>JARJHM010000137.1:0-534787 GCA_033356055.1 Carex pumila | reverse complement strand
TACAACTTGTGAACCGTTGAGCCCTTACACACCAAGCGGGAAGTCAAACGGCCAACTCAAAGAGATGAGAACAAGGTCTCAATTGTCTAGAACACAAGAGAAACACTCAATAGATTACTCTAACCTAATCTAGATCAAGATTAGTGAAGTAGGTTTGAGGTTGCTTGAGGGATTTTGAAGTTTTAAGCTCTCACAACAATGGAGTAGGCTAAGCTCTCAGAAAATCGCTTTTGAAATGATTAGGGTCGGCTGAGATGGATTTGAAAGTGATCCCTTCAGTCTATTTATAGTGGCAGCTCAAAAATGAGCTGTTTGACATAAAACGTTACCAACGTTTTATTCAAATACGATTTAGGATTTTAATTCTCTGACAGCTTAGAAAACGTTACACAACGTTTTATAACCGTTACCACGTTTCAAAACCGTTATAACGATTTATAAACGTTACAACGTTTATTGCTTGTATTGAACAGCTGCACTCCAGTTGTTCTGTAGCTTTTAAATGTTACAACGTTTATCAACCGTTATAACGTTTGTAAAATGTTACAACGGTTGTATAACGTTATAACTTGATTCTTTTGAGGCTTCTGATTATTATAAAACGTTACCAACGTTTTAAAAACGTTCATAACGTTTTATCTCAATTTAATCAACCTCACACATACTTTACCAAGCATTTGATTTTACAATATGTATTCTTGATAAAGGTCTTCATGATTTCTTCAGTCCAAGCTTATTATTCAACAGTTTTTACTCTTCTTGGACCTACATATTCTCAAAATAGAAGAAATCGTAAAATTCAATAATTGTATGTTTTTGCAAATTAGTCAAATAGACGTAAAAGATTATTATACGAACAACAGCATCCACATTTGCTAACCATTAAACATACAATATTACACATCATAACATTTCAAAACACATAAAACATTTTCAACATACATACTGTTGGGAAGCGGTCTAGGCTAGCAGGCACATTTCAAAATTTTCTCTAATGATCTAGACCAGATTTTATCATATACAAGAAATCAATCACACGTAGTTAATGGATCATGCTACACACATGGTCTAGCAAAGTGTTATGAGTCATACCTCTCCAATCTAGTGGAGCGTGAAATGATTTCCTGTGCCTTTGTCTCCCTTGATGAAGTTTCTAAAACAGGAAACCTCAAACTTCGCACACCAAGGTGTTGTCAAGAACAGGAGGAGATCAATGCTAGTTGCTCGGATTCTCGTGCCCTTGCAAATTTGAAAGCTAGCTCACTACTTCAAAGCACTTTGAATAGATCTCGTGTAGCACATTAACACGATCTCACACGCTTCTCAACAAATCCGAATCTCAACTCGAATCGAGGAGATAAGGAGAGATCAAGATCTAGATAAATCTCAAAGGAGGAGAGAGAGAGATCTCGATCAACTTCTACACGACGAGAGGAGAGAGAAGGAGGTGGTGCCCACATAGCGGCGGAGGGAGGCAGAGCCCTAGGCGGTTCAGCCTAGGCCGAAGGGAGCTCAGATCTGATATGAATCGGGCCTAGCCTGATCAGCTCAAGGAGGCAGCGGACGACACGGGGCTCGGGTCCAACCCGAGCGGTGGAGCGAAAGAGGCTGAGGCGGCGCGGGGCTGGCTGATCAACGGTGCTCCAGGGGCGACGCAGGACGGCTTGGCCAGCAAGACTCCTTGTGATGGCATGGCTAGGAGGTGAGAGGGGAGGCGGCCTCAGATTGGGGTGCGCCCTTGCTCGCTTGCTCCTTGCTACTTGATCTTGATTTGATCAATGGAAGAGAAAGATGAATGAGAGAGGAACTTTCTAGAAATGGATCTTGCCAAATGAATTGTGTTGGTTTAAGATGGAGGGATATCCCTCTTAAATAGGCTTTGCAAATTACTTAAATGTCCTCATAAATATCTAGCTCGATGTTGGATAGAAGAGGCTCATTTAGTAATTACATCTTTTATTGGTCTAATAGACCAATGGTCTATTCAAGAATATATCAAAACCTTGCTTAAACTCCAAGCAATCTCTCTCCCTCACATCTAGTTGACCAATCAACTAAATGCCACTTCATATAGTCAAAAACGTGTTGATCAGATTTGACCCGAGTTTGACTCGGTCAGCATTCTTACCTCTTCACTAAAATAATCATATATTTTGAACCGTAAGTTCAAATCATGCATGCCACATATTCACGCACTTGTATGATAATCCTTTATCTCATGGTATCATTACATCAACCAAAATAATAGCATTAAATCATGTCACATAATCAAAACATCATTTGTGCAGCTGGTTACAAGCTGCTTTGATTATGTCCTCATATCTCTCATAGTGTTGAACAATATAATAACTTGTATTATTTAATTCTCCATACATGGTGGCATAAATTGTGTATAATAAGAAATCATCAAACACAGTTCCTATGGAAAACAGTGTATAAATTACACATGATAGTCAAACAGGCACGAAGAACCATAAACCCTAACGCATTTGTACACATATATTCTTTAATAACCATGTACGATTTGTTCTAAATATTTAACTTTTTTTTTTTATAATGTGCTTGCTAGCATCCATTTTTTTATTTTAACCATTAAAGAAACATAAAAGAACTTTATTTATACAAGTTTGAAGCAATTCATTTATATAAACAAATTTCGGATAAAAAAACATAGATTAATTTTGTGTTGGACTCATGTGTATGAACTATGAACTATGAACTCTGCTTCTATTTTTTAACTATGTGAATGGAAATGACACTATCTAATTAGGACTAATTTATTACCCTGCACAGTATGAAGTTTAGTCTTATAGCTCACCATAGTCCAGCCTACTTATTTCAAGGTTCATCACAACTCTTCTCAACAAAGGAACCTATCCTTCAAAGTCTAGGTCTTACATCCATGGAGGGGAGGTTCCTTTGTTAACAATAAGCTGTGGTTAAACTTTCACAATCCGATGATTGGAAATAAAATTGCTAGTTATTGAATATTAATTTCCCTCTTCTCCGTTTGATTGGGGTTGCCGAGTCTTATAGCTCATCATAGCTCCTCTAGGTGCCATCATGTTAAAACTCGACAGTAAATAAAGATTGCACACGAGGGGCAAATGAAGATGATGGACAAAGACTAGATCAACGCCAATCAGACAGAAGAAAATGCTAATGAAGAGAAAAAGAATAGACAAATTAAGGGAGAGGTGGCTGGACTAAAATGGTTTAATAGTGTGAAGAGGCGATCGAGACAATATATTAATTACTAATAGGGGTTTTGGTTGAGAGGCGCGAAAGAATCATACACGGCTTAAAAAACAATGTTTGGAAATTGAACAAAAATCATAAATGGTTTGTTTAGGGAAAACCGTGTATGAAGTAGTACATATGTACACAGTTCATTAATAATAAACCGTGTACAAGTATAGGTGACTTACGGACATGGTTCAAAACTAACGGACCGTGTGTGTATGTTAGAATTTTTTTTTGTGCAAGCACCTCCCATTGCACACTGTTAATTTCATTTTTGTTCACATCCGTGTATAGTTAACTTTTTTGTAGTAGTGTGCGTCATACATGCCCATTGGTAAAACCTGAGTGTCATAAAATACCTACAATTGCTCATGAAAGGGCACAAATTAAATAAATTTAAGTTCTTACTAACAGGTCTTTTCAACTTAGTTTTTTGAATTAGTAAGTGACAATATTTCAATAATGTTGTCACCCTTCAGTCCATTCTCAATCAAATGTTGAAATCCAATTTAGCTAAAGTCTCTCTCTGTAATCACAATATATATCCCTTTTAAGATGAACTTCTTCGAATTATTTTAAAAAGTTTGTACTATATTTGTATATATTATGCACAGATGCACTAATGGTGTGGCTAATAGAGTGTAAAATATGGATGCAAAATCCTTGCAGTCAGCTGCTTTGCATTCAGCCAGGAAAATATTATTGCTTAATAAAACTAAAACTATGGTTTGCCTAATTGAACTTCTCTGTGTCATCTTATTGACAGAACTCACCAAAGAACTATTACAACTGTATTCAGAACCAGTTGATAAGTGGTCGGATGAAACAGGATGAAATCCATTCCACTTGGTAGCATCAACTGGAAACCATTACATTGCCGAACTCCTTTTGGATAAAGATCCATCCATGGCTTACATCAAAGATTCAGATGGATCATTTCCTGTGCACTGTGCTGCACGAATGGGCAATGTCAAAATGATTGTCCTTCTCTTACAAAGGTGCCTTGATTCTGGTGATCTACTTGATGGCAATGGAAGGAACTTCCTACACGTTGCCATGGAAGGGAAGAAGCAAATTGATATCTTACGTTTTCTTAAAGACTCAAAAAAGGAGATTCCCATCTCCTACTGGAAAAAAATGTTGAATACAATGGATAACCAAGGAAACACACCATTACATTTGGTGGCAGAACATGAATATAATGATATTATGTCATTTCTTTTGAAGAACAATGAATTGGACCTTAATTTACAAAACAAGCAAAATCTAACAGCTTTTGACATTTCAGTGATTCAATTCCGGAAATCTACAATTAACCCTCAGGTTAAGCTTCTTACTATTTCTCATCCGCCTTGATCAAATTTCTTTTCTTTAAAATAGGTGACAGCCAAACTTGACTTATTGCGTGAATCCAAAATTTTTCCAAATGTTGACTTCAGTACTTCTGCTCCTTTTCCAAAGCATGTTGTTTATTTTCAATTTGATGCTTGCACCTGTGAACGGAAGTGTACGCCCAACAAACCGGCTTATAGCATTGCATATAGGTCCTACCTGCATGTATATTTCTTAAACATATAGAGCTAATTGTGTGGTTTAGTAATTTGTGTTGAACTTCAACTTTAATATTCCTTTTCATTTTATAATTATAGTCTTTTTTTGGTACATTGCAGAGAAGGGACTACTTTCAGGAATTTTACATTCAAAAAAGACAAACTCGTTTCAGTACAGGTTGGTTTCAGCACTACACTACAGACCAAATGTCAGAAACAGAGTTAATTAGAGGTGCTAAAATGAACTCACCAGAGAGTTTGATGGCCAAAGCCCAATTAGTGGGCCTGGGTTCTGTACTGATTGCAACAGTAACATTTTCTGCCGCTATTACTCTTCCAGGAGGCACCAATCAAGATACAGGCACCGCAATTCTAGGAAAGAAATATATATTCCAGGCATTCATCTTAGCAGATTTGTTTGCATTCATCTTTTCCTTCTTGGCTACTATGTTGCTCATATACAGCTCAAGGGTTCATAATTCTGATATGATGGCAAAGTCCATTGATACTTCCATGAATTATTTTACTCTTGCTGCACAATCCATGGTCATTGCACTGGGATTAGGTCTGTATTTGGTGCTAGCTCCTATTGGACAAATTGGCACTATAGCTATAAGTTTGTCTGTCTTTTTGATTCTCATCAACAATGTTTTAATTCTTGTGCTACCATATAAGCGTTTCAGGGATCAATTAAAAATACTAAAACGCATTCCAGATGTAGCTAGTGATGTAAACCCCAAGGACATCAGGGCAGTCAAATTAGTCCATCCATATATAATTTATATAGTTTCCTCGATCTATTCGATCGGCCCGTTGATATTCATATTTGTGTTTCCACTATTGCTTCGTTTAGAGAGATATGTAAAGAAATGAAGCAGTGCTTATGTTGTACTGTTTTTTTTTTTATTTACAGGCCCATTATTTGTTTTCTATTTACCTAGATAAGCTTTTCTTGTAGAGTTCTTAGATTTTCCTTTATTTAAGATTTGTGTAAGTACATTTGAGCAGTTATTGACTACACTGCTATTATTTTGACTTAATATTTTTCTTACTTTCTGCTGTTTGATTAATACATACACATGGGTGACTTGTACTGGCTGGTATATAAATGAAAATGTATAATGATTTTACATACTATCATAGTTAAATGGTAATTAAAGAATTTCAGTTCTGGGTTTGAAACACCATTTTCATCTATTTGATACACACTGCATTATTTTACTACAGGCTTAGAAACCAGTTGTCTACTAAACCCTGCTTGGCATTTAGATTGAATTTGCTTCCTTTTTTTTCCTAACTTTCTACAGTTGATTTTCACCTGGGATTTCATTCTTGGGGTTGTTTTGGTAACTGTAAGTCAACATTTCCTCGAATATTAACAATATGATTTGTAGTTTGATATGCACCAACATTTCCTCAAGTATTAACCCCAATTGATCTTGAATTCATAGCACATAAGGTACCTCACGTTTGAGTTCAAATTCGGCCAGTTTATTTTATATTGGTACAGACCTGAAAGCACGACGTGAATTTTCAAATAGGCCTGAATTGACTCCGATTCAGATCGAATGGTTCAATTCTAAACTTACCAATTACTTTAGAGGATATTGACCGTGCTGCTTGTGATAAGAAGTAAAAGGGGACTTACTGTACCATGAAAAACAGTGTACAATTTAGACAGACATTGGCACTGAGAACTTTCACTACTACAAAAAACATTTTTTTCATCGCCTCTTTATCATCGAATGTGCTTCCGCACAAATGGTGTACGTCACGAGTGGCAGCGCTGTAATTACGTTGAACTTTTTACCGTCTGTTATGGATAACAAACTGATGGCGTTGATAGACCCCCTCCTGACTCCCACCTTTGCCATCAATT
Organism: Carex pumila; assembly: GCA_033356055.1. NCBI lineage: Eukaryota > Viridiplantae > Streptophyta > Magnoliopsida > Poales > Cyperaceae > Carex > Carex pumila. Next base: position 528,115 of record JARJHM010000137.1, on the reverse strand, counting down.
AAATTTCATGAACAGTTAGTATTGAGCTTCTCTTTAATATCGGTTCGGCTAATCGGCCGATGTCACTGAGGGGGTTACTTTTACCATCTGGCTTTTCATGATCTATTGGTGATAGTACAAAGTAATAACAACTTGTTACCATATTGAACCAATGGCATATTTGCAGGGGCAACGCTTTGTATATAATTATGATGAGCGAGACAAACTGGAGACAATGTTGAGTGTTTTAATCTGGTTCGTTCATCAATAATATTGATGTACAGATAAAATTTGGAGGCACAATAGAGGTATGAAAAATTGAGACTGTGGAACCCTCTCAATTATATATATAATTACGTGTATAATAAGTTATATGGCTATTGGGTTTAATGCGTAATTAATTAATTAAAACACTTTAGGTCTTAATGGCAAAGGTGTGAATTAATTATGAATGGGATAATGGTGAGACTGGCCATGGCACAAGGAATATTATCGGGATATTTTTTTTAGTTTATATTAACAATAAATATTTGTGTGAATAATAAAATTTTAATGCGATTTTTTAAATCATTATAAAAGTAGTGTTAGAATAGTGATATTGAGTTTCACTATTTTTTTTAAATTGTCAACAGATTATAACATTATATTAATTAATTGACGCTTCGCTTGTTTAAGATGAAATAGAAAATAAATTAATTTATAGTTAACCCGGGATAATATATTATAATATTATATTTAAGCATTAAAGAATAATATGTCCAATTAATTTTATAAACATGTTTTCAGTTTGTTTCCTCTAGGATTTCTTGGATGCCAAATGTGTGTAGTGTCATATATATATATCACATACGAGAATTGGTTTTCAAAATTGTGCAATGAACGGTGATGGTTTTGAAAATTGTATGAACGGAATTTTGGAAGTTTAATTTCTTGATTCTTTTACTCACGAGTCATTATAGTGCTGACTTGTCATTAAGTCTTGTATGGACTATTAGAATTTTTTGCCCCTTTACTGTTGAATGGTAAGTAGAAACTGATTGGATTGGACTTGTAGCTGCGAAGTACTGTATTTTCTACCAGTGAAGACCGGGCTGGTGATGATATGACTGGCTATTACAGTTGGGAAATTAACAAATTATTTCTCTTTCGAAATTTTAAAGTTTTATAATAATTAATATTATTTGTGTTTCTCACAAATAAAAATTACATGACTTACATTAATTTAACTACTACTCAATTTCAACATTCCTACATGACTTACTACTATTTTTTTAATTTGTCTTCATAATTGAAGAAAGCATCTAGCTGTTCATTATTCACTACTACAAAAAAATCTATCATACACAGTACATTATACACGGATTTGATAAGTTTTTGAAAAAAATGCGTATAAATTAAGATGGCGGGCGAGCGGAAATGAAAAATCCGTGTATGAATGTTTACAGACGGTTATAGTGAACATGTCCGTGTGTTAGTTTGATATATATAGACATTCATACACAGTTTGTTTCTTAGCAATCGTGTGTGAATTATTTTATAATTTGTGTGTGATGACACTACAACAAAAAGATTGAATGTACACATTTAGAAAATGGGGTTGTACACGTTTTTTAACCGTGTCTGGAGACATCATGTATGAAATTTCAATAAATTGTATACAGTTCTAGAAGCGTATATTCTTTCCAAAAACAATGTCAATTTTTTTTTGGAAAAAACATTCTTATTCGATTTTTAAGTAAAAACCATGTATGAAAACACGAATCATTTTTCTTAAGAAAAAAATGGTTACCCTAGATCTTAGGTCCATTGTGTATTTTAGTTATTGGAAATATTTCTCTTCAGTAGCGAACATATTAATTATTTAAATAAAGAATAAAATAAAAACTTCATAAATTTAAAATTAAGTTAATAGAAAAGATTATAGATTTGATTAATTAATAAGTTTCTTTAATTTGAAGGATATGATATTATGAATTGAAAATTTTAAAAGTTTTGAGGAATACACTGATAATTAATTAATTATAAATTTAAGCACGTAGTAAAAATTTTATGTTTAATTGTCTTACTTCGTGATTGAAACAAATTAAGGATGCTTAATCCATATATAGAATTATGTTAAGGTCCGAACATAAATTAACATTATTGATAAAAAGAAATGCAAAAGGGAGGCTGGTAATTCATAGTAAAAAAAGTATTTTTTGATAGAATTAAACAGCTAAAAAAATAAAAATAATAAAATGTTGCTGAAGCCTGAATAAGATAATAAACGGTAAAATAGTGATAATTACCCTGATAAATATTTTTTGTTATACACACACTAGTTGCGCTGGGTTAGTTCGGGCTGGCTAAATATTTTAAGTGGGTAAAGATTATGTATATGATGGTGACATCATTCTGAAATTAAAATTTTTAATTTTGATTACAAACAAGATTTTGCATAGAAGACGGTAAAATTCTTAGAAATTTAGAATGCGTATGATATGATGAGATGTACAAATCAAGTAATGCAATTTGTGTGATACAAAAAATTAATTTTGTATGAAGAAACTTTTATTGCTTATAAAATATTCTTATATTTCATTGTTCATCTGATAAAGTTGCAAAATTAAATAAAATTTATTGCTAATATCATAAACAAATAATATAGAGTTTCATTTATTCAATTGTCTTCTATTAGATATTGGAGAATATATCAAAGAACTGTTAATGTATTTGGTTTTTAAAAAAATAAAAGGTAAAATTGTAGTGTATCCATACAAACTTAAAAATAACTAATTTTTCCATAAAAACACCATCATATTTAATAACTCTTTTAAAATTTAATCTCTTTCTATCTAGTTAACCTTTCATTTTGTTATTTTAAATTGAATTGACAAATATTAATTTTACTTGTGTAGATTCAAAGCAGATTCCAATATTTAAAATTGATGGGAGTACCGGAAACTATATATATCTTGCAATTAAGTACATAGCTGAATTGTAATATATAATTAATTACATTTCAGAATAAGAAAGTGGTTAAGCATATTTTAAAAAAAATTATTTACTCGATAGCTGAGTATTTTTGCTAAACAAAGCAATTCATTTAGAACTTATTATCTTCTCACAATTAAAAATAACTAATGTTAGAATTGTATTAAACTTGTGTTATTAAATTTTATTAATTCAAATTCAAATTTCATTTTATATTTCATTTTATATTTTTTTCTAGATAGCTATTTTTCATTCTCAATAATATAAAGAAAGCTTAATAAAATAAATATGATGCGATTAAATCCTTATATTTATCTCTTTTCATATCATTTTATGGATATTACAAACAATACTACAAAAGATATTGCATTTTTAGTTTCTAAAATATCTATTAAGAAATTGAGAAAAGGTCTGATATCTATTTAGCTCTTGTTTATTCTCAAATAATGTAAAATATTTTACAACAAAAAAAATAATGATGAGATTATATTCTTATTATATCCCTTCTCATTTTCTTTGTGTGAGTAAGTTTTGAGATGATATCACAATAGACTTAATTTTCTTATTTTTTGCATGTATTAGACCTTTTTTTTGTGAAAAATAGTGGTATATACTACCGATTTCACTGAAATAAAAAACCATAACATATTAGTTAGAGTGAGTTTTTCTCAATTGAAGTTAAATTATACAATTTGTCGTTGTACACAAGCATTGAGCTATTTTTTTTTGTGAACTATCAATTTACTTTATTGATAAGATGTATGTGATTCTCTAATCTGATTTAGACAAAAAAATTGCAATTAATGCTTGCTATCAATGATAATCTCAATGTGGAAAATTTAATGACATCATTGCTATTGAGGGTATATTCATTGGATTTCATCTGTTGGAATTTAATTTGAGTAATAAAATTTTATCTATATTGAATCAAACTCTTGAACTTTATCTGACGTAATCAATCTAACAGAAGAGGGTGCACTTTGGGTATTCATAGCAAATGTAAAGTGGATACAATTAGAGTCCAACTTTATAGGGAGCCTCTGACGTGGCATTGTGTAAACAAAATGAGAGACTTATCAACAAGATACTAACGATATCTTGCACAAAGAAGTACATAAAAATTAATCAGTTCTTAAAATTTTGATTAAAAATAAAAATTTTCTGTGTTTAAACTCTACATGTAATACCTCAAATTAATCAGTTTCGTTGAATACTGTAAACTGGTAAAAAAAAATTGAATTATATATTTTTTGAAATCTATAAACATTATCACATGACTTTATAACAATTTCATTGAATAATGTTAACCAGTAAAAAAAAAATTCAAATTCCTTTTTACAATTTTTTTCTTCTACATCTAGATGCTACTTCCAATTATTTTAAATTATGTAAAGCTTATTACATAACATTGTAAATTATTTATTTGAACATTGTAAATCTAATACATGAATTCAAGTACAAGCATGTAATGTACTATAAATCATTCACTTAGCCTATACATTGGTTCTGGCATCAACCATTATTAAGCATCTCCTTGTAATTCAAAATTGAATTTAACCACTGAATCTTGAGTTGCTTCTTGAACCAATTGATGAAATCATTTAGTTGTAGACTACATATAAAATAAAATAAATCAGATATTTACTGAACTACAAATTATCTAAGAAAATTATATAATAATATGATGATTCTATGTAAACCTAACGTATGAATTCTACAAATCTAAGATGATTTCAAGTGTTTAAAACCTATAATAATATGTCAAAATTTTGTAAACCTCAGTCAAGAATTCTATAATCCTAATGCAATAATTATGTAAACCTAATACATGAATTCAAGTAAAATCATGAATTTGGATGTGACCATACTTCCAAGTTGCCACTAGACATGAATTCTACCACCAGCACCACTCGATCGATTGTCCCTGTACCCTTCATCAGACCAAACTATTGCACTAAGATCTGGATCTAGTGCTTCTTATATTTGCAATAGTAACTTTATGAAAATGATTGATATTACCAAATGTGCCAAGTTGGCATTGACATTTTAGTGCAATAGTTTGGTTTTGACACAATTTGTCCTCAGTGAAAGAAAAGACAAATAAGGACTCCAGGAGCAAAATAAACCATTATCACTTAACCCACAATTGGGTCAAGACAGCCAGTTGCAAACATGTCAGAAAAGCTCGGTGCCCATTTCCAGTATGAATGTGTTGGGTTCTTGCAGATACAAAATATGAAATCTAGACAACATAAAATTCTGAAATCAGAGTTAAAGAGTAATAAACACTCCATGAAAACATAATAGGAGAAAAGAAAAAACTTACATATCACATTGGTTCAGTAAGGAGAGCATGTTAGACAGGCATATATGATTGCCCCCTTGACCTACAAACTGACTCACACAACTCCCCGGGCCTGAATTTCAAATCATTTGCAATTAACTAAACATCTTACAAGTTACAACTTCAATTTGCACAAGGATTATAGCATTACAAACCTTCCCACAAGAACATCGATCCCAGTCAACCTAGCTTCAGTCTTTGACTCTTTAGGCTCTGGTTTAAATATGTCAAAAAAATTCTTGTTAAAATGCAGTAATTATGGAAAAAGGATTTTGATTTGAATTGATGATGGCTTACTGAGGCTGACATACATATACCAGATGAATTCTGGTGTAAGGAAAAGCAATGATGGCAGTTGCTGGCATAAACATTTTCATGCACCTGCCAAGAGAAGTTCATACCAATAATTTGTGATTTTATTAGAATGAATATAGAATAAGCTATGAGAAGTTGATATATAAAGACTTGTCAATTACGCCCAACAACATCAACATCAAAAAGGGTCAACTTCTCATGTTTATAATTAACATCCACCAAGCAAAAGATTTGAAATTCAGGCCTGGGGAGTAGCTACAAATGAAATAAAGTATATCTAAAGAACAAACCTTAGATGGATCGAGGCAGCATGAGACGCAATACTCGTACGAGTTGCAGCACTGTGAAGCAAGGTTGCACGCCCTAGATTTCGTATTTAAACTTAGATCCCATCTTTTCAGATTTATTTGTGAAATATATAAGAAAATTGATAAGATGAAAAGGAGGAAAACTCACTGACAAGAAAACCGCTCTCCTCCTAATGGACAGCAGCAAGAAGCTTAATCGAGTGAAGGGGCAGTACACACATAACCTACATCAACATTGGGTAATTTTGATTTGAAATTGTAGAGTACAATGACAAAACTGGATTGATGATGTTAAAATTACAGAACAAAGAAGAAATGAAATGCTTATGTGTATACTTCCCCTTTAATATGTCAATTTCCAGATCATGAAGAACACAGGTGGTATTAGTTTAGAAAAGACCAATTTAAAAGACCCTCATTTTTCTTTTCTTGATTCATACTTCCTGTTAGGTTTGTGCTAAAAATAAAATAAGAAATAATCATGAGAATCTATTTGTAACATGTCCATGTCTGTAACCTGACAAGCCGAAGTTCCATTATTTTCCATAAATCAGTCCAAAGAATATGAGTTGCCATGTCACAAATAAACTTGAATCAATCCATGAAACCTGAAGTTCTGTACTAACGTACCAGTACCGAATCGGTACTGAACTTGTACGAAGCAATGGACAGGTTGAGATGGGCAGTACATCTCATGCTACCAAGCAATGTACCAGTACAAAAGTACAAATTTCTGGTATTATTCATATATTATTGCATATATAGTGTTGAATTTGCTCTCAAGGTTATTTCTTAATTGCTGGGTATACAGTGACCCTGAATTTGTAACTTTACAGTTCTTTCAGCAGTGGAAGGAGTTCAATCCAGATCCTCCAAAATTACACAAAGTACCTGAATCATTTCTTTCTGTTAATAAATTAGTGGGAGGTTGGACCGGTTCCATTGGTACAGTGACCTCGTAGATATTCTTGCAGTAAACAATTTTGATCCTGGAAACAAGATTGAAGAGCTAGTTTGAGAATCTCGAATCCTTCACCTCATTTATACTATTAGTTTTTATCTGATTTTAAATTGAATCATATTGACTCAAGTTATATATATTATGCATGATATGTTAAACTTCATTGTCTAATGTCTTATTCTTATTTGGTCCCAATATCACTGTATAATGTTTTAATTAAACTTCATTGTCTTATTCTTATTACAGCCTAAGATCACTGTATAATTTACCTTTTTCAAAATTTTATTGTTTTAAATCAACATCTAGATGCTATTTTCAATGGTCTATAAACCTTATCACATAAGTCTGTAAACAATTTTTTTAAATATTGTAAACTGGGCAAAAAATAAAAAATAAAAAATAAAAAATTATACAAACAAACCATGGTTCCGAAAATCGGCCGATTCCGAGTTGACTCGGCCGAGTCAACTCGGAATCGGCGGTGTCCGGGCCGAGTTTTACCCGATTCTCGTGCCCGTGCGAGTTTTTCGGCAAAACTCGGATGAACAGTGCCAAGTCAGCCGAGTTTTGTCTGAGTTTTGTCCGATTCTCACTAACCTGTGCGAGTTAGAAGATCGTTGGTTTACAATTTGGCCATTTGGGACAAAATAACGAAGTGTTTTTGGAGAAGAAGAAGGCGTGCTGTTGGGAAAGGGGTATAGTTCATTTGATTTTTGAGTAGACTTGTTTCACTATATTATTATTCCAACACTTCTAAATATGTTGCATGGTTCACAATAGACCAGGTTCGGTTGTATAAACTGACTACATTTGTTTTCCTATTGTATTTCTAAACTACGGTGCTTAGCTGCTCCCAATGTAGCGGGTCAATTTCATATATTTTTAAGAACTGCCACATTAGTGGTCATAAAAACACACCATACAAAACAAAATACAAACTAGTGGATTCTTACATATGTCCACTGACTTCTTTATTTCCTATAATTTTTCTTTAATTTAGAATATTATGTATATGCTATATATTACTTATCGACTAATTAGTATAATATTTTGTACGCTTGTATTTAATTATACTAGTGGATTACATAGGTGACATTCTTTTGTCTCAATATATTTGAACAAATTATGTTTTTCTATTTTTTCCTATAATTTTAATACAATAATTTATTTTCATTTGTTTTTCTATTATGTGTGAAAATTCATCAGATTTTGATTTCTATTTCATGGTCAACTTATCGATTCTACTTGTGATTCCGATTTTAAAACCATGATTTTATCTTGACCTTTCATCGAATTGTTTGGAAATAAAAGGAATCTTCATTTTAAAGAAAGGGTGTATCAGCAATTTTAGTATTTAATAAGAAAAATATAAATAATAAAATAATAATTAATTAATAATACTTTTTTGTCTATTTCTGATTAAAATCCTGACTACACCACTGTAATCTAGCTTACCAATATCCTGAAGTTCACAAATTATATAATTAGTGGATTATTTGAGTGTAATATTGTCTTAATTAACATAGTTTTTTTATAAATTATTTTTATCAATTTTTTTCTATTTTTTGGCTACAAAACAAGGCTTCTGCCAAAAAAATCTGAGTTACCAATCCGATTCTTCCGATTCCGGCCGATTTATCCAATTCTGACTCGGCGGTCAAAAATCCGATTCCGATTCCGAGTTTTAGAACCATGAAACAAACCCCAATTGCAACTCATCTGACAAGTTTCAAGTCCATCTAAAGTAAAATAGACAGTACATTTTCAACTTCAAATATATCTAAAATCCATACCTTAATATTCTCTTGCTCATTTATCAGATATGGATATTACGCTCCATTGCCTCTATAAGCTTACTATTTCCTCCAAATTCAGTACTACAATGTTTGATTGCATACCTGCAGTACTCTTTGCATATCGCCATTTCATATCCTTTACTAAAAGAAAACGCAAACAGTTGATTCATGCCAAGATCTTGAATTTTTTATTAGTTGGTTTGTACTGCCAAGCTAGCAGAAACATAAAAGGTACGCCACCATGCCAAGATCTTGATTTTTTAGGGATTTGAAAAAAAGGTGAAAATCACATCACTAAAAAACAAAGTAATTGGACAAGTAATCTATCAAGCTGGCTAAATTATTCAGAAGGAGAGCAAGTAGCAACAAATATAAACGAATAAAATAATACATCATCAGCTGCTAGATCAGATTCAGATCGAATGCCAGAACAATTGCAAAAAAGTGTAACATAACATTTGTTACAAGAATTCTCGTTATAACATCCTGCAAAAAATGAACAAGATTATGAATTGTAAAATAAATTAAGAATATTGTAAACCTAATGCATCAATTCTATAAACCAAGGTCAAGAATATGGTAAACCTAATGTAAGAATTTGCTAGCTAGGAATAGTGAATGTCTTGCAATAATCTCATGAAATGTAGAGTAGTGAAGCAAAATACACTAAAATTGGAATTGGTCTTGATACTGGCATCATGAAATATTTTGGTTTTGGATTCGTCTAAATTATAATGCTATCTACCATCTAGCTTGTTTAAATCAATAGTTAATTCTCCCATGAATCTTCTTAACCTACTGCATACCAAATGATACTGGTATCTACCATCTCAATTAAATCATTTTAATTTTTTTTCTGGACTTGATATTGAAGAAGAAAAATCAACAGTTAGATAATATTACAAGCTTCAATTAATTCGTTAGATATTACAAAACTCAGAAATTGGACGAGGCAATTACCTGGAGAGAGGAAACAGACAACAGAGGAAAGACGGAGGAAGAGGAGTGAGGCCGAGCAGAAACAGCGGAGAGGTGAGAGCCGTCGTGTCGGCGCATCCAGAGTTTTCGAAGCGTACTCCACTGGATCAACAACTTGAGATAGGAACGAGGCGTAATCAGATGGCAGGAAACTCTGCGACGTGGCTTTCGAGTCAGCTTCTGACAATATAGAGCAGGACACAACGGAGGGGCGATGCAGGGAGAGATGACAGAGCATAGTGTTGAGCTTGTGCGTAGGGCGGTCAGAGCATGAGGAAGATGGGTGCGACTACGATCTGGCCTTGTTGATCTCCTCGGCTATCTATGAGAGAGAACTCTTGATTTCTTTCAGATTCAGGTCTCAATTTTATTGGATTCCATTTTTTAGATTCATCGGAGAAGAAGGAGACGATTAAATAAATTGAGAAAGAGAAAAGAGATCGGAAAAGTTAGTTTTATATATAATTGTTTGAAGTCGGACCAACCGTTAAAATGCAGTTAAAAGCTTATCCAAAACGTCTGGGTATTTTCCGGGGATTGATAGAGGGGGGACGATACCTTTTATTTTTTTTTGTGTAATAAAAAAGATTAAAAATTGAGTTGAGGCCTTGGAAATATATATAAATTAATACATGTTTACAAAATCACATAATGGTCCCAAGTTTACAAGTGGTGAAACCTATAGGACACTTGAAAAATTCAAAATATACATGCATAGACATAAAATACATGTATGAAAGTTCACCTAAATAAAATTTTAAGCCAAAAGCTCGCAAAGATCCACAAAACATCGTACATAAACAATAGACGCTTACTCAGGGTACATGTAATAAAACATGTCCTTCCAAACTAGAACTGAAATAAATGGTTCTTCAATTGCCCCTTTGAGTTCTAACAACTCCAATTAATCATTCTAGCCAAAAGAACAACCTTCACATATATCATATCACCATACCAGTCCACCAAAATAAACAAAGCATAACGACAATTTCTCTTGTAATAAAGAACGACAATGAAACCCCAAAAACTGACCACAAAGAAAAGGAAAAAAGAACCGAACAATATAAGAAAATCGGTGCCTTCATACCTTCGGCCGTCACTCATTTCATTCGGGAAAGGCTGTGTTGTACCAATAGTAGGGACACAACTTTTTGATAGGGGAGGCCCGCAGAGATTCGGATTTCCTTCATAGCTGCTATTACCAAATGTACTAAACTGTGCTTCCACACCTAATGTATCACCGGATAAATCATTGTATGCCACAGAGAAGTATTCCAATAAGGTTAGTTTAGTCAGGTCTCTTGGTATTTCCCCTATCAAAGAGTTGTGAGAGAGATCCAAACTTTCTAATTGGATCAAATTGGATAAGGAATTCGGTACTACACCGCTTAAATGGTTGTTCGACAAGTTTAGTATTATCAACCAATTCATTTTACCGATATCTTTGGAAATCTCGCCTATTAGTCTGTTGAAAGACATATCTATTATGCACTCCATTTGTAAAAAATTTCGCCCATAGAAATATAACCTTCCTTTTGACATTAATTCAAATTCAAATTCAAGATTTATTGGTTCGTTGAGGGGCAGCTGAATTGTTATATCCATGGAAGGAAAATTGTGTTCTGCTGATCCCATATCTGTTATGCATGATGGTATTTGTCCAGAAAGATTATTGTGGGATATATCTAATATGCGTAAATATTTTAATTGACATATTTGTTCAGGTATCGATCCTCCAAATAGGTTTTCACTTGCTTGAATTATTCTGAGATTGGATTCCTTAGCAATCATTAATGGAAGGTCTCCGGATAATTGGTTTTTCCGGATGTTTATGGCTTTTATATGGGAATTATTCAGCCATGTTATTGGTAAGTTTCCGGTTAGATTGTTGTGGCTCAGATCTACAATTTCTAAGGTTGACTGATCAGAGCAAGGAGGTATTAAACCAGAAAGTTTGTTATCTGAAAGGTCAAGCAACCGAAGGCCTAGAACATCACATATCTCCAACGGTAAGGATCCTTCTAAATGATTTCCACTTAACTTCAACACAGAAATGTTAGCTCTTCCAATGCAATTAGGTAGAATACCACTTAGTTTGTTTTTACTGATGTCCAACACTTCAAAATTGGTACTGCAAATACTAGAAGGAATCTCTCCGATTAACTTGTTATTTGAGAGAAAAATTGTTTGTAGGGTTTTCAAGTTACCAATTTCTGGTGGTAAGATGCCAGTTAGATAATTGCATGACAAGTCCAAATTGTCACAAAGAGAAGGAAGGTTTGTTATAGAATGAGGTAACACTCCTTGTAGTTGGTTGTGTGAAAGATCTAATGTTTGTAACAAAGTACAATTGGTCAAAGCATCCATGAAACTCCAATCACGTGGTCTCTTGGCTTCTAGTTGATTAAAATAAAAAATAACTCTTCTCAGGTTTGGTAAGGCTCCAATGCTAGATGGTATCACACCACTGAAGTAATTAGAACTTAAATCTAAATAAATAAGAGTAGTACAATTGGATATCAATTGTGGGATCTGTCCTTTGAGTTGATTGTTATACAAGATTAGAGACTCCAAGTTTGGTAAAGCATTACACATATCGAAAGGGAGAGTTCCATGAAGCTTGTTATTACCAAGGTTCAAATAATACAATGCTGATAGGTTATAAAAGGAGTGTGGTATTTCACCAGAAATGTTGTTATTATGAACACTTAAAAATCGCAGGTTTGTAAGCTTCCCTAGATTTTCTGGGATGAGTCCACTCAACATATTATTCCCTAGACTGATTAGCCGCAATTTTTTGCATTGCGCTAAATTAGATGGGATGGTTCCATGGAGACTATTATTTTTCAAAGAAATAATTTCTAGATGTGAACAATTACTTAGAGTTGATGGAATGTTAACCTCGAGAAAATTCACACTCAAGTTGACAAAACGTAACCTACCCAAGTATCCGATCTCTACTGGGATGCTTCCTCTTAGCAGGTTATCCGAGAGACTCATCATTTGGAGAAACGTGAGGTTTGCTAGAGATGGAGATATATAACCTGACAAATTTTTGGAGTCGAGAACGAGAGCAATCACTCTATCAGGATGGTGCCGGCCACATAAGATCCCTTGCCATTGACAGTGGTGTAGTGACTCGTTCCATGAGGAGAGGACTCCAAATGGGTCATCAGTTTTACTGGTGGTTACTATGGCAGCGAGAGAAAAGGAGGATAAGCTTAAGAGGAGGTAGATAATGAGAACATTATAACAACGTTCCATGATTTGTGTAATAAGGGCAATGGGTTTCTCTCTTCTAGAGTGCTCTTCTTATAGATAAAGGGAGATGTATGGTTAGAAAGAAATTGAGCACTATGTCTTGAGTCGTCTATGTGTAATGCTGACTGTTATTACGTCTTGTATGGACTACAACGATTATTACCTTGTTCCTTTCATTTTGAATGGTACTTCATTTTCTACCCTTCAAGACCGGGCAGGGAATGACTGGTTATGGAAGTTGCATGGGACATTAATTGGACCACAATTGTTACTCACTTTGCACGCACCTTGGAGTCTTTTGAATATGACCCATAAAAGGTCTAATATATGTAAGAGATTAGACAGAAAATCCCCAGAACAAACAAGAAAATTAAAATATCAGTACCAAATAGTAATAACTACAAATCTCGGAAAACCACCTCCTTTCTTTGTGGAGGAAAAGATCCTCAACTAGCTTGAGGAAATTTCAATGTGCATCCATGGGTCAATCACTCTAAATTTCTCACCACTCCTTTCTTCTTTTATTTTTAAAAATTTTCAATTTTTATAAATATTTTTTATTTTCCTTAGAATAATAAAATTACATGATTTACGTTTACTTAACTTCTGAATTTTATCTATACATCCTTTCTAACAGAAAAGAAAATATATTTCTCTTTCAAAATTTTATAATAATTAATATTATTTTGTGTTTCTAACAAAATAAAATTTCATGACTTCTATTTATTTAACTTCTCAATTTCAATATTCTTACTACTATCAGACGGATTAATGTTTGGACATATTTTTTGATTCAACTGTGCTTCGATATTTGAGATATTGTAACCAAAAGTACTACTACTAACTTATCGGTGCTCGTTAGCTACTTTCTAATTAATAACTGGCTTGTTTTAATTTCTCTTCGTAATTGAAGTAAGCTTCCATCGTTCGTTATTCACTTACTACAAAAAAAGGGGCAATCATGCACGGCACATTATATGCAGTTTTGATAAGTTTTTAAAAAAATTTTGTGTAAATTAAGATTGTGAAGAGAGCAAAAATGAAAAATGTTTATGAATGTCTACACGGTTATATTGAAAATATGTGTTTTATGTTGACAATCATACACGGTTATAATGAATATGTTTGATATAAACATTCATACATAGTTTGTCTCTTAGCAATCATACGTGTGTGAATTTTTTGCAGGATTTTGTGAAAAAATGGTCGATTGTACATAATCATAATAGTGTGTGAATCATATTATGATCTGTGTGTGATAACACTACAACAGAGACATTGGATGTACAAAGTTAGAAAATGGGGTTGTACATGTTTTTTCAACCGTGTCAAGAGGCATCATGTAAAATAGTGATGATAACCCTGATAAATGTTGCTGAAGCCTGAATAAAATAATAAAGGGTATTTTTTTTTTTTTTTTGGCAATGAAGCCGTAGGTATTGTATTGATTTCATCGTGAAGCTTACAAGAGGTACAAGTATAAAAAAGAGTACAAGATCATGCCACAAGTATTACAGAAAGGGGAAATAAAAACCAATATATTGTAGCAGCTGCTGGATAGCCTACTTCAGAAGCTAGCGGGCCTGCAGTTCCTCTTGATTGGTAGTCGTAGACACCACATGCATGTGTAGGAGCCTAAAAAACTAAGAAACACAAAACAGAGAAACTGAACGAAAGAAAAAGCTAAAGAACACATTAAAAACTAACTAAAGAAAAGAGAAAAAGAAAAGAACAAGAGAGTAGCAGACGAAAGAGGAGAGAGATAGGAGAAGCAAGCAAAGGAGTGAAGAAGTGACGGGAAGGAAGCAGAAAAGAGAAAAGAGGAGATGAGAGCAGATCAGAGAGAGAGATATGGGGAAAAGACAAGAACAGCAACATCATCACAACATAACCAACTAACATGGACTTTATTTACTTGCAAAACAGAAAAGGAGTAGAAGAAAACATAATTATAAAGCAAAGAGGTGGTGAAGCGGTGGCCCGATCCGAATTCTAGGATTCGGAAGCGCCTGCTCAAGGGTGGGTGGAAGGTGGAAATCGTTTGGAGATTCTCAAAGCGGCAAGATCCCCTAAGAACACAGTTGTCTGACAAGATCCACATAAACAGTAAAAGAGCGATAATTACCCTGTTAAATGAGAAGAAAATGACGATGAAGTTTTGGGTCCTAAATGGGCTTCGCCTGTGAGAGTTAATCCCAGCCCGTTCTATGAAGGAATCAACTTATTTTGGATTCGGTTTGTTGACTTCTAACTTGTAAATAAACCCGACAGACTTTAATTGTTTTTCAAAGATTAATAAACTATAATTAAAAATATTATGATAAAAATGCTCGTTTGAGTTGTATGTAATTAAAAAAAAAAGTTTCCTCAAGTTGTTTTTGTTATACACACACTAATTGGGCTGGGCTAGTTCGGGCTGGCTAAATATTTAAAGTGGGTAAAGATTATGTATATGATGGTCACATCATTCTGAAATTGAAATTGAAATTCTCAATTTTGATTACAAACAAGATTTTGCATAAAACAAAGACGGTAAAATTCTTAAAATTGAGAATGCGTATGATATGATGACACATACAAATCAAGTAATGCAATTTGTGTGATACAAAAAATAAATTTTGTATCAACAAACTTTTATTGCTTATAAAATATTCTTATGTTTCACTACTCATCTGATAAAGTTGCAAAATTAGATAAAATTTATTGCTACTATCATAAACAAATAATATAGAGTATCATTTATTCAATTGTCTTCTATTAGATATTGGAGAATATTAAGTAACTGTTAGAGTGTGCTCCAGTTGGGGGGAACGAGGGGAGGGGAAGGGAGAGAAGGAAAAAAATCAAAAGTTCACTTGCTCCGTAAAAAAATATGAAGGGGAAGGAAATGGAGCGAGAGTTAACGGTTCACTCTATACAAGCAAAAAGGCTACCCTCCAAATCAGGGTGTAGACGAAGGAAAACTGGGCCCACCAGCAAATTTTACGCAATATACCCCTTCTCCCGTCGTTCTGTTTCTACTTTTTCATCTTCCCTCCAAATTGCTCTCTCTCGATAAGTCAAGCAATTTCTATTCTTTTTTTTTTCTCTTTCTGGTGCTTGCTTTCTATCCCTTCTCGGTGGTGCTTGCTTTCGAATTAACTGTAATAAACAAAGCAAAAAGTGGATCGGTAAATTCACAACTTCACATTTTTAAAATTTTTGTATAATTATGGTGAAATCTGGGGTATAATTTAAAAGTTGAGTTTTTGGTGATTTAAGGTTGCATTTCATCTAAGCATTATGCTATGGTGATGGTACAATGTATGGTTGATGGTAAGTTCTATACAGAAGCAATTGTACGGTTCTAATTTCGTGCTTTCATGAATAGTTTTGATTTCTATTTACGCTATCTTCATGTTAGGTTTTATACTTGGTTTGATTAACTAGCTGTTTATTTTTTGTGATTTTTTACAGTTAATTCGAAGCAACTCGTACCACTATACTAGTATGATATGATTCTTGCCTTTTTCTTTTCTTTTCTTTTTTAGTGAAAACTTGTAGGTATTGCATTGCAAATGTAAAACTGGTACAGGAGTTTTTACATTCCTAAACAAAACTATAGAAGAATAAATTGCTTAGCTTACAGTCTTCCTCATTGTGCATTGAGCATGTAGAATAAGTAATTGTAGAAGCTAATTCATGATTTTGTAATATTTCTTCTAGTCGGGTTCATTTATTTTTATTTTCATTACTTAATTAGTTAAGTTTTATTTCTTTTTATTTTCATCACATGTTTCTATTTATGATAAAAATGGCAAGTAGTTCCATTTATGTACTAATTTGTGAGTGATTGAGTTTGCAAAAATTTGGAGAATGTGAAAGTTCTCTTTTTCATGCATAGCACGCTATATTCATTGTGCTACAATTCTGAGTCTGCTTTCTTGATTTATTTTTATTTTAATCCCTGACTTTGATTCTATGTTTCAACTTCATTGTGTCTGATATGCATTGTTATAAGTGGGGACTGTTTTAAGTATTTTTAGTATCCAAATGTTTGAGAATGTCCTTTATGTTACTGTAAGGTGGTGTGACCTGATCCTAAGCCTAGCTATTTTTTTTTATTTTCTTTCCTTTTTACTGTCTTTTTAGGTATTTTCTGTACCAGTAGGTGTTCAATTTGATTCCATTGTTCCTAGGCTTGGTACCTTTGACTTAAGTATGCTTTCGCAGGTTTGCAATGGTAAAAAGGAAGGATCCAAATTCTGTTGGAATTGGCAAGGAAGAATCTCTTATTTGGAATACCAAGATGGACAGCTTTCTTATTGATGCTTTTGTTCAACAAAATGAGATTGAAAATTGAGTAGGTGGCACCTTTACAAGCAAGGCTTATGAGTGCATTGTAACAGAGTTGTTAGAGAGATTTCCTGGAAAAAGGTTTGACAAGGAGCGCATTAAATACATAAAGCGAGGATTTGGACCTTGTTATGACATACTTAAAAATGGATTAAATGGTTTTGGTTGGGATCCAGTGAGTAGTATGTAGTGTGCAGAGCCAAAGGTGTGGAATAAGTTAGTTGAGGTAAGTATTTTGTTGTTAATTAAAATGGTATCTGATTGCAATTGATAGCAAATTATTAATCTGTTGATTTGCAATTAACTGAATTGCTAGGCTCATCCAGATGCATCTATATGGAGGAACAAGCCCATAGCAAATTACGAAAAATTGCTACGTTTGTATGGTACTGATCATGCAACTGGAGAAGAGGCAAAAACACTTGCTGAAATTAGGGAAAGAGAGAGAAATCTCGGACAGATAAATCAGCATTGCACCATTGAAGAAGTTGATCAGTTGGTCTCTAATGAAGAAGCAAGATTGGAAAGCTACACCATGTTCACAAATGAAAATTCTCCACCAATTGATAGGTAATCTGAAGGTAGAGTGCCACATTATTCTCACAAATGAAAATTCTCTCTTTACTTTTCTTTTGATAAGGGGTACTGGAGTTCAAATTGATGGTATTGATGTTAATTGTTTCCATTGGCAGGTAGTTCTCCACCACGTAATAGGCAACATGAAGGTAATTCTTCCAACAAAAAAGCTAAGACCAAGGAATTGATAGATAATGATATTTCAATTTTGAAAGAATCATTCCAAGTTATAGCTGATGCTATCTTGAAATCAACTAATGAGCTCGTCAAATCACAACCAACACCTCCACTGCCAAAGAGTCAAATTTGGAATATGTTGGTGGAGCTAGATTTTGATGACGTAGAGAGAATGGAGACATATTTCTTTCTAATCAAGAATCCCGATATGTTAGATGCTTTCCTTGGATGTCCTTTAAGTGAGCGTAAGAAACTTCTAGAAATTATGTCCCTTAATTAAGGTAGTTGAACTACTACCCTTTTGTTTGATGCTATATAGGTATGCATCATTTTTGTGGATAAAGACTTGTGAAGGTATATATTTTGTGATAGTTGGTGATAGTTTTTGTATTGATAGGCTGATGGTTCATTCAATATGTGAAAATTATGATATTGATCTATAGAACTTTGTTTCACTTAGTACATTTATCTACAAGACTTTGTTAATTTTGATTTTCATTGCAACTAGTTGAGAAGGTCATGTCATGGTTTTATAGGCAAGTCAGCTAGCACGAAATGTAGAATATCCAATTTGGTTGACTGACTAGATTCATTAATTTTTCAATGGCCGGAAACTTTTTGTTAATGGTATAGAGCACCTGCTACTTGAAAGCTTTTACTTTGCTTTATGATGAAATCTAGACGTTTACAGTTTCTTGTTGGCTTTCTCTCCTTCAATTGCTCTAACAATACCAATGACTGGTACCACATAATTATATAATATACACGAAATTCAATTGAACCAAGTTTTAAAATGAAGACTATTACCAGCGCATATAGCATTTATAATCATCAAAGCATAATATGATTTTAGGTTAGATAAACTGAAAATATAAGGGCAAAATAGTCATATGATCGACAATATAAAAGAACTGAAAATAGGCACATGTCGTTATAAAAAATATCAGAGAAGCAATTTATATAATTTGCGAAGATGTACATTTACTTAATTATTTATATACATCTAACCCTGATCTTTTAGTTGTTGAAGTTTACAAGAATTCCTCTCTACAGTTACAATTTACAAGACAATTAACTGGTGTGTTTTTTACTGAGTGGCAAGCTCTGCATGCACAATTAACAAATTATATCCCTAACCCTACTTTACCTGATACCCTATATTGGAGATGGTCTAATGTTGGTAAATTTTCAGTCCACTCTTTTTATCAGTGGCTAGAGTATGGTGGAATCAAAAACACTACTTTTGATTCTATTTGGTTGTCTAAAATGCCCCTTAAAATTAAAATTTTTCTCTACCTTCTTAAAAGAAATAAAATTTTAACCAAAGGTATACTTAGGAAAGGCTGGCAAGGAGACCCAACTTGTCATTTCTGTGGTGCTCTTGAGACAACAAACCATTTATTTATACAATGTAGCTTTATTAATTCTATTTGGCAATGGATAGCTTTCCACAACAATTTTACTTTTCATGGTATTTGTATGGATGATGTTTAGTTTATTAATGCTTCCATACCCCTAAAAAATGCTCCATTGGTTGAGATAGTTAGAGGAGCAGTACTATGGTGTGTCTGGCTAGAACGCAATAAACTTTGTTTTCAAAACACTTGTGTTCTATCCTTGACATCTGTAGGCACTAAGATCATCTCTTTTGTCAACTTTTGGTGTAAGACTTTATTTTCTAGCTCTTTACTTCATTTATCACTAATTTTACCTCTAGACACGAATGACTTGCATACCCAGGAATTGATTCTTTTACCTTCAGAGGGAGAGGAAACTATAACAGAGGAAGAGGGAGGGGACCAAGAGGAAGCAGGGGCAACCACCCCTATGGAACAGGATGCTATAATCCTTATGCTTGGTTCAGCCCAGGATATATAACTTAGTACTTGGTTATGTTGGTTCTCAATTAGTCTTGCTATGTTTTGTCAATATATAGTTGTTGTTTCCAAGCTGCCTCATTTTGTTAAGGGCATACTCTTCTACTTTTATTACTTCTATTTTGTATGATCTGGAGTTTTCTAGTTTTTTTTGTAAAACATGCTGTAAAACTCTAGCTAGTTGGAGCCTCTCAGCATTTGAACAATATTGGTTTCTTAATGAAATCAGTGGGATTCACCCATTTTCTCAAAAAAAAATGTAACTTAAAAATAATGAGAATGTTTTATGGGAAATGAGAAAGCAAAATAATAAATCGACATCCAAAAAAGTAACACAATAAAAGTTGAACATCTCACAAAACCATATAATTTTAATGTAAAAATTTTGTATATAAATAATGATTTATAAAATTTATGTAATTAATTTTCATTTACAATTATAATAACATAATTAATATGTCTGTTGTGCATTAAGGATTTCTTAATTTACCAACAATAAAATTTATTATAAAAAATATAACAAAGGGCATTACTAATTGGTTTATTTTTGCTTGTATAAATCATAAGAATATGTTGCTTAACGGAAACTTTGAAAAAGAATTATACTTGCCTCTTGAACCAATGTTTGGTAAGCAAGTTTTTTAATTACAAAAGGTTTATAAATTAAAACTCCGTGTTTGGTGAGATCGTGATACCGCATGCCATTAAGTTGGATTCGGATCATTCGCCTTAGTCTGACATAAACCTTTAAAATTCCTACCTAATTTTGAGTAACTCTACTGGATGCAGTATTGAAGAGGTTAAACACTCATGTCTGGGGGTTTGGATATCTGAAGTAATTTAAATTTGAGTTTGAATCCGGATTGTTCGATTAGAATCCGGATCAATTTGGATCTAAGTTAATACATGCGGATTATAACAAAACAGTCCGGATTCAAAATCAATATTTGAGTTACTTTGGACATTTGAATTCCATGCATAAAGGCAGCTTGGAGAGATGTAAGAAAACTCTGATGAGATCTTTAACTCTTATCATAAGAACTAGTGAATACTCCAAATATATATAAATATGCAACATTAATCCATTTTACTCATTATAATATTCTTATTTAATTTGGTGTATATCAAAGCTCTTTCAATTGAGATATTTAGGTCCCATAATTTGTTAATATAAAGAAACAATATTCTTCTTCACAACATATAAATACTACAACACCGTAGATTACCACAATCGCATGCTATCCAATTTTATATATAATACATATTTAGGGGAGCCCTTCTTCTCTTTGATCCTTTTTCTCAGTCTCTATGGCTTATGCAACTTTGTTTGTGCTGAGTTCAACTCCTTGGTAACATCTTTTATTGAAATGTGCTCTTTTGGGGACTCTTTGGAGCACAACAGACCGCATTGAATCACTGATAGCAAACAACCGTAGACATTTTCAGGTGCATACAAATTGTCTTCTCCATCAGTTTCAGAGAATAATTTGTGGTCGACTATGTCCATTACTTGGTAGGGGAAAGCCATCTCAACATGCTTCTGAAGGCTCAAACCATTTCTGATTCTCTCGTCAGTAGGACTTAATCCAGTGAAGATCTCAAGCAGAAGAATCCCATAGCTATAGACATCTCCTTCTACTGATGGCCGACCACCCATCCCATACTCTAGACAATGAAAAGTGAATAGTTACAGTCCTAATTTTTAGCACTCAAGCCTAGTGATCGTGTGTATATTTGTGTAAAATTTTCAAATGATATAGCTCAAAGAAGAAAAATAAAGAATTATGCATAGATAATACAAGTTCAAAACATGTTTGTATAGATGAGCCATCCATACTTTTGACAAGTTTTCAACTTATATAGCCAAAATTAATAAATTGAAGAAGTATATATACATAGTATAGCTGTTTATATAAATGAGGCAATTGTTTCCTTGAACCTAAGCAAACCCGGTGAATAATTTTGTTGCAGGGACATACTAAAAAAATACTTCTCAAATAATATCATGATCTGTTATACCTGGAGGAATGTAGCCAATAGAACCTTTTACTCCACCTGTAGTTGACATTGATTGAGAAGGCATGGTATCAGGTTGAACCAAAAACCTTGCCAATCCAAAATCACTCACATGTGCAGTCATGTCATCATCCAAAAGTATATTGCTAGGTTTGAGATCACAATGCACGATTGGTGCCGGTACATGGTAATGGAGATAATCTAGGGCTGCTGCCACATCCCATGCGATGTTCAACCTCTGGATGAAGCTGAGGCTTCTGAATGGCCGACCCTTGCATGCATTTGGATGCAACCATGTTTCCAAGCTACCATTTGGCATGAACTCAAAAACCAATGCCTTGAAATCATTACCTTGGTGGTCTATGCTAGAGCACAAACTCAGCACTTTTACAAGGTTCCGGTGTCTCACATTTTTTAATGCCTCACATTCAGAAAAGAAACTTCGAGAAGCACTGTGTTTCTCAAGGTTTAACACCTTCACGGCAACTGTTGTCACATTCTCGAAGCTCATAACGGCTTTGTAAACTTCTCCAAATGTACCTCTTCCAATTAGATTATTCGGAGAGAAATTTTCAGTGGCTCTAAGAAGGTCATTGTATGAAATAGGCTTTAACCCATATTTCAAAGCTAAACCAGCTTGTGGATTGTTTCGAGGATTGTTTCTAGTATAATAAATCACTAACAAGCAAATGATTGTGAAAAAACCAACAACAGAACTTATGAGCACCATATTTCTTCGAGAGTGATGTCTCTGTGTTGCAGGTTGTGAGATGCAGTGTGACAAATGCATTTGAGGTGATCCACCACAAAGCTTTGGATTTCCTCTTACATCTACTCTACTGGCATTCTTGAAAATGCCTTTTTCTGGTAATTCGCCCTCGAAATTATTGAAAGAAATATTCAAATATTGCAAGTTCATTGTTTCCATGAATTTAGGGACTCGACCAGAGAGCGAGTTGTTAGAGACATCAAGGTTTTGCAGCCCTCTTAGTTTGCTTAAACTGGATGGAATTGTTCCTCTGAATATATTGCTATCAAGATAAAGGATTTGAAGTACCTGACATCCATCAATTGTGCTAGGAATCTCTCCATGTAACTTGTTATTCGAGAGACTAATTGATTGTAGGTTATTCAAGTGACCAATTTCTGGTGGCAAGATGCCAGTTAGATAATTTTGTGACAAGTCCAAACTGATAGAAAGAGAAGGAAGTCCCATGATTGTTTTGGGAATTTCACCCACCAACTTATTATTTGAAATACTGAGGAATTCCAAAAATTTCATGTTACCTAATTCTGGTGGTATACTCCCTTCTAATGCATTATTATCTAGATGTAGTTGGGTCATTTCAGTGAGGTTGGCAAAAGTTGATGGAATTTGGCCTGAAATCATGTTACTCCTCAAATCTAACCATCCCAATTTGAAAAGATTACCAACTTCTACTGGAATGGTGCCACTGAAGTAATTAGAATGGAATCCAACAACACGAAGAGTAGAACAATTGGATATGGATTGTGGGATCCGTCCTTTGAGTTGATTGTAATCTAGGTATAGATATTCCAAATTTGGTAAAGCATTGCACATATCGAAAGGGAGAGTTCCATGAAGCTGGTTATTACTAATTTGCATAGCATACAATGATGATAGGTTGTAAAGGGAGTGTGGTATTTCACCCGAAATGTTGTTTAAATAAACAGTCAAAAAATGGAGGTTTTGAAGTTTCCCCAGTTCATCAGGGATGGATCCACTTAACATATTTTGTTGAAGCTCAAGAACTTCTAAAGTCTGAAGATTACCCAAGGTATGTGGGATGGAACCATAGAATTTATTTTCGTAAAGAAAAAGGTGCACTAAGTTAGTAAGGTTGCCCAAGGTAGGTGGGATATATGACCACTAATGCTATTATGGTGAAGAGAAAGAAGTGATAATTTGGTAAGGTTACCTAAGGTAGGTGGGATGAAACCTGTGAGGTTATTATTGAAAAGATAAATATGTGATAGGTTAGTAAGTTTGCCTAAATCTTCTGGAATATTGCCAATAAATTGATTTTGGTGAAGATAAAGATATATTAGGCTACTAAGGTTGCCCAAGGTGGAGGGAATTGATCCTGTGAGATTGTTGGCAAATAATCCTAACAATTGGAGCTGTGGGAGGAGGCTGAATTCCAATGGTATGCCTCCTGTGAGGAAGTTATTCGCCAGATTGATATTTTTAAGTTTTTTGCATTTCGCTAAATTAGATGGGATGGTTCCATGGAGATGATTAATTCTCAAAGAAATAACTTTTAGATTTGAACAATTACTCAGGGTCGATGGAATGCTACCATCGAGAAAATTCACACTCAAGTTGACAAAACGAAGCCTACCCAAGTTTCCGATCTCAACCGGGATACTTCCTCTCAGCTGGTTATCAGAGAGACTCATCCTTTGGAGGAATGTGAGGTTTGCTAGGGATGGAGATATATAACCTGATAATTGTTTGGAGTCAAGAACGAGAGCAGTCACTCTATCAGGATGGTGCCGGCCACACATGATCCCTTGCCATTGACAGTGGTGCAGTGACTCGTTCCATGAAGAGAAGACTCCAAATGGATCATCATGTATTTGGGACTTGAAGGAGAGAAGTGCTGATAGGTCAGCTTTACTGGTGGTTACTATGGCAGCGAGAGAAAATGAGGATAAGCTTAAGAGGAGGTATATAATGAGAACCTTATAACAACATTCCATGATTTGTGTAATGAGGACAATGGGTTCCTCTCACAGAGTGCTTTTCTTATACTTAAGGGAGATGTATTTGGTGTTGACCTGCTAATAACTTGCAAGTTTTCAGGCTAGGTCCACAATAATAATTCCAGTCTAGTAGAATTTAGAGGAGACATGCTCTTTTTTCCTTTGATACGAAGACTTAAAATAAGCGTAGAGACCGCGTATCTTATGTTGTTAATTCAATTAAAAGTTCATAAATTCAATAATTTGCTACGAAAAAGGAGCTGAAATTTTAAATCAATAGTTTCATATAATTTTCGTATTATGGAGAGAGATGTAATTGAATTTTAAAGACAATTTTTATTCTATTTTTGAGTTCATTGGCGAGTATTCCCGGAAGTGTTATTTTATTTCATATTTTTATGCTCAATATTTATTAACTTTCTTTTTTTTTTTAAAAAAGGGATTGCTAATTTGTCATTTTGTTATGCAGATTTTTTATTTGAAGAAATGTAAAAGAAAAACAGGGTAAACAATTTTGAGATTTTATTGGTATTTATTAATTTTTATTTGTTTGTTAGGAAGGTGGCCTGGGGGCGGATTGATGGCAGATACTTGTGCATAGCCAATAACTCATCTACTCATATAATCAGGGGCGTAAGCTAATGGACACAAAAGGAGGCTAAGCCACCTCCATGCATTGAAAATTTGCAATTTTGTCCATTAAATTTTATAATTTTAAAATAAAATTAGACTACCATTTATTTTCTAGCCCCCCTCATCTTAATATTCTAGTTCCACCCCTGCATATAATTATTTGAAAAGAACCATATTTGTACTTCAAATCCATGGCCTCGTGAGGATATTACTATAGCTACTGGATCAAAAGTATAATTCAGTTTTTTCTAGCTTGAAACAGGCTGTATAGAAACTACACTGATGGAGTTATATGCTTACCAATAAGCGAGTTTTTTAATACATGTCATTCTTCTAGTAAGCTAATAAATGAATGATTAATTATGCACTCTTGATTAGTTTTAAAAGCAATAATGATTACAGGACTCCTGGTCCCTACAAAGGTCAGAATATGGTTGGTGCTACAATGATTACATTTATTTATACATTGCGTTAATTACATACATTTAGGGTTCTGTAAATACTTTTATTTTATCAATACAAATATTGTTAGTGGCATCTTGCCAACTAACTTTTAAAAAAAATCTAAAAAAAAATAGAATGATTACAAAACTGTATTTGGTGTTGACTTGCAAATGACTTACAAATTTCCAGGATACCATGATCCCCAAAGGTCGTGTCTCTTATGTTTTTAATCCGATTCAAGCTTTCTAAATTATATAATTTGCTATGACATTGAGCTGCAATTTGAAGGCAATAGTTTCATCTAATTTTCATATTAGAAGGAGAGATCGATGTAATTGAATTTTTAAAGACAAGTTTTATTCTATTTGAGTTGATTGAATTGGTCAAGTATTATCATAGATGTAACTTTTATTCCATTTCTTTCTATGCTCAAAATTCATTGAGCAATTCATGTTTTTTTTTTGGCTCTTTTGGTTGTATTGTATTTCTAATTTATCAATAAAATAGAAGATTAGAAGACTGACCAATTTGTCATCTTCTTATCCAGTTATTTGATTTGAAGGAATGTAACAACACGTAATTCATTTTAAAAAAAAAAATCATTAACGATTCATGCCGATGATCCCTAGTTACAAAATTTCTGATAGAAAATTCATTTTTCTAATCATAATTACTGTCTCTAATATATACAGTTTCAAAACATGAGTTTAGCTAAAATATATGAATCAATGACTTAACTTTTCCTTCAACAGAAAAAAGGAAAAAAAAAAAAAAACGAATGTGTATATAAAAATATATTTTAATAAGTCGAGAAATATTTCGTATACACTTTTTTTTATTTGCCAAATAGCTCCCAGGCCCTTTAAATTGATTAATATCCCGCTTAAAATATATAAGTGCATAAAAGATTGAAGATATAACCTTGAAAAAAAAGATTTAAGATATAATTATAAAAGTACACTTTTTTTCTTTTATTTTTAATTTGCTTTAGATCAAGAACCATGAACTATGGACCAAGTGCAATGGCATAAGCCCAATCTCTTTTCCGAGAGACTTATATTATACAATAATTATTTTAATATCCACGCTACATTACTTGTAGCACTCGTGCTACAGTATCAGCACTTAGGGGAATAATATATTATAGTCCTCACTAATTATATAGTTTCATTTTTACAATCTCTGCACTCGTTCTCGTGTCAACATTTTTCTAACAAAAATAGTTGACTTTATAGAAATAGATAATTTAATGCATAGATATAAATATTTTCAGTATTTAGATATTAATACTTTTGATTTCATATATAAAAAAAATACTTAAATATGTATACATTTGTAGTTATTAACACTTAAAAATATATTAATACTTTGATGTGTGACTTATTATGATTATTCATTTTCGGGTTTTGCAATCATCCCCTCATCAGCCTTCCTCTAACAAATATAGTTGAGCTCATATGTATAAATACCTTAGTGTATAAGTATAAATACTTTCAATACTTAGATATTAATAATTTCAGTGTAATATGTAAAAAACACTTACAAGTATAGGTATAAATATTTGTATGGCGAGATATAAATATATATCAATATTTATAATTTTATTTTTAAAAATCATCTTATGCTTGAATGAAGCATTCAGAGTTTATATATTAAATGTATTATTGGAGCTGAGTAATTACATTAATTAATTAAACACATGCATGCAGGTATACATTTCCATGCTCGCCTGCCTCTAAGGTGGTATATATTACCAAACCTTTAATTTTGCTTCCAAGTACAGTAAACAATCTCTACTGGCATGGGAGTCGGTAGACTACTCTTTATTCCAACCAGAGAAAACAGTGTGGCAAGTAAATTGGTCACTGTAACCCAATGGCAATGACACAAAACTACAAGATTGTGTTTTATCCGCGAGGATAAAATTGCTGAACAGCATCGGTACCTTCGTAGATACGTACTATCGTCAGTAATAGTAATTCGTAGATTGACAGGTATATTGATTTCTTTTATAAAAAAAAAAAAAAAAAACTTGATTAAATATAGAACAAATTAATCCCGAGACCAGGAGCACGACGAGGTTAATATGATTGATTTGTTCATTAATTGCTACCATACTGAACAACGAACTGTACGGTGCAATGACAGATACTGAACAACCCCTCTGATTTTTCTCCAATTACTGTACTACCACATGCCATAAGCAGAAATAAAAATGAATAATAAATTGCACACCTACAATTTCATGAATTTGCATCCTCCGAGATATCTCATATTTTGCGTGACTTATTGGAAAATCTCAACCGTTCAAATACGTTCTTCACGAATCTTAAAGATCAAATAATACCGGTGCTTACGCTGTCCCCGAATAGACACCGAACGCATCGGTCACTCAAAATATGAGATATCTCATAGGATGCGTACTCCAATTTCAGTATAAAAAAAGTACCAATCAAATCCTAGCTAGATCTGAATTCAAATTAAACAATACATTTACCTATATACCAAAAATACAAAACTAAATTTCATAAGAATAAATTTAAACAAAACACATACCAAAAACCGAAAGCTTGTCTTTGAAATATAATTTAATTTTTAGAGCTTGTTCAACATATTAAAAGTAAGACTGTGACCCATTTATTGGACCTTATTTGAGATAAAGCCTGATAGAAGCTTCTAACGTGTCACATAAAACATGACTACAAAGTCACATTTCACTACTACACATGAACCATTTTTTTTTCTTTTTCTTCAAAAACACAATAATTAAAAAAAAATCACAAGAATCAATACACGAGATACAATTAATAATACTAGTTGTTACTTGAGAATCGAAGCAACCTCTGCTTCATTTCGATATCTTGCAACCTATTTGTTAGGTTGCATCTGATAATTTAAACTTACATTATTGAAATTGGCAGTCAGAAATGTTAATCACATTTGCCGTCAATGGTGAAATGAAAGCAATGGTGATGGGTTCGTCAAACCCGATGGCCAAACATGTGTTGCCGATGGTATATTGATTAACGCTATCTGTTTTGAACCAATAACATAGGTGTGTACATTTCCTATCAGAGCAATAACCAACGGTTTCAACCAATATAGAAGTGTTTTTTTTTTTTGTAGTGGCCATAGCGGCCCAGTTTTTTTTTGGTTTGGATGGACCATGGCATCCCATTTTCTTTGTTTTTTTTTTCCCATTTTTTTTCTAGTTCAAGATATGCTATGGCGTCCCGGAGGGACATAATATCTTATTCCTGCTTTTCAATTTTTGAAATTTTCATACAATATTTTCTATTTTTAATTTTTATTTTTATTTTCCTATGAATACAAATTTCAGGTTAAAATTGTTTAACGGCATCTTTACATTCGTAGATATGTACTATCGTAGGTAATAGTGATAATCTGAAGAATAATAATTTGTTATAATCGACAATAGTTATTATTTTATGGTAAATGAAGATGTAAACAAGGTCAAATAATTAATGCCGTTGGTTGAGTAGGAGAGCCCGATGAGAATGTATAATTAATGTTCTAACAATTCAAAAATTCTCCTTTACTATGGTGGGATCATAGAGTTGCAAGTTGTAATATAATTGAATGATATTGGTGGCACAATTACAAAATACAATTACACCCGATAACACCCTCTTTATCTCTTTCTCCTCCTTTCTTTTTTTTCTCTCTTATTATTTTTTTTCATTAGTATCTCTCTCGTCCCACTGACTTTTCTTATAGAAGATTATTCCTAGGCTAGTTAGCTACGATAATATGATTGATTCATTGATTCATTAATTGCCATTATACTGAACAACTAACGGTACAGTTCAATGACTGCTGCGTTTGAGTCAAGTCAATAGTTTTTTTTTTTTTTTTAAACAAAAATTTCTAAATTTTTTATTTTTTTGTATTAAAATATTAAAAATGTTGAATATATTTCTTTAAAAATAGATTGAATATAATATTTGATTTATTAGAAAGACTGCAACAAATAACCCAGATTAATATTTTTCAGGCCAGATTTTTCGCAGCTGTAAGAAAAATTAATATATTTATTTATGTTCTATTGGGAAAAAAATAAAAATGATTAGATTTTGAGTTATTGATCCCGGTTCAAAAGTTACTTCTAAGTAATTAAGAAAATATTGTTACCTTTCTAGTACATTTAATTTATAAAAAGTTGTATCTATTTTGAGAATGCGTTTTGAAAAACAATCATTAAATAAATTAAACTTTTTATTTTTTTTAAAAATAGATACAACTTTTTATAAATTAAATGTACTAGAAGGATCACAATATTTTTTAGATTACCTAGAAGTGACTTTTGAACCGGGATCATGAACTCAGAATCTAATCATTTTTATTTTTTCCAATAGCACATAAAGAAATATATTAATTTTTCTTACAGCAATGAAAAATTAGGCCTGAAAAATATTGATCTGGGTTATTTGTTGCAATCTTTCTAATAAATCAAATTATATTGTATTCCATCTATTTTTAAAGAAATATATTCAACATTTCTAATATTTTAATACAAAAAATAAAAAATTTCTGTTTAAAAAAAAGAAAAAAAAGAAAAAAAAGGAAAAAAAAGAAAAAAAAAAGAAAAAAAAAAGAAGAAAGCAAAATGCACAAATCTGGTTAACCATTAACCGGATTTGTTGTTTTTTTTAGTCCGGACAATTGTTGACCGGATCGGGCCTTTTTCGAATTCAATTCAAACAGTGGGTAGATTCCATAATTTTATATTTTTTTTGGGTATTTATAAAAATTTCAGGCACATGAGACTTCCTTTCTACACTCCTTTGCACGTGTGGTGTCTATTTCTATCCCACAACTTGTATTTATATTTAACCATGAATATTTAATTTAATTATTTTTTAGTAAAATATTTGTGACCCACAACAATTTAACAAAAACATTGGCATTTACAGTTTTTAGTACAATTAAAATGAGAAAATGTAAATATTATAAAAGGCTTTACCAAAAACAAATATGATGAGATATATTCACTATTTAATTTTGTCACTTTTCAATCTTTTCTTATGTGACTGATAAATCTGTTTTTTTTCTATTATTCTGACTTTGTGTGAACAAGTCTTCACATAAGACCATAGATGTAGGATAGACATAATAAAACCATACGCGTATAATAGACACAATTATCTTATTTTGTTCTTTTTTGAGTGTATTACAAATCTTTCTAGTAAAAATATTATCTTCTCAATGTGAGTTAAGACATAAAACATAGTGTCTGACCTAAGGAAAGGTGATTTTTAATATGAAAATAAATTATAAAATTGAGGAAATAAATATAATTTAAATTACACAATTTGTGTTTGTGTAAGTTTCAATTTTTTTCTTTATCAGTTTTGGGAAAAATTGAATTAATTAATGCTTGCTACCCTAAAATTTAATGGCATCCCTGAGAGTATTTTCATTGAATTTCATCTCTTTTTAATTAGAGTAATAATTTTTTCTGTATTCAATCAAACTTGTTTTGTGTGACGTAATCAATTGAGCAGAAGAGAGTGCACTTTGGGTACTCATAGCAAATTTATAGTAGATACAATTAGAGTCCAACCTAACAGGGAAACTCTGACATGGAATTTTTTTAAACAAAATTAGAGACTTATTTGCCAATTCACCATCCACCCTTTGATCTTATCTTAGATAATAATGGCATGCACCTAATTTTTTTTGTCAAAAGCAAATAACAGATCCAACTATAAACACACAAGAAAAAATAATTTAATTCAACACTATATACTAGATAATATCTTGCATAAAGAAATATATAAAAAGAAATAAGAATTAGTCTTTAGTATAGTAATTAAAACAATATTTTTTATGTTGGTATTCTACAAGTAATATCACATATTTATCTTAAAAATTAATTAGCTTGGTTACTATGCACAAATATCTATCTCAGATATAAAGACTCGACCTCCAATTTTCTTTAAAAGATATATATAAATGATTAATCTTAAAAAACCTGCTAACAATTAATAGCTCATGTATTTAGTTAAATATTTTGATACAGTAGTTCTATATACAACTGCAGCGCACAAGTTACGTGCAGTGTTATTTTAATTTTATTATGTATCGGTTGTATGAATTAAAAGACTGCTCTTTCAAAATCTTCAAGCCCATAATTTCGCTATGAAATTAGAATGGGAAGGAAATGAAAATGGAGTTGTGGGTCTAAATGGGCTTCACCTGTGAGGGTTAAACCCGGCCTTGTTGTGTTAGAGTGAAACCTGGCCCATTTTGGATTATGTATAAGACTAGAAGTACAGAAAAACAAAAATTGTAAACAAAATATGAAGCTAATTAAATTTCGGAAAAACGATTAAATTTTGATATAATTTTGTGAGGAAGTCTCTTTAGTTGGAGATAAAAGGTTGTACGGAGAGATATTTTCATGTACATATGATAACAGTGATATAATATGTTAAAGAAATACTTTAATTGTACTTTTAAAATTAATAATTTTTAGAAATTATTAATGATATAAACTATAATTAAGTCAAACGATAAAAATGCTCATTTGAGTTGTAGATAGTAAAAAATGTTTCCTCAAGATATATACACACTAAGTGGGCTAAATATCTTAATGGGTACAAGATTATGCATATGATGGTGATGTGATTCCGAAATTCAAATTTTCAATTTTGATGACAAGGTAAATTTTTTAGAATGCGTGTGAGATGATGAGATATTCAAATAAAGTAATGCAATTTGTGTGATAAAAAATCTATTTTGTATGAAGAAAATATTATTGCTTTTAAATATCCATGTGTTTCTTTATACATCTGATCAAGTTACAAAATTATAGATTATTTTTTGTTAATATCATAAACATATAATATGGAGATAATATATTCAATTGTATTTGTTTTCTTTTGCATAATATCAAGTAATATTGTATTTGGTTTTAAAGAAAATATTGTTGCTAAATCTAAAAATTATTCAAATTAGTTGTTTTCTAACTTAAAATAATAATATAATGATAATATCTAATTGAAAATAATGAGAATGTTTTATGGAAAATGACGAAGAAAAATAATAAATCGATCGACATCCAAAAAAGTAACACAATAAAAGTTGAACATCTCACAAAATCATATAATTTTTAATGTAAAAATTTTGTATATAAATAATGATTTATACAATTTATGTAATTAATTTTCATTTTACAATTATAATAACATAATTTATTTGTCTGTTGTGCATTAAGGATTTCTTAATTTACCAACAATAAAATTTATTATAAAAAAATATAACAAAGGGCATTACTAATTGGTTTATTTTTGCTTGTGTAAATCTAAGAATATGGTGCTTAATGGAAACATTGAAAAAAATTATAGTTGCCTCTTGAACCAATGTTTGGTACGCATGTTAATTTTTTAATTCCAAAAGTTTATAAATTAAAACTCCGTGTTTGGTGAGATCGTGATACCGCATGCCATTAATTAAGTTGGATTCGGATCATTCGTATTAGTCTGACATAAACCTTAAAAAGATCTCTAATATTTTTTAAACAAGTTCAAATAAAATTCCAACCCAATTTAACTCTACTGGATGCATATATAATGCAGAGATTAAGCACTCATGTCCGGGGGTTTGGATATCTGAAGTAATTTAAATTTGAGTTTGAATCCAGATTGTTCGATTAGAATCCGAATCAATTTGGATCTAAGTTAATACATGCGGATTATAACAAAACAGTCCGGATTCAAAATCAATATTTGAGTTACTTTTGACATTTGAATTCCATGCATCAAGGCGGCTTGGAGAGATGTAAGAAAACTCTGATGAGATCTTTAACTATTATCCGAAGAACTGGTGAATACTCCAAATATATATAAATATGCAACATTAATCCATTTCACTCATTACAATATTCTTATTTAATTTGGTGCATATCAAAGGTCTTTCAATTGAAATACTCAGGTCCCATAATTTGTTAATATAAAGAAACAATATTCTTCTTTACAACATATAAATACTACAACACCGTAAATTACCACAATCACATGCTATCCATTTTTATATATAATACATATTTAGGGGAGCCCTTCTCTTTGATCCTTTTTCTCAATCTCTATGGCCGGCCTATGCAACTTTGTTCGTGCTGAGTTCAACTCTTTGATAACATCTTTTATTGAAATGCGCTCTTTTGGGGACTCTTTGAAGCTCAACAGACCGCATTGAATCACTGATAGCAAACAACCTTAGACATTTTCAGGTGCATACAAATTGTCTGTTGAAAAGCGTGTACAACCCCATTTTCTGTTGAAAAGATAATAATCATTATTAATTAATAGTTTTTTAAATTTGAAGGATATGATATTACGAATTGAAAATTTTAAGAGTTTTCATGAATACACTGATAATTAATTAATTATAAATTTAAGCACGTAGTAAAATATTTATGTTTAATTGTCTTAATTCATGAATTGAAACAAAGGAGGCTTAATCTATATGTAGAAATATGTTAAGGTCCGAACATAAATTAACATTATTGATAAAAGAAGTGTAAAAGAGAGGGTGGTAATTCATATTAAATAAAAAAAATTGATAGAATTAAACGGCTGAAAAAATAAAAATAATAAAATGTTGCTGAAGCCTGAAAAGATAAAAAAGGGTAAAATAGTGATAATAACCCTGACAATTGAGAAGGAAATGAAAAATGATGTTTTGGGTCCTAAATGGGCTTCGCTTGTGAGAGTTAATCCCGGCCTGTTCTATGAAGGAATCTACTTGATTATTTTGGATTAGACTTCAATTGTTCTTCAAAGATTAATAATTTTCGGAGAGTATTAATGGTATAAACTATAATTAAAAAAATTATGATTAAAATGCTCCTTTGAGTTGTATGTAAGAAAAAAAGTTTCCTCAAGTTGTTTTTGTTATACACACACTAATTGGGCTGGGCTAGTTCAGGTTGGCTAATATTTTAAGTCGGTAAGGATCATGTATATGATGGTGGCATCATTCTGAAATTTTCAATTTTCAATTTTTGATTAATACAAACAAGATTTTGCATAGAAGAAGGTCAAATTCTTAAAATTGAGAATGCGTATGATATGATGACACGTACAAATCAAGTAATGCAATTTGTGTGATACAAAAAATGAATTTTGTGTGAAGAAACTTTTATTGCTTATAAAATATTCTTATGTTTCATTGTTCAGCTGATAAAGTTGCAAAATTAAATAAAATTTATTGCTAATATCACAAACAAATAATATAGAGTATCATTTATTCAATTGTCATCTATTAGAACTGTTAATGTATTTGGTTTTAAAAAAAATAAAAGGTAAAATTGTAGTGTATCCATGTAAACTTTAAAATAAACAATTTTTTCATAAAAACACCATAATATTCAATAACTTTTTTAAAATTTAATCTCTTTCTATCTAGTTAAACTTTCATTTTGTTATTTTAAACTAAACTGACAAATATTCATTTTACTTGTGTAGATTCAAAGCAGATTCCAATATTTAAAATTGATGGGAGTACTGGAAACTATATATATCTTGCAATTAAGTGGACAGCTGAATTGCAATATATAGTTAATTACACTTCAAAATAAGAAAGTGGTTAAGCATATTTTAAAAAAAATTCTTTATTCGACAGCTGAGTATTTTTGCTAAACAAAGCAATCCATTTAGAGCTTATTATCTTCTCATAATTAAAAATAACTAATGTTAGAATTGTATTAAACTTGTGTTATTAAATTTTATTAATTCAAATTCAAATTTCATTTTATATTTTATTTTATATTTTTTTCTAGATAGCTATTTTTCATTCTCAATAATATAAAGAAAGCTTAATAAAATAAATATGATGTTAAATCCTTATATTTATCTCTTTTTATATCTTTTTATGGACATTACAAACATATCTCTTGTTTTATTCAGTATTGCTCTCTTTGTGAAACTAAGTGTTCACATGAGATCACATATAGATGTACGATAGACATAATTATCATATTTTTGCATGCATTAGAACTCTTCATATTAAACGTAAGTTTTTCTTAATAGGAATTGCGATGTGAAACATAATGCCTGATCTATTGAAAAACAACTCTCTAATTTGGGTTTAAATTGTAGAAAAAAAAATGTAAGCTAAATTGTACGCAAGTATTGAACAGCTAATTTTTTAAATATATAATAAGACGTATGTGATTTTCTAATTTGATTTAGACCCAAAAAAATTGTAATTAATGCTTACTATGTTTAAAATTTAGGATCATGATAACAATCCTGGCATGTCTATCCCGGCAAAAACCCCGCACTAATTGCCAAAAAAGTCATGGAGGGGACCGCTCAATCATTAATACTCCGCAGAAACTGTTAGTATTTAACTTGAAGCATCAAAGTATTTATCCTGGATTTGCAAAATATTAATCCCTATGCAATGATCTCTATTTATGACTGAACAAATCAATCCATCAATTGTCCCTACACAAAATTTCTTTTTATTTTGAATTGTGCCCGCACAACTGGGAATCATTAAATAAACAATCCCCTCATAAATATTTATCAGTTAGATCCGCACAAAATTTCTTTGTTTTCCTAGATTGTCCCCGCACAACTAGGGACCATTAAATAAACAATCCCCCCACCTAATGATAAATACTTCTCAGACATAATGATAAATACTTTATGCTACATGGATGGATATTTTATGGTACATGGATAAAAACTTCTCAGACCTAATTGCAACTTTCAGTAAAACATCAATAATAAATATTTTTCAGATATAATGATAAATACTTTATGTTACATGGATAAATACTTCTCAGACATAATTGCAACTTACAATGAAATACTTCTCAGGCATAATGATAAATACTTTATGTTACATGGATAAATACGTCTCATACATAATTGCAACTTACAGTAAAATGTTTGTGACAATGATAATACTTCTCAGATATAATGGTAAATACTTGTCAGAATAATGATAAATGATTTCTTGAATTTTATTTTTGAACTTGTCAATAAGTAATGTTTAATCAAATCAAAGTATTAATATGTTAGAGACAATGATAAATACTTCTCAGATATAAGAATAAATACTTGTCAGAACAATTATAAATACTTTCTTGAACATCAATAAATAGATAAATAATTGTTAGCAGGGATTATTATTCAAGAAAAATATAATTAATGCGGGGATTGTTATTAGATGGCAATATAATTAATGCGGGAATTGTTAATAAAAGAGCAGTATAATTAATGCGGGGATTGTTATTAATTCACAGTAATTAATACGGGGATAAATGAAAATTTTTAGCGGAATTAATGGGGGGATAAGAGACAATTAAGGAAGTTAATTAGGAGAGAGAGATTGCGGGGATAAATAGGGGGACAGGATTGGGGGAATTAATATAATTATTCTAAAATTTAATGACATCCTTGCTATTGAGGGGATTTTCATTGGATTTGATCATCTCTCAGAATTTTAAGTTTATAACAGTCTAATTATTATGCGTGTAAATCTCTCAAGTAAAAATTAAATTTCCTATTCTTCAATTTAGTCTTCAACTAAATAAGCTAGATAATTTGTCAACAAATACAGTTGATTTGTCACCACATTTATTCTTCAATTTAAATAACTAATTGAGAAATTTATATATATACCCATCATAACTTCTTCATTTAGTTACTCTACTAATATCCCCACTTTACAATTTGTTCAACTAAAAATACAGTTTAATATCAGCGAACAATTAAAATTACTATTTTACCCCTACCTTCAAATACTAACAGGAGCACATTAAAATAAATTAGCCTACATGCATGATCAATTTATATATAACTAATTGAGAAATGGGAAGTTTATATATATACCCATCATAACTTTTTGATTTAGTTATTCTCCTAATAACCCATTTTCCAATATAATCAACCAAAAATCAAGTTTAATTATAGCTAACAAATTTTTTTTTTTGAGGAAATTAATTATAGCAAACAATTAAAATGACTATTTTACAATTAAAAGGAGCACATTAAAAATCACATAGTACTAAAAGCCATGCAAATATATTAGTGAATTGAAAAGAAAAATTGGAACTTTGACCTCTTGAACGAACCACTTGTGAACTTCACACTCAGCAATTCCCTCTCCAGTTTTGCGCCAGCGAGACCTCCACCAGTTCCCCTCCAGTTATCGCCTCGGCATACCCCGGAGAATATTAGTGAATCAAGTACCACCTCCAAGCATGGCCTGAGAATCCAGTCAATTTGGGAAATTGAGGGGATAAAGAGGCACTGAGAGGAGAGACGAGTGACCTCTGGCGAAGTACTGGAGATGATATAGTTGAGAGAAGAGGTGACGCGAAAGAGGTTCAATCGAGAGAGACGTCTCCACGTCATTTTTCAGAGATATATATAGAGTGAGAGAGAGAGAGGCCTCTTATAAGAGTTCGCTAAGTAGAAGCAATGTTTCCTTCGTCTTAGTCGGGTGAAGAGTTTAACAAAGGACTTCTAGCTTTATGCAGCGCACGGGCTATAGAATCAAAACAGTGCTGAATATAGTTTTTGTGCTGCGTGAAGCTAAAACGTAACTGTTAATATATTTACCTGTTTAGTTCGCGAGAGAAAAGGTGATTACTTTACGTGCTCATGGTACGTACACCGTGCAGAAACTTATATCACTGACAAGTGTGATCCACCAAGAATTATATCCTAATTTTTCTTGCACCGAGAGCAGCTACATAGATACGGCCTGAAGTTTTCCGTCGAAGTGAGAATTGTAATTTAGATGTGCACCATCCAATCTGATTTAGCACGATATTAAAGAGACCGTGCATTCCACCACCAACAGGATTTGACCAGATTATAATCGGACGGTCCAGATCGAAACCCAAAATTTGAGTTGCTCAAAGTAGTCTAAACCCTAAACCCTACACTGTCCCCAGAAGATAATAATTTTCTAATTTTATAACATTGATTTATTTGTGGTATTGTAGTGTCAATGTTGAAGAATAAAAAAAAGACTGAAATATATCGTAGCTATATTCAGTCATTAATATTTAATTCACTCATGATTTCAGTAATAAATTCTTTTAACACTGCATAATTGTAAGAAAATCAATTTCGCATTTTAAGTTTCTAAAATAACTATAAAGAAATTGAGAAAATTCTGATGTACTGCGACATAAAACATTGTAAGCTAAATTAAGAAATAATGTAAGCTAAATTTAAACAACTTTTCGTTGTACCATATGTATTGATAGGATGTATTTGATTTTCTAATTTGAATTAGACCAAAAAAAATTGAAACTAATGCTTGCTATGAAAGGTAGTCTCAATGTCTAAAAATTAGTGAAATTGATCCTTGCTATTGAGAGTATTTTCATTGAATTTCATCTCTTAAAATGTTGAGTAATAATTTTTTTTTTTTTTTTGTGTTGAATCAAACTCTTGTCTGACGTAATCGATCAATTGAACAGAAAAGGGTGCACTTTGGGTACTCTTAGCAAATGTAAAGTGGATACAATTAGAGTCCAACTTCACGGGGAGACTCTGACGTGGCATTGTGTAAACAAAATTAGGGACGTATCAACAAAATACTAATGACATCTTGCACAAAGAAGTATATAAAAAATAAAATAAAAAAATCAGATCTTAATATTTTGATTAAAATTAAATATTTGTATGTTCGAATTCTACATGTAATATCTCCTATTTATCTTAAAAATTAATTAGGTACGTAACAATGTACAAATAACTATCTAAGAGACATAGACCCGATCAATTTCTAACTTATAAAAACAATGTACAATAATGATTAATCTTAAGAAACCTGCTAACATGGCTAAAGTATTTGGATAAATATTTTGATAGAGCAGCTTTTAATTTACTGTACACACGAGTTATATGCAGTGTTGTTTTAATTTTATTATATGTGTGTTGTATGAATAAAAAATTATTTTGTCAAATTCTTCAACCCCGTGTAGAAGTTAATGCCGAACACATGCATATGATAA
This sequence comes from Carex pumila, assembly GCA_033356055.1. Taxonomy (NCBI): domain Eukaryota; kingdom Viridiplantae; phylum Streptophyta; class Magnoliopsida; order Poales; family Cyperaceae; genus Carex; species Carex pumila. The sequence goes on along the minus strand of JARJHM010000137.1, from coordinate 488,407 downwards.
TGAGATTATTCTGAAATTCAAATTTTAGTTTGGATGACAAATAAGATTTTGTGTAAAAGATAGTAAAACTTTTTGAATACATGTGATATGCCGAGATGTCCAAATAAAATAATACAATTAGTGTGACACAAAATGAATTTTGTATGAATAATTTTTTAATGTTTTTAAAATATCCATTTCTTTCTTTTATATCTGATCAAGTTGCAAACTTATACAAAATGATATGGATCAAGTATGATTTATTTTATTGTCTTTTATGAGATATCGGAGAATATCAAATATTTGATATCGCATTTAATTAGTTTTAATAAAATTGTGATGATGATAATTTATGAATCATGATGAAAAGGGGATTTAATACACACGTATTTAATTCTATTACACATTAGATCTCTTTCATGGAAATACGTTTGCCTTACGCTCTGCTGACAAATATTTAAAATTGAACTAGTTAAGCGGGCTAAAATTTCGGAAGACATTTCAATTTCGAAGTTAAAATGTAGCTCTCCGTTGACAAATAAAAACAGTAACAAATAAAAAGAAATAACTCCGCTGTGAAATAATTTCAATTTGAGAGTTAAAATGTATCTCTCCGCTGATAAATAGAAACAATAACAAATAAAAGAAATAACTCTGTTGTGAAATATTAAGAAATAAAACAAATATATTTTGCTTAGATATTCGTTAGATAATAATACAACAATAATATCTAATTAAATATACATATTTATTAATAATATAATAGTAATATCTTGTTAATCTTCTTAATTGGATTATATGTTAAGAATATCAAATATGTTTTTATTTTTATTTTTTATTACTATGTCAGTAACTTTATTTAACTCTCGGTGTACTTATAAGCTTTCGCCTCAGTTTTTTTTCCTTAAAGCAATTGGGGACACCCAATTTATAATTACCAATTCAAGGAGCATAAGTAGGCACTTTTTGCGAGAGAAAAAACGCATTTATGATGGGACTCCATCGCGAAAAGTACCACCGCGAAAAGAAAAAATACGTTTATGACAGTGCTCCGTCGCGAAAAGTAACTTTTTACCATCACGAAAGGTGCCTGTCTTTTGTAGCGCGTGTGCAGTTTATTAATTTCTATCCCATAATTTATATTTATATTTAACCATGAATATTTAATTCATTTATCTTTTAGCAAAATATTTGCGGCTCTGACCAATTTTACAAAAAAACTGGCATGTTCAGTTTTTAAGTACTATTAAGAAATGGAAAATGTAAATACTTTGTACGAAAAAGAAATATGAAAGAGATATATATATTCTCTAATTTTTGTCTCTTTTCAATCTCTTCTTATGAAACTGAATTTCTTTCTCTTTCTATTCAATTTTTTTTGTGCGAGCAAGCCTTTAAATGAGACCATAGATGTAGGTTAGGCATAATAAAACCATAGGCGTATGATAGACGCAATTATCTTATTTTGTTCTTTATTGAATGTATAAAAAACACTTATATATCTTGAATATCTCAACGCTGAGTTAAGACATGAAACATAGTGTCTGACCTAATGAAAGGTGATTTAATTTTAATATGAAACTGAAACTATATTGTAAAATTGAGAAAAAAAAAAATTTAAACTACACAATTTGTGTTTGTGCAAGTGTGGAGCTTTTTTTTTTTTTTTTTTCTCAGTTTAGGAAAAAAAAATGCAATTAATGCTTGCTATTGAGGGTAGTCTCATTGTCTAAATTTTAATGGCATCCCAGAGGGTATTTTCATTAAATTCCATCTCTTACAAATTAGAGTATTTTTTTTTTTTTTTTGTATTGGTTCAAACTTGTTTTGTCTGACGTAATCAATCAAACATAATAGAGTGCAATTTGGGTACTCATAACAAATGTACAGTGGATACAATTAGAGTCCAACTTAATTGGAAGACAGCTCTGACGTGGCATTTTGTATACAAAATTAGAGACTTATCTGCCAATTCACCATCCACCCTTTGATCTTATCTAAGATATAAATGGCATCCACCTAAATTTTTTGTCAAAAGCAAATAGTAGATCCAACTATAAACACAAGAAAAAATAATTCAATATTCATACAATATACTAAATAATATCTTCCATAAAGAAGTATATATACAAAAAATAATATATAATTTGCCTTTAGTACAGTGATTAAAAATAGATATTTTCTATGTTTGAATTCTAGATGAAAATATCCTATATTTATCTTAAAAATTAATTAGTTAGGTGACAATGCACAAATATCTATCTCGAAGGTAAAACCTTGACCTCCAATTTTCTTAAAAAAAGTATAAAAATGATAAATCTTAAAAAAACCTACTAACAATTGCTCATGTATTTGTCTAAATGGGCTTCATCTGTGAGTTAAACCTGGCCCGTTGTGTGAGAGTTAGGCCTGGCCCATTTTAGATTAAAAAAATTTTGTCAACAAAATAGGAAGCCTATTAAATTTCAGTGAAACAATTAATTTTGATACAGTTTTGTGAGGCGAGTTTATTTTGTACTGGTACGAACCTGAAAGCACCAGGTGAATTTTCAAATAGGCCTGAATTGACTCCGATTCAGATTGATCGGTTCAATTCTAAACTTACCGATTGCATTACTTAAGAGGACATTCACCGTGCTGGAAGTAAAAGGGTAGTTACTGTACCATGAAAAACAGTGTAGAATTTAGACAGACATTGGCACCTAAAAAATATCGCTAGACTTTACCAAATTATTGTGGTTAAATTTAAAAAGTGGGCAATTTGAAATACAATCAATCCCAAGAAAATTTTGTTTACATATTATATAAGGAAAATTAATGATTTAAAATACCCTTTTCAATCAATATGTTGTTAGCCTAAATTAATCTAAATAAAAAAAAAAAAAAAACATTCAAGCATGTAAAAGAAATTTAAATAAATTACGGAATTTAAATAAAACAATTTTTCATGAAACAAGGCTTAATGAAACAATTTTACAACAAGGCTACATGACTTAATGCAATTTTAGGCTACATGACTTAATGCAACAAGGCTTTAAATGCATAGCTAGGTAAAAAACCTAATTATCCTAGAGGTTTGTCAAATTAGGAAAAACATCCTTCCAATGCATAAGCAACTTTATTCATTCAAAGAAAATATGCTCCGAAATGCCTAAATGGATACAATGCATAAGAAATTTTATTCATTATCACATCACTTATTTACTAAATCACGGTGGTCATCAGGCTACGAGCCTACGACGGTTGTTTACGCTTCTGTAATTTTTTTTCATAAATTGCTCTCATGAGGCGTTCAATGGATTCCACCAATAAGTGGAATGCACCGTGGATCCCATGATACATCTCTCACCACTCTTCTTTCCTGCATTTGTCAGATCGGTACGGTAAGATATGGAATGAACCCTCAAGAAGAGGTAATTAATTGCTTTCATATATACCTTACGAGATGGTCACCCTCTAAGTAATTTAAATTTTGAATTTGGATATGGATGGTCCGATCAGAATCCAGGTCAATCTGACCCAAGAGGGCGATGTTTTAAACTTTTAATATTCATGCCAAAGCAGGTTGGACGGTCCGGATTCAAACTCAAAATTTGAGATACCTCATGTGATAGGAATTCTGTGCCTTGGGCCATTTTGGTAAATTTCTCGATGAATATGTTATGTTAGCCTCTGCTAATGCATCTATCATTTCTCTAGATGATATGAACAACATTTGATGCTTGGACTGTCAAGTATAGGATTCACATAATCTCTAGTTGGCGAAACCAGACCCCCGCCCACCCGAACTTAAACCAGGTCTGAATTCAATCTGATCAAAAGGCTCAGACCAGAGATGACCCGACAAAGCCCAAAATACGAGAACCAACCCTTTATTACTTTACTGTATTATCGTCAATTTGTTGAGGAATTTCTACTGACGCTTAGTAAGGTTTAAAAGTAATGTTTGGTAGCATGTATAACATGATAACCTCCTGAGTACTGGTTTCTTGACTCAGCACCTGACAAAATTTTCAGAACGTACATACAGTCGTATATATATACAGCCTGAGATCTGAAATTCATCTTCAATTTTAGAATTAACACTGCTGCACTCTGATAAAGTCTAATCTAACTTCAATTTAACACAAACCAAATATTAGCAATCACATCAACAAACAGATGTATCTTTTTGCATATACACTGGGCAGGCATTTGCAGCTTGAAAGACAGATTTCAAGATTTAAAATTTAAATAAGAAAACCAATCTTGAGAGAACTCTCATGGTTACAAGGGCTTTCTTAATATAATAAAACTCTAATATTATAGTACTTCAACCATTTAGAAGTTTTCCTGATTAATTAAACCGTATAGAGATATACTCACTCAATTTTGGGTTTTCCTAATTGAACCTAAGATATAAAGGCAGTGCCTTCATTTAGGGAATTTCTTGATTGAGCTAGATAAACAAACATGCTTTATTGATTTAGGATTTTGTAGATTGAATACTAAGAAAAGGGTTCCAATGCCTCATGCCTTTCATACCTCATATTTTATATCTTTATTTTCAAAGTCCAAACGGTTGATTCGAATCGCTCAACATAATATTTATACTAAAATATGTATGGTGATAAAATTTTATATTTGTTGAAAATTCTTTACTATATTTTAAGATAAGTACAAACTCACTGTTTTTGGACCGTTCAAAAAACAGTGATTTTCTATACATCTTAAAAAATAGAAAAAAAATTTCACCCTTAACCATATTTTAGTATGGATATCATGTTGAATGGCTCGGATCAATAATTTAGACTTTGTAAACTAAGATATAAAATATGAAGTATAATGAGGTATGAAAGACATGAGGCATTGGAACCCTCATCTACTAGGAATTGCAATATTTCAATTGAAGGAGTTGCCTATTTGTTTGAAATCTACTGGAAAACTAAACTAAAAGAAAGTCGTAAAATCTAGGAACAAAATGAGGCAAGGGATGCTTGGGCACCTAATTTCATAACATATAGAAAGAATCAATAAGCAGATGAGACTCTATTATGGCACTGCATTTACAAACATAAAGAAAAAAATATATTGACAAGTAAATCAATCTATGATAATGAAACAAGCGAATCAGAGCAAGAAATTGGAGCACCTAATATGGGGAAAATAAATAGAAAGAATAAGGGAGGAGGAAGAGGATTGGATTGTACCTTGGGATTAGATAGAGCAATAACTAGCGGGGACCTTGAATGGAAATTCGATCGATATATCTCTTCTCGGGTGCTTCTTCTGTGAAGAGAAAGCTGCCTTTTATATCTAAATACCATACCCACTTGGCAGAAATCATTTTTAGGACAAATTTACCCCTCGCGTCTGACTATTAACAATTGACTAGTGTATATATGCTTCTTTTGCTGGATTATATGTATCTAAATTACTTTTCTGATAATCATTTTCTTCTATTGAGACCAAAAAATTGTGCCGGTCCGTCTTACTATTGAGAGTGAAAATAGGGAGAAAAAAAAATCTTCAACAGTACTGAATTAATTTTCAAATGAAAATCTCTTGAAAAATCTGTCGAAATTATTATTCATATCCTCCGTTAATAAAAAAAAATCCAGAAATATCCTTCTTTTTTATTTTAAAAATGCACAACCGCCATAATTCCACTACTACAAAAAACATTTTTGTCATCGCCCCTTTACCATCGGATGTACTTCCTCACAGATGGTGTACGTCATGAGTGACAGCGCTGTAATTAATTTGAACTTTTTACCGTCGGTTATGGAAAAAAACCGATGGCATTGATAGACCCCCTCCTTTGCCATCGGTTAAATTTTACGAACCGTTAGTATTGAGCGTCTCTTCAACATCGGTTTGGCTAAACGGACGATGGCACTGAGGGTGTTACTTTTACCATCTGTTGTGTACATGATCCGTTGGTGTCAGATTAATCAACACTGTTTGGTATCCTTACTGAACCGATGTTGTATTTTTGATTAGTGGCTATGATAATTAAATAATTAGAATATTGGTCATACAGATACATCAATTTAACTGATGGTGTTACTACTACAAAAAACACATTTAATTACTATATATATCCCATTTAATCATTATATTGAAATAATTATTTAATAACATATATAATCCCAACTCAATAATATCGAATTAAGAATCATTAACTAGATCCTGAAATTTTTGTGTTATATTTTTTTAACAGAAAAGTTCATAACCAAGAGAGTAACATATATAATATATATAAGCTAGCTAGCTTATTAATTACTAGATAATACTCATGAATGTTTAAATTAAACAGATCCAAGGTCAACGAAGTTAAACTAATGAAGTTCATAATAATTAAGTTTTCGTAACTAATTAGAGTAACATAACTATACAAGAAAGTTAAATTAAACTCAAATTGATGTGACTTGAGTGATTTGGATGCTGGTATGGTTGTCGGTTGTATCGATCTATTATGATCTGATTTTGATTGAAATTCACCACAAACTATGTATGTAAATGGATTTACGAAGTTAAGCACTTGGATCCAATGAATTTGCAAAGTCGGGCTATATGCTGGCTTTGATTCCCAGGATCCTTCTGGCGCATTAGGTGAATGGCCCTCAATGTTTCCCAATACCGGTTGGGATGAGGGAGGGTGATTATGTTATGATGTGTGAATTGGAAATCATGGGTGACATGTGTAACGTCTTTGGCTCGGTGGCATTCTCCTACGTGTTAATGCGTTTGGACAGTCAATTGAATATTACGAAAATTGGAAATGATTCTAAAGAGAATTTTCTTTATGTGACTTGAACCAGACCTTAATAAACTGTTAAGCCAAGCAATTGCAAATGGGTGTCAGATAAAGGGTCCAGCTCGGTGGAATGTCTGTAGGTGTCAGTAACCCTACAGACGAGGGATTGATAATGGGTCCAGCTCGAAAAAACATCTGTAGTTGCTACAAGTCCTAATGAGTCGAGTTAAGCCAAATATGTGTTGTGTTTGAAATTCATCTTGGAAATTTCGTAAACTGTGATTCAGTTTGATTAATTGTTGTCGAGCATTGGCATTCTATTATTTATGAATATATATCTGTTTGAATTGTTATGGTTTGAGTTTCATTTTTGAATATGGAGTTTGATTGCAACTCCAATAATCTAAACTGTGGCAAATTTTGCACTGAGGATTTATTCTCACCCCCACCCTTCGGGTTATTTTATAGGTACATGTGCGATTGATTTCGGAGAGGCACACGAGTAGTAGCCCTTATAGTTTACCATCACATGACCCTAGATATGTTTTGTTGTATAGTTTTAGGGTAGGCCTCATGGTTGGTATCCGGATGAGATACTTTTGTTGTATTATATTCTGACTAGACTGTGTACTCTAATTTTATTTAGAAACTTGTTTTATATTGCTTGTTTTTTGGATTAAATTGTTAATTGCCTTGTAAGCATACACGGTATTGTATGCTTACGGCGGGGGACTGTTACGACCCGTGGCCGCGGGGTGTGACACTAAACCAAATTAGTTAGATTATTACAATTAGTTACATGCTAAACCAAATCAGCTAGATTATTATAATTAGTTACTGTTAGATTATTATTTAATTATTTGTTCCAAAATCAATGTATATCATTAATTGTTATTTTGAATGATTATATTCATTCCCACACTCTTATCCCTCCTCTATTCCCACAGCTACAATTTAAAAAGGTTGTGTTATGGTCCCTACTAATTATTTAAACACTTCTAAAATTAGAGTTCATTTTAAATAAGGAAGGGGGTAATTATTTATAGGTTGTATTATGGTATCCACTAATTATTTAAACACTTTTAAAATTAGAGGGTCCACTTCTAAGATTATAAGTTGTACTATGGTTCCCACTAATGATTTATCTGTACAAAATATATTTATCATGATAAACGCATACGAGGTGATTATTCAAGTATTTTTTACATAGGTATAAATACTCTAGTGTGTAGGTATAAATATTTGTAATACTTGATATTAATACTTTCATATATCAGTAAGTGTCATATGTAAAAAATAATTTAAAATATAGGAATAAATACTTGCACGACGTAGTATAAATACTTGTATAATGACGAGCCTGAAAGTATGTTATTATGGATCTCATTTGAAAGAGAAAATAACGTAGAAGACTTTCGTGATTTTAGATTCGTAAAATTTCAAATGGATCGTCAAAAATGTGGACGAGATTGAATGAAGAAAAATAACACCCCTCTAAAAATATGTATAGCCCACCATGCAATTTGAGATTTGATTTGAGATATTTATATAAAATTATTCACCTTATAGGTATAATAGTTCTGTTCTTAGATATAAATACTTCTGTGTGTAGATATAAATACTTAATTTAGAAATAAAAATCAGAAATCTTTGTGATTCCCAAAAAAATTATGGAAGTTAAGTGCGAGAATAAATGAGAGATGGAAGTGCCAGAACAATTATCATCATCCTATTATTTTATGATAAATGTAGATGTATACAAGGTCAAATAATTAATGCCGTTGGTTCAGTAGGAGAGCCCGATGAGAATGTATAATTAATGTTCTAACAATTCAAAAATTCTTCTTTACTATGGTGGGACATAGAGTTGCAAGTTTGAATATAATTGAATGATATTGGTATATGGGTGGCACAATTACACACGACGACACACTCCTCTCTTTTTTTCTTTCTCTTATTATTTTTTTTCATTAATTGCTCTCTGGTCCCACTGACTTTTTTTATAGGAGAAGATTATTCCTAAGCTAGTTAGCTACAATAATATGATTGATTCGTTTTGTACTGTTCCATGACTCCTGCGTTTGAGTCAAGTCAACTATTGGAGCTTATTTGAGATAAAGCATGTTAGAAGCTTCTAACGTGTCACATAAAACATGACTTGAGAAATTTACAAATCAACAATTACAAAGTCACATTCCACTACCACAACAAGCAAGAATGAGATACTTTTCGCGAGAATAAAAAAATGACTTTTTACGATGGACTATTATTATTGTTCAACTTTTTCTTTTTACGACAGTACTTTTTGCAATAGACTACCATCATAAATGCACTTTTTTTCTCGCAAAAAGTGTCTATTTGTTATAGTGAATTATACTCCACATGAAACATTTTTTTTTTCTTTTTCTTCAACAACACAATAATTAAAAAATAAATCACATGAGTCAGTACACAAGGTTCAATTAATATTACTAGTTATTTGTTGAGAATCAAAGCGACCTCTATTTCATTTCGATATCTTGCAATCTGTTTGTTAGGTTGCATCTGACAATTTAAGCTTACATTATTGAAATTGGCAATATTGTTACACCAATTGGCGCACCAACTCATCCACTGATTGCATTATGGACATTTATAAAATTCTCACTAGAGATTCTTTTTGGTCCATGAAAGCATCACAACACGTGGCTTATGATATCTCTTGCAAGAAGGATTTGATGAGTAACGACTATTTTGGTTATTCATTTTGCCTATACAAAACAAAAAAATAAAGGTTAATTTCTTGTATACCCTCACAGACTCTTCTAATTTTTTATTTACCCCTAAAGACTTTAATTTATCTAATTTATCGCTTAACTCTACAAACTCTTTCTGTTTTACCCATTAGATAGTAACTATAGAGTTAACCATAGTTAAATCCCTAATTAAAATAATGAAAAACAAAAATACCTTTTTCTATTTTATTTTATTTCTTTTCTTTTTAGATTTCATCCGTCTCTTCATTCCTGCACTTCCGTTCTAGAGTTCATCAAATATTTTTAAACATGTGATTATTAAATGGATTTTCTGTTTCATCTCCAACTAGGGACGCAACCCCGGCGAATTTAATTTCTTCATTTGCTTTCAAATTCAAATTGAAATACACAAGTATCTCCCTAAAATGACTAGAGATACATTTGGAACAATTTTAAGCAGATGAAGTAAAACCATAAAATCTTAATTCGAAATTGAGATAATAGTATTAAACCAAGAGTTGTAGAGCATTAGCTCACTTTAAACTCCAAAAATTACCATCATCTAAAAATCATTTTATTCAAATTCGTTTGCTTGATTAATTCAATTAGTTGATATGATCATCAGATCAAAAAGGAGATCCATTTTTATTTAAATTTTCTTGTATCGGTATATGCATGACAATTAAGAACAAATTATCACACATATTTTGAATTCTTACTTAGAGATCAACGAAATGATAAGAAGAAAAAATCAACTACCTTGATAACAAACTTCGTTTACTGGGGAGAATATTGTTCGAGAATATTTACGGAGGCTGATAAAACAATACTGGTATTGGTGGAGATAAAAGAACAGCTCAAGTTCATTGAAATTTAATTTTAAACCTTTAAGGAATTTAGCAGAAAGGGACTTTTAGTTTCCTATTTTAAGTCATTTTCAAAGATTCTAGCACGAACTATTGGCCTTATATAATAAAGTGTGATGGTTTATGAGACTATATCTTGTTATATGTTTATGGAATCTATATGAAACGAGTTAAAGCAGAAGCTCAACAAATTGTTCTAAAGGGAAAATCAATTTTTAAATTTTAAATCATAAGCATTAAAGGGCACTTGTGTTTGAAAAAGGTCAAGCTGACCAAAATTTTCTGGTTTTCAGAAATGAAAGTTTAATTTAAAGAGCATTTATGTTTCAAATCCTACCAGTGGGATTATTGGATTGAGTTGAAAATTGTGGAAATACTTCCCTATTTTCTGCTATATATGTAGCCGAAATTTAGAGATTTAAATTTAAACGAACATTAAATTTATCTGTGTTTGGAAACAAGAAGATGATCATATTTTTCTAGTAAACAGTATATGGATCTGACTGTTTTTAGTAAATTCCTAGAATATGGATATATGACTGGTTTAGGGTCCAAGATACAAGTATTTCTTGAACTATTTTATTGTAACAAGTTGTTTTGAAAAGGCTCAGCAGTTCATGGATAAATCTTGCTATGATTAAGGATAGAAAACCCCCATATCTATAGGTTCAATATAGTAATGAGTTGGTACATTAATTGCTCTAGCTAACACCAATGACTTGTCTTACACAATGGATAGAAAACATCACCCCCTCAACGCCATCGGCCCCTGTAGTCTAACCATGTTCTAGAGACAATCAAAATCAACTATAGGATAAAATTAACCGATGGCAATGGCCGGGTCCATCAACGCTATCAGTTGATTAGGACTGAAAGTTAGTAAAATGTTCCAAATAAATAGAGCACTATCCCTGATTATAAACACCATGACTACCATAGGCCACCCAATTGTATAAGAGTGATGATAAATGTGTTTTTTTTTTAGGATGATGATAATTGTTACCGCACCTCCATCCCCTCATTTATTCCCACACTTAATTTCTATAAATGTTTTTGGAACCTCAAAAGTTCTAGCACTGACTTTTTTTTCTCAAGTCTCCATGCACAGAAGTATTTATATCTAAGAACGGAAGTATTTATACTTATAAGATGAATAATTTTTTCATAAATAATTGTATCTCCAATAAAATCTCAAATTGCATGGGGGGGGGGGGGATACGAGTTTTTAGAGGTGTGTTTTTTTTTTCTTCATTCAATCTCGTTCACATTTTTTACAATTTATAAGAAATTTTACGAATCTAAAACCACGAATGTCTTCTATGTTATTTTCTCTTTCAAATGAGATCCATGATGATATATATTCGGACTCATCATCACACAAGTATTTTATACCTCGTCATGCAAGTATTTATACCTATAGTTGAAAGTATTTTTTATATATGACATTGACTGATATATGAAAGTATTAATATCAAATATTACAAATATTTATACATATACACTACAGTATTTATACCAATGTAAAAAATACTTGAATAATCACCTCGTATACGTTTATCGCAATAAATATATTTTTGTATGGATAAATAATTAGTAGGGACCATAGTAGAACTTCTGATTTTAGAAGTGAACCCTCTAATTTTAAAAGTGTTTAAATAATTAGCAGATACCATAATACAACCTTTAAATAATTACCACCTTCCTTATTTAAAATGGACTCTAATTTTAGAAGGGTTTAATTACTTAGTGGGAACCATAATACAACCTTCTTAAATTGTAGCTGTGGGGATGGAGGAGGGATAAGAGTGTGGCAATGAACATAATTATTCAAAATAATAACTATCGTCGATTATAAGAAATTACTATTCTTCGGATTATCACTATTACTCATGATAGTACATATCTACGAACATAGCAATGCTGTTAAGCAATTTTAACATGAAATTTTTATTCATAGGAAAATGAAAAAAAAATTAAAAATAGGAAATGTTGCATGGGAATTACAAAAATGGGAAGGCAGAAACAAGCCATGGTGTCCCTACGGGATGCCATAGCACATCTCAAACCAGAAAAAAAATGAAAAAAAAGAAGAAAGAAAGTGGAAAGCCATGGTCCATGCACACAGAAAAAAAACAAACACTAAACATTAAACAAACATAAATGTTCAACACAACATCCATAAATCAATCATATTTATTTAACATTCGATAAATAAATAGAATTCACATCCATAATATACCTTATACATACAATTTACATCTTCCACATTTATCAAGAGTCTAGAGAGCCTCTGAGAAGTAATAATTAAAACGAAAAATCAAAACCCTAACATCTCTAGCTAATAAGAAAATAAAACAAAAAATTAAAGAAAACAAAACCTTGTACACGGTTCCTGTGTCAGGTTCTGCTTTCGGCTCAACTCAACAATGATTGCCATTGGTTCATCATTATTTTGATCATCCAACAAACACATATATAGTCAGGAAGTACATTAAGAACTAAACACAAACATGTTATTTTTTTTCCCTTCAACTTTACATAACAGTATTCAACAACTTTAAATTAACCCATATATATACATCATCATGGAAATAACAAATTAAAGCCAAGTTATGCATGTAAAACTAGTTTATACTTGAGCAGTTTCATATTTATTCTTTCAAGCAGGAGGGGAACTTGGTTCATGATGGGGGGTGCTAAGGCACCCCAACATTTTAAAATTCTTTTACTGGATATTGAACTTGAACTGATATTTCATTTTTATATGTACTATAGCCCGCTCTATATATATTATATATTAAACTTAGAAGGGGGCTCAAAGCAAATTGTGTGCATTGATTTCCAAGTGTGAACACACAAAGTAAATAGATGCCGTAGTTGATTGGATAAACTTTCGGCCAATGGTTTGGTTTGATTAAAGATGTTTAATAAAAAAAATTTCATATAATTTCATTTTAGAGACATATACTATTAATTTTTCAAAATTTTTCAAAATTAAAGGATAAATATGAAACAAATATATAATTTATCAGAAGGACTAGGTCCCTTTTGACCTTATTTATCTCAACCTCTGTTTAATACAAACAGATTGAATCGTCATAAAGATCTTCATAAAAATTCATAAAATCAGGATGGTATGATAAAATATATAAGATATAAAAAATAAAATACAATTCACATCCATAATATACCTTATACGTACAATTTACATCTCCCACATTTATCAAGAGGCTAGAGAGCCTCTGAGAAATAATAATTAAAACGAAAAATCAAAACATTTCAATTTTCAGTTGTAAGATAGTAACTTATGAAAGAATCGGAAGCAACTTGTGAAAGATTCAAAGATTCAAACTTGTGAAAGAATCGTAATGAAATGGACATATATATATATATATGTTGGAATTTATTTTTCATACATGCCAATTCATTATATTGGAATTAGTGAACAATGACGGTACTCCGTCACAAAAAGTCACCTTTTTTTTATCGCAAATAGTGTCTCATTCTTGTTGTGCTTGTTTGTTTTTGTGCTTGTTTGTTTTTGGAAAATTTGAACTACGCCATAAATTAGACTTTGACCCAGAGTTCCAAGGTCTCTCTCATGACTTGAGGAAATTTGAACTGCACCCATTATGGCACAAATGTGCTATGATCATAGGACCCACGCAGGGTAATCAAATAATCTTATTGATTGATTAGAGATTCCACACAAGAATACAATGGAATAATATATATTTTGACTATGGATAATTATCTCTATGGGTAAAAAAGAAATAACTTAAAGAGTTAAGGGACAAATTAGAAATATCTAAGTATTGAGGAGTAAATAAGAAATTAAAGAACTCTTTGGGGTATGTGAGAAATTAACCCAAAAAATAACGTCAAAGAACTAAATTCTAGTTTAAAATATATCTAATTTAAGCAAATCATATAAAAAAAAATTAAAAGAAAAATAAATTAAAGGAGATGATAGAAATCTAGCACACAAATTTAAGCAATTAAACCAAATGACGCCCAGATAGGAATGCTAGCTTCTTAGTTTGTCATTGTTGGGAAGTTGATTTCGCAGTGAGTACGTACGTGAGAGATAAATCAAGGTTTGGGGATCGACATAGCTAGTACTTGGTGGAATATATAATGTCATCACCATCGGTTCAATATATGAAGCAGTTGGTGTATACAAAAACTAAGGTTCCAATTATTTACAGCGTTGTCTCAAAGCACAGCACCATATCTATAGGTTCAATATAGTAATGAGTTGGTACATTAATTGCTCCAGCCAACACCAATGACTTGTGTTACACAATGGATAGAAAACGTCAACCCCTCAACGCCATCGGCCCCTGTAGTCTAACCATGTTCTAGAGACAATCAAAATCAACTATAGGATAAAATTAACCGATGGCAATGGACGGGTCCATCAATGCTATTAGTTGATTAGGACTGGAAAGTTAGTAAAATGTTCCAAATAATTAGAGCACTAACCCTGATTATAAACACCATGACTACCATAGGCCACCCGATTGTATAAGAGCGACGATAAATGTGTTTTTTTTTTTAGGATGATGATAATTGTCCCCGTACCTCCATCCCTTCATTTATCCCCGCACTTAATTTCTATAACTGTTTTTGGGACCTCAAAAGTTCTAGCACTGACTTTCTTTCCTCAAGTATTATTCTCCATGCACAGAAGTATTTATGTCTAAGAACGGAAGTATTTATACTTATAAGGTGAATAATTTTTACAACAAAAAATGTATCTTCAATAAAATCTCAAATTGCGCGTGTGTGTGTGTGTGTGTGGGGGGGGGGGGGGGGGGGGCATATGCGTTTTTAGAGGTGTGTTTTTTTTTCTTCATTCAATCTCGTTCACATTTTTTAGGATTAATAAGAAATTTTACGAATCTAAAACCACGAATGTCTTCTACGTTATTTTCTCTTTCAAATGAGATACATGATGATATACATTCGGACTCATCGTCACATAAGTATTTATACTCCGTCATGCAAGTATAACCCCCTCTATATATGTACTATAGCCCGCTCTATATATATTATATATTAAACCTAGAAGGGAGCACAAAGGAAATTGTGTGCGTTGATTTCCAAGTCATACTTTGTAAAAAAAAAGGTCACTTTCCAACTGGAAAGGACGAACATACAAAGAAAACAAAATAAAGAAATTGTAACTGTATGAGTGTTCAACGAAATAGAAAAAAGAAAATTTTCATTCTTCTTCTCCAGTGTGAACACACAAAAAAAGTCTCCAGTTCTCCACTGTTCAACAAACAGGCAGCAAACTAAGTAGCAAACCTGAAAAAAGAAATGTCCAAAGAAAAAAAATTCCATTTTCATTAATCAAAATTTTCCATTTGCAAATTGTGTGTGAATCAAAATTCCATTTTCACTCTCCAATGCAGTATTGGTAAATTTACATCCTCATCTTTTAATATCAGTTCATTTTTTAAATTGATATGTTTGTTTATTTGCAAATTGTTATATTATTATTTATTATAACTCAGATGAGTTTATTGCTTTGTTTTATTTCCTGAAATACATATGTACTTTACTGTTTCCTAATTATGACATCCCTCTGCTGCCACATTCTGTTGCAGAGGCAGCATAGTGATAAACTGAATAGAAACTTTTCTCCTGCATTTCTACAAAAAAACAGAAAACAATGGTAGGTGGATATTAATTCGTCAATACTCAAGAAACATCATTTTTTACTATGAAAATTTGTTCAAATGATATGATTGCTCAAGATGTATTGCCCTTGTACTTATCTCCTCCATTTCATCCATCAGTTATAATTGCAATATTTCAGTTTCAAACTTTAATTAACGTACGTTTATGAAGTTATCAGAAATTAATGCATGCCTCTCGATACACAATTTCTTTTTTGTTATGTTTAAAATGTAAAATTGGATGGTTTAAAGGTTTTCTGTTATCAGAAATTAATTTACTGAATTTATTTAATTCACTATATATTTTTTGTTTTGTGTATATTTCCTTAAAAAAATTATTATTTTTGCTATGGACAATCTATTGAGAATTTTAGGAGAATTATTAAATATTCTTTACAATTATTAAAATAAATTTCTCCTAGGATTAAATAATCTTTAGTAATAATTATTACACTTTTCATTTTAAATTATTTTGAGATGTTGTTTTTTTTTTTCATATATAATATAATGCCGTATGGATAATATATGTCATGCAAAATATGTTACTTTCTTTACATAATTTTCATGGGAATGATAAATACCAAACTCTATTTAAACTTTCCATTCCTATATATTGAGAATACTACATTTCAAAAAAGAACAGAATTTTCGCTGACCCAACCACGTAATAAACACTCATAATAAAGAAAAGAAGTAAAAAAATTATATGTCCCTTAATGAAACGAAATTAATGGATAGGAAATGTAAAATAAGGCCAATGCTTGAATTATGAAATGTAGAACATTATGCCTTTCTTCCATTATACGCATCCTGCCGTGACAAAAGGCAAAAGTTTGTTCATTGTTGTATATTCGGAATTTGTTTTGTTCTTCTAATATGTTAATAGGATGACAATGGAGCCATCCAGTGAGGGCACCACTGGACCAGATTAGTGATTAGTTGAAACACTAGATTAGTTATAGTTGAGAGGAACAATTACTATAACAAATATTAGGTATGTTAGCAAATTTGTGTTTATTTTTTTATATATCATTACACAATGATTAAGGATGAATTGAATAACAATTTTTTTTTTCTTCTTCTTTTTCAAGACAGTATGTATCGTAATATAATAAAATAAATAAAGATTTATATAAATAATAGAAAGAACTTTCATATCATCTATTTTAGACATTTATAAGTATTTAAAAAAGAGTTTTATCAAAATATTCTTCAGATATTTCCTTTCAATATGATCTTTTTTTACATCAGACATTAAAAAAAATTAAGTTTTAATCTGTTCTGCATATATAGATTTTCAATCTGATGTTTATGAAAAAAATATGAAAAAAAAAATTTTAATTGCCGTAAAATGTTATTAGGAATGTGTACTGTATAAAAGTTATGTGTACATATTTTCTTGAAAAAGTAATCTTGTCTCATACAACCCAAAAAAAAAAATTATTCCTTCCGAAAAGGATTGATCATTAAATAAGACGTACAGCGATGGTGATAACTAAAAGCCTACACTTGCAACGTGGCATGAGATGATTTGCTACAATGCTTATTTCTTAACTTGACAAATTCTGGGTGCCGGGATGGCAATTTGAAGAATTTTATGGTTCACTATAAGACAGCTAGCGATGGATTCAAATTCCTTATCTTACCGTGTCTGAATGGCAGGACATCAACTAGCCAAGCTGGCTTCGCTTGACTATTCAATACCAACAACTTTGTGGCTCAATAATGCATAGATTGACTATTCAACAAGACTATTCAATCAACAAGCCAAGCTGGCTTCGCTTGACTATTCAATAGTTTTGTAATGAATTAATTATGAAATTACTTGGAGTCTAAAGGCAGAAAAAACAACGACTCTTGCAACGTGGCAAGAGATGATTTGCTGCAATGCTAGTTTCTTAGCAAGGTTTATGTCCGACAACGATCTCTTTGCGAATCTTCTTGTTTAGACGATGACTCTATCCTCTGATCCGGCCGCTGTACCAAGAGCAGATCCACAAAATGGAATAAGAGAATAAGATAATTAGATGATTTCAAGAATAGAGGAGAAAAAATCATAGAAGCTGTGAGAAACATTAATTTTATACATAACATATCTATAAAAAAAAGGGAAAATTGTGAGAACGCCACTACAAAACCTTGAAATTGTGAGATTGCCACTACAAACTTCAAAATTGTGAAAATGCCACTATAAAACGTCCATAATTGTGAAAATGTCATTAACAATGTATTCTTATAATATTTTTATCAAAAAATAACTGAAAAATACTGTTTTGATATACAAAATTATATATTTCTGATTATACCCTTCATGCAAAAACAGTAACACTCTAGTTGATATCGCCTCTTCAAATTAATTTTTGATAAAATTATTGTAAGAATACACTGTTAATGGCATTCTCACAATTATGGATATTTTATAGTGGCATTCTCACAATTTTGAAGTTTGTAGTGGCAATCTCACAATTTCCCCTAAAAAAAATACTAAAGTATCCGCTACACTGTGTAACGGTTGTCTATTAAATTCGACCACCGCACACTTTGCCGGTTGGGGTATTTTTCAAATTTTTAAAAAATCGAGGACATATTTGGAATTTTTTATTTATTTGACGGTATTTAAAAAAGATCGCAAAATAACGCCCTTAAATTTGGAAAGCAGTGCTATTTTTTTTTTACACGGTCAGACCACAAAAAAAAGGAACTGAAAATGGTGGTTTTTACACGGTCTATTTAACCATATACAATAACAAGGGTTATATATACCGTTTTTACAAGTCATCCGTGTATTATTTTCTTAACCATACACGGTTTGTTATTCAGAACCATGTATGTTTTGTGTTTTTTTTAAACGATATATAATTGGTTGACATCCATATTTGCTAAACTTTAAGCATACAATATTAAACATTCATAATTGAGATAATAACATATAAATGTATAATAATAGTCTACATTCAAACTAAGAAAACTTCTTAACATAGAAATAATTTCATATAAATGTATATTGATAGTTTACTCAAAATAAAGTATCATCATCGTAACTATTATCCTCATTTCAGACATCATCCAGTGTCATATGTAAAACTTATTTGCATGCATAGGTTTAAATACTTGTATGACTAGTTATAAATACTTGTGTAGCGACAAGCCCGATAGTATATCATCATGGGTCTAATTTGAAAGTAAAAATTGCGTTGAAGTCGTTCATATTTTTAGATTCCCAAAATTCATCACAGATTTTCAGAAATATAAACGAGATTGAACAAAAACAAAAAACACATCTAAAAACCTATATGGTCCCCCCATGTAGTTTTGAGTGGTTCCCACATATATTTAAGGTGCAGATACGTTTGGGAAATTTGGTTGAGGAAACAATTATTTACGTAAAAGCTTTTCACCTTATAAATGTAAATACTTTTTTCGTACATATGTATAAATACATTCTTACATAGGTATGAATACTTTAGAAAAAAAAATCAGTATTATAATTTTTGCAGTCTTAGATAATTATGCTGCGAGTACAGTGCCGTACTGTAGCATGTTTATTGTTATCAGTTTTCAAAATTAAAAGCAAGGAAGAAATAAATATCTTCAAACTGCACCAGTAATTATTTTCGAATCCTGCGTGTGTTATCTTTTCCAGTATGCCTCTGAAATGATTTTGTAAGGAAACAAATAATTATGCTGTCATATGTTCTATCATATCCGTTTGTGAACCAACAAAGAAAGAAAAGAAATTACTAAATCAGTCCAAGAATAAATTAAAGCAAAAAAATAATGAAACGGTTTCATTTGTTCTTATCCAAGGTGTTGACCAGGCCCCTTGTGTTATTAGTTGGAGCTATTGATACATTGTATGCAACTTTTTGACGTCTATTTCTAATTATTAGTGGTCCACATTATCATCATACAAAGAATACCAAGTCAAATGCTCGCATGAATTAATAATTAATAGCACTTTCAAAAACTACAATGATAGCGAGAGGGTGCCACTACTACATAAAAAAAAAGGATAATGATTATTATCCCCGCACCTCTATTTTCTCATTATTTTCGTACTTAATAATTTCTATAACTATTTTGGAGACCACAAAAGTTTCAGCACTGATTTTTTTTAAAAATATTAATCTCCATACAAAGAAGTATTTATATCTAAGAACAAAACTATTAATACCACATTTGCCGTTGGTGGTGAAACGAAACCGATGGCTGAATGTGCGTTGCCGATGGTATATTAATTAACACTATTGGTTTGAGCCGATAGAGTATGTATATACATATTCTATCGGGGCGATATGCATCAGTTCAGAACCCGATAGCGAAACGCGATTCTAACCGATATAAAAATATTATTTTTGTAGTAGTGACCGCATCGTTTAATTACGTAATAGAGGATTTTGATTTTTTGGAGATCCCAATTTCTTGATGCTTCAAATTAAAATTTCCTAGAGTTACAGTTATTGTAGCCAAGATATGTTTTGAGAGCAAAATAAAATTACAAGCAACAATGCAAGCTTTCTTAAATAATTTGAACATAATAGTGATATATTATCAAACGAGCCCAAATGGAGAAAAATAGCAGAAAATAATAGAAAAATTCTTACTTTGAAAATTTCTAGCTTTGTATAGTATACTGTTTAATTTTTGAAAAGTCTTAGTTTGAAAATAAGTAGAAAATAGCACAAAAATTCAAATGGAGAAAATTTCGGCTCTAAACCAGCCACTTGTTTTTCTATCCTCTATCTAACTGTGTAAGTGAATTTTGAATTTGAACTTTTGATAGCCCTGCACTGACTGATCTGTCACAGGATGTCAAGAAGTCTTAACCAATTTATTATATATTATAACTTTACTATTCCGCAATGACATATATTATATATTCTAACTTTGCATACGGTTATGTAACATTAATTTGGAGTATGAAAATGACCACGTTGAACTATAAAAATCTAAAAGGTCACAACTACAATACTCCAAATGAAGAGCAATTAAACATTTCATTTTGGGACACTAAAATTAGAAATATTTGTCACTAGAAAAAAATAAATAGTGACAGCTACATTACATACTGAGATTCCTCTGTAACTGTCACGCTAGAGCAACCCCATAACTAGGAATCCAAATTCAACTTTACCACAACACATGTAAAATCAATCATGTAAATTAAAAAAGGACCGCAGAAAAAAATAAAAATAAAATAGCATCATACCTATCCAAATCCAACCTCACCGCTTCTTGCAAAGAGGATACAGACCTTGATGCCAAATATGATGAGCTGCCTCCTAATTGTAACTATGCAAAAAAAAAAAATGATAGAAGAAAATGAATTTGAGCCAATAATTGAATTTCATAATTTTAAGAGTTTTTAGAGAAAAAAAATGAAATGTAATTAGATTAATTATACATATCAGTTATTGTCTTATCGAGATGGTACATGTTCTTTTAATTACTTTTACAACATCAATTTTCATAGTTGTTCACCAAATATTTTACTACTTTTATTACTCAGAAATGTAATTAGGTGCAGCCCAAGTCTCGTTCATGCATAGATACCATGCAATCAATAACTAACAAATAATTCCAGCAATTAATTCAAAGATCTACGTAATAGTTCAGCAAGAACACAAGTAATAATTTGGACTGTATAATATTAATAATCATACGCAGATATAAATACCCTAATTACGGGTGCAGTTTGAAGATATTTATTTCTTCCTTGCTTTTAATTTTGAAAACTGATAACAGTAACTGTGCTACAGTACTGCAAGTACTGTACCCACATCATAATTATCTAGGATCACAAAAATTCTAGCACTGAATTTTTTTTTAAGTATTTATACCTATGCAAAAAAATATTTATACCTATATATGAAAGTATTTACACTTATACGGTGAAATTGTTTTACGAAAATAATTGTTTCCTCAACCGAATCTCCCTAATGTATCTGCACCTTAAATATGTGGGAACCACTCAAAACTACATGGGGGACCATATAAGTTTTTAGAGATTTTTTTTTTTCTTTATTCAATCTCGTCCATATTTCTGACGATCTGTGATGAATTTTGAAAATCTAAAACTATAAATGACTTCAACGCAATTTTCACTTTCAAATAAGATCCATGATGATATACTTTTGGACTAGTCGCCACACAAGTATTTATAACTTGTCATACAAGTATTTATACCTATATATGCAAATAAGTTTTACATATGACACTGAATGATATCTGAAAGTATTAATATCAAGTACTTTAAGTATTTATACCTATGCAATGAAAATAAGGCAAAACCTAAGCCAAAATCCTAGATAATTTACTCACAAATATGGCTTCATCAGCTAGCAACATGAATATTAACATATATATAAAGAGAGAGAGAGAGAGATTGGCTAATATCAAACTGTTTGTTCCTAGGCCATGAAACAAACACTTCGATTTTTACATTTTCTAAGTCTTCACGCTCGATCCAAACCGTTCAACAATTAATCTATATTACAATATATATATATATATATATATATATATTAATTATCGTACACGGTTTGGAAGGAACCGTGTCTATTTTAGTTCAATATACACGGTTGTTTTATTTGAACTATGTGGATTAATAATTAGTCTTTATACTTTTTTGGCACCTCTTCAAACTTTGCATGCCATGTCTTTACTAATTCTAAACAACTCCACCGCTCCACGTCCAATCAAATAACTCTTAACTCCTCAGGTCTCTTCTCCCTCTTTATACTCTTAACTCCGCAATCGGTCTCTCCAGCTCCCTCTTCACTTCTCTCTTAGGGTTTCATATATAATATCCATGTCTATTTAGGGTTTCAGTACTGCTGTGAGAACCACTAATTTTTCCACTTAGTTACATTTTTGTTTCTGAACTTGATTAATTAGCTATGTTTCTAAACTTGACTAATCATGAAAGACATTAAACGAAGGATGCAGAGAACTTGGAGTTGGAGAATTTGGAGTCAAAGTATAAACTGGAATCTAGTCTTCCCCCTCGATTTATAAGAGAGTAATCTTTAAATTTTTGTACTTATTTTTTTATGTTTAGATTTATCTTGAGTTAAGCTTGAAAGCAAAGGTAGAACTAGAATTTGAGTATAGGAGAGGCTAAACATTAATTTATTAATATTTTTTTACACAAAATGCAATCTAACTCAATATAATAAGATCTTTCATTATTTAATTTCATAAAAATATACAATAAATTACTAAAACTAATAAAGTGCCATGTTTATCAAAATCAAACTAAAAATATAATATTCATATATTTTTCTTTAATTTTGATATATGATTTCCTAAAAAATAAAATTCAGCAATAAACTCATCTAAGTTATAATAAATAATAATATGTTCTAAAATAAAGATGAACAAGCATAAACAAAATAGAGAGGAAAAAGATGGCAATCTCTTTATTCATACATTTCTCATGCATATACAATACAAGATTACAATACTTCTATTTATAGGCTACAAATTGTAAACGAAAACCAAACAAATAATAAATGGAGAAATGAATTCCAATAGTAGTGGGCATCAATATGCATGGAGTAGTGGGGAAATAAATTGAGAGTTAATATAGGAGTTACAATATGAATGACATCAACACATTTAATATATATTCATAACACTCCCCCTTGGATGTCAATTATATAAGAATATGCGTCATTAAAACCTTATTAGTAAAAACCCTATGGAATAAAAATCTAGTGAAGGAAAAAGAGTACAATATTCTTCTAAATACGCAACTACATCCTTACTAGGAAAACCCAGTGGGAAAAACCATGGTTAAGGAAAATATAGTGCATATTAACTCCCCCTCATGGCAACATCAAACAAGATCTTTAAGTCGGCGAACTCCAATATTAAGAACCAACTTTTCGAATATTGCAGTAGGGAGTGCCTTAGTGAATAAATCTGCTGGATTTTTCACTTGAACGGATTTGCTGAACATTAATAACATTATTCTTTTGGAGATCATATGTGAAAAAGAATTTTGGTGAAATATGTTTTGTTCTATCTCCTTTAATGTATCATTCATTTCATTGAGCAATACATATAATATTATATTCATATATGATCTTCGGGATCATTTCTCTAAAAAACAATCTACATGTTTGACAAATGTGTTGAATCACAGATCTTAACCGAACACATACTTGACTTGCTTTTGTGTATTGCTAAATTTTCTCATAGGTAGCCAAATATATGTTTATTTATATGTCAATATCCTTGCGTGAGAGAAGAACTATATCTTGCTAATAAATTTACTATAAATGATATATCATGTATTGTATGCCCATCAAGATAAGTGCTCATATTGCACTAAGATATGGTACTTCAAGACCAAATAGTTTTTCATCATTTTCTAGAGGTCTAAATGATCTTTATCCACATCTAATGATCTTACAATCATCAGAGTGCTTAATGAATATTATTTATCCATATAAAATTATTTCAGCACTCTTACAATATAATTTTCTTGATGCATAAAAATATCATTTTGAAATGTTCAATTTGCAATCCAATGCAAAATTTTGTTCTTCCAAGATCTTTCATCTCAAATTCTTCCTTTTAAATAATTTATTCTTTTGGAAGCTCTTCAGGAGTTCCAATGATACTTAGATCCTCAACATAAACTGCAATTATAACAA
Source organism: Carex pumila (assembly GCA_033356055.1). Taxonomy (NCBI): domain Eukaryota; kingdom Viridiplantae; phylum Streptophyta; class Magnoliopsida; order Poales; family Cyperaceae; genus Carex; species Carex pumila. Next base: position 463,738 of record JARJHM010000137.1, on the reverse strand, counting down.
AATTATTTCTATATCTTTTTAAGAAAATACATGGATAGGTCATATCATTCTTATATCCATGTTTCAATAAATATTCACTTAAACAATTATAGCATATGCGTCCATATTGCTTTAATCGATATAAATATTTATTCAATTTAACTGAATAATGTTCTCGAGAACCTAAATTACATGCTTCAGGAATCTTAAATCTTTCAGAGATTTTCATATAAATATCATTATCAAGCAAGCCATTTAAATAGGTTGTAACTATATCCATTAGGTGCAAATTAAGTCCTTCATGGACTGCCAGACTAATTATATATAAAAAAGTTGTTGCATCCACCACAGATGAGTATATCTCAAAATTTCACCTTTTCCATTTTATTTTATCATAAATATTCATTTATATCCTACTGGTTTTATACCTGGAGGTACAAGGACTACAGGTCCAAAATCTTTTCATTTTTCAAGAGAGTTTAACTCTACCTCAATTGCACCTTTCTATTTTGGCCAATCATTTCTTTGTCGACATTATTTAATAGACTTCTAGTCATGATCCTCAATATTTATTATGTTTAGCGCTATATTATATACAAAAATATCACTAATGTCAATTTCATCTCGGTTCCATCTTATTTCATTCATGATATAATTTATCGAGATCTCATTATTTTCATGAATTTCAGATACCTGAGTTTCTGCTGGAACTCCAATATTACTTATAATTTTATTCTCTTCTGGAGTTTTATCTGAAATTATCATATCCTCGACTTAACCATTTTCATTCTTTGCTCCTTTTGTTTTTCGAGAATTTTTATATTTTTAATCTTTGGAACCGATTGCTTTTCCATGCTTCATGCGTGTTATAATTAGTCTGTCCAACAGGGACACCAACTTTAATTGGAGAATTAGCAGCTGGTACATGTGATTTGGTCACTTTCTTTGAGTCTGTGAATGTGTCTGGCAATTGATTCACTAACCTTTTCAAATGAATTATCTTTGAACATTTAGTTCACATTCTTTAGTATGAGGATCAAAATAAGAAAATAATAATTCATACTAATATATTTTTTTTCCAGCTGATAGTTTTCTCCCCCTAATGTTGGAAATTTTTATTCATCAAAATCACAATCGAAAAAATTAGCCATTAATTAATCTCCCATCAATGGTTCTAGATACTCTATTATATATGGAGATTCAAATTCAATATAAATTCCCAACTTTCTTTGATATCCCATTTTAGTGCATTATGGTGGAGCAATTATAACATATATCGCACATTCAAAAATTCTTATATAGGAAATATTAGGTATGTGACCAAAAACCAATTATAAGGGGAAGCTTTATAATAGCTAGTTGGCATGATGCGAATTAGTTTTATTGTATGTAAAATATCATATCTTCTTTTTATATACGAACATCTACAGGATGTTCAACATTAATTTTGATATTGTCTAGACGTATTTTCATAATTGAATAATCATAAAATTATGCTCTATAATCAAGTCTATTGAGCAAGTAATTTTGCAAACGCCAGGTTGCGATTTGATAATAAACATACATGTGACCATCTTGTTGATGCATCAATTAAAATCATAATATTTTCAAATGGTTCACATGTTGGATATAATATTCCACAAATATCATATTGTATACGTTCTAGAAATAAAACCAACACAAAAAAAATCATTAGATTAAAGAATCTTCTAGTTCTTTGTTGAATGTTCTATTATTTTTCGCATCACTATTGATCCGGAATGGTCCAACCGATCATGCCAAACTATAAACATATTCTTGTATGTAAACTTCTGGTTTACAATAACATGTGTTTCAATTGCACTAATATATGTGTAATACAAGTCGGAGGAAAAAATATGCAATTTGTTTACAATAAGCATATATTCAACTTTATTTGTCTCAGCGTAATTTCCATTTAAGCGGATATTCTTAAATCTTAATAAATTTCTTTGAGACTTACAATAATATAATACATCATAAATATAAATTTGTATTCCTCCATGTAACAACAAAATAGCTCTTCTGGAGCTTTCAATCAATATTACAAAAATAATAATAACAATTGTAATTACCCTTTCTTTATTCTTACCCTCATTAATTTTTAAGGAATAAATTTAGAAAGAAAAAAAAAATTAAAATGACCTTGTCAGGTACAATGTGTGCATTTTAATGTACATCATGTTTGAAAACCGATGACTTTAAATGAGTTATTACTAAAAATTATTATCAGATCTTTCGAAGAACAACAAAATTTAACAAAATTAATTTGTAAGATATTCTAGTATCAATTTGAGTACCTTTTTTATGCTTCATGGAAAGTATCTATGTGGCATACATAGCATGGTAATATATGTTGTCTAATAATAATAACAATTGTGTTATTTGTGTGTGATGATATGAAACTAGCATTTATAAGCTGTATAACAATACGTGTCTTTCGATGGCCTCATATAACTAAATTTTTTTTTCAAAAGTACCCACATATTCATATAACTAATAATAAAAGATAGATCAATATATCTTTGCAAATAAGTATATATAAGCGGTATCCTTTTAATAAAGAGAGATGGTTAAAAAAAATCGCATGAACTTTGAAAGCAATTTGACTCAGAGGAGATAAAAAGATAATCCAAAAGAAGATTAATTTTAATGATCCTTGATAAAGATCAACATGATTTTTTTTTTTGACGTACTACAGGTACGTTGACGTATGACAAGTACGTGACCAATGATAGCATGAATTCTCTTGTTTGCTATTTCATCACTTTTCTTTTTCTCATATTCTTTTTATTTTCATCATTATTTTTCCACTTCTGATGAAAATATGTGTTTTTGGAATAATCACCATGACAATAATCTCAATTTTGTCCACATGACTAGTTATCCACCATATTATTTTCCACTTCTGGTGGTAATTCATTTTGTTCATTATTTTTTTCACTTCTAGTGGAATAATGCGTCTTTTCTTCATTACCATGTCTATATAACAGTAATTTATATTCATATAACTTTGGGTCATTAACAATATAATTAGTTGGTTTCGGGCCATTTCATTAACATAATGTAATGTAAAAGATAGTATATGAACTCGGAATATTTCTTGAATCTTCTTGGGGAAGATTACATCATCATATAAATTTTATTGAAATCTTCTCATATTATTATTATTTTTTTTTAGTCACATAAATCTTCTTCAGGGAGATTACTTGAAATTTTTTTTCTAAAATTTTCTTCCTCGAAATTTTCTTCAGGAAACTTTCTTAAAATCTTCTTGAACAAATTATATTTCTTGAAATCTTCTTCATAAAGATTAAAATTTTAAAAAATATGAACATCACATGAACTTTTATTTAAATTTTCTTCAGGAAAATTTCTTAAAATCTTATTCAGGAAGATCAAAATTATAGAATTGTTCTTAAAATCTTCTTCCGAAAAATTGAATTATTGAAAAAAAATTATATGAACATTTGAAAGTTGAATTATGGTGACAAAATGGCTTCGGGCCAATTTTTAATAAATTCAATTTCTTATTAATCAATTTAAAATTGAAATCAATACTATGATAGAATGGCTTGGGGCCAATTTTCAATAAATGTTAAAATTCAATAATATGATATTCAGTTAAATTGAATTCCTTAGAGGTGAATTGGCTTCATGCCAATAATATGAATTGAAAAAGTTGATAAAATAGCTACAATGGCTTTGAGCCAATTTCTAGGTGCATTTTATAAAATTGAGAATTTTCGTAATATCTCTTGAAATCCTCTTCAAGAAGATTCAATTATTGAAGAAAAAAAATATGAAGCACTATACAATATTTATACATCATATAAATCTTCTTCAAGAAGATTTTTCTTTTAAATCTTCTTTGGTAAGATTAAATTAAAAAATGCACTTCATATAAAATTCTATGAATCATACTAAATATCTCAAAATAAATAAAATAAATTGATAACTTATTTCATTTAGCAATTAGTAGGAAGTATTGTTTATATAAATAAAATTGAAATAAAATAAAGATGAACAAGCATAAACAAAATAAAGAGGACAAAGATGGCAATCTCTTTATTCATACATTTCTCATGCATATACAATACAAGATTACAATACTTCTATTTATAGGCTACAAATTGTAAATGAAAACCAAACAAATAATAAATGGAGAAATGAATTCCAATAGTAGTGGGCATCAATATGCATGGAGTAGTGGGAAAATAAATTGAGGGTTAATATGGGAGTTACAAAATGAATGACATCCACACATTTAATATATATTCATAACATAATATAACAATTTCCAAATAAACACAGATATCAATTTAAAAAATTAACTAATACTAGTGTCTCCAGATGGAAAGATAATTGTGTATTTACCACGCTAATACAACACTCCAATTGAAGGTATTTTGAACACTCTAGTAGTGTCTCCACATGGCAAAATAATAAGGCATTTACAACCCTAATACAACACTCGAATTGAAGTCGTTTGGAGTACTCTTGTCGCGTACCCAAATGGCAAGATAATAAGGCATTTACAACCCTAATACAACACTTCAATTCAAGTTGTTAGGTGCACTCTGGTAGTGCCCCTATATGACAAGATAATAGGGCACTTAAAACCCAAATACAACACTCCAATTGATGGTGTTTGCAGCACTCTAGTAGTCTCTCTACAATGGAAGATAATATATCATTTACGAACCTCATACAACACTCTAATTGAATGTGGTTGGGGCACTCTAGCAGTGCCTGCAAATGACAAGCTAATAGGGCATTTAGAACCCTAGTACAACACTCCAATTGAAATTGTTTGGAGCACTCCAGTAGCGTTGACAAATGGCAATATAATAGGATATTTAAAACACTAATACAACAATTTAATTGAAGGTGTTTGGAGCACTCTAGTAGTGTCCCCAGCTGGCCAGATAATATGGCATTCACATCCCTAATATAACACTTCAATTGAAGATGTTTGCAGCACTCCAGTAGTGTCCTTATATGGCAAGATAATAGGGCATCTGCAACCCCAATACAACATTTCAATTGAAGGCGTTTGGAGCACTCTACAAGTGTCCCTATATGACAAGATAATTGGGCATTTACAACCCAAAAACAACCCTCCAATTGAAGGTGTTTGGAGAACGCTAGTAGTGTGTCTATGGCAAGATAATAGAGCATTTACAACTGTAATATAATTCTCTAATTGAATGTGTTTGGAGCATGGTGGTAGTTTCTGTAGATAGCAATATAATAGAGCATTTACAACCCTAATTTAACACTCCAATTGAAGGTGTTTGGAGTGCACTTGTAGTGTCTCTATATGGCAAGATAATAGGGCATTTAAAATCCTAATAAAACACTCCAATTGAAAGTGTTTGGACAACTATATTAGTGTCCCTATATGTCACATAATAGGTGATTTACAATCCTAATACAACACCCCAATTGAATGTGTTTGGAGCACGCTAGTAGTGTCTCTGAATGGCAAGATAATAGGGCATTTATAATGCTAATATAATACTCCAATTGAAGGTTATTGAACACTCTAGTAGTGTCTCCACATGGCAAGATAATAGAGCATTTTCAACCCTAATACAAGACTCCAATGGAAAGTGTTTGGAGAACTCCAGTAGTGTCCCCAGATGGCAAGATAATAAGGCATTTACCACACTGCAATTGATGTTGTTTGGATCACTTTAGTAGTGTCTCTATAAGGCATGATAATAAGGCATTTACAACCCTAATACAACACTCCAATTGAAAGTGTTTGCAGCACTTTAGCAGTGTCTCCAGATGGCCAGATAATAGGGTATTTACAACCCTAATACAACACTCCAATTGAAGGTGTTTGGAGCACTTTAGCAGTGTCTCCAGATGGCCAGATAATAGGGTATTTACAACCCTAATATAATACTCCAAATGAAGGTGTTTGGAAAACTGTAGTAGTTTCTCTATATGTCAACAATATAGGACATTTACAACCCTAATACAACACTCCAATTGAATGTGTATGGAGCACGCTACCAGTGTCTCCAAATGGAAAGATAATTGTTTATTTACAACGCTAATATAACACTCCAATTGAAGGTATTTTGAACACTCTAGTAGTGTCTCCACATGGCAAGATAATAAGGCATTTACAACCCTAATACAACACTCCAATTGAAGGTGTTTGGAGTACTCTTCTAGTGTCTCCATATCGCAAGATAATAGGGCATCTACAACCCCAATACAACACTCCAATTGAAAGTGTTTGGAGCGCTCTAATAGTGTCTCCAGATGGCAAGATAATAGGGCATTTACAACCTTAATAGAGCACTCCAATTGAAGGTGTTTGAAGCACTCTAGTTGTGTCCCTATATGGCAATATAATAGAGCATTTACAACCCTAATACAACACTCCAATTGAAGGTGTTTGGAGCACTCTTGTAGTGTCTCTAGATGGCCAGATAATAGGGCATTCACAACGCTAATACAGCACTTCAATTGAAGGTGTTTGAAGCACTCTACTAGTGTTCTTATAGGGCAATATAGTGGGGCATTTACAACAGTAATACAACACTCCAATTGTAGGTGTTTGGAGCACTCTAGTACAACACTCTAGTGTTCTGCAAAAACCTTCCACTGAAGTGTTGTATTAGGGTTGCACCTACCTTCATCTCTTACCATTTGGAGACACTACTATTGTGCTAGCAAGACGTTCAATTGATGTGTTGTATTATGGTTGTAACTAACTTCTTATCTTCACATATGGAGACACTACGAGTGTGTTGGAAAGACCTTCAATATGAGTGTTGTATTGGGAATGCGCCCACCCTCTTCTCTTGCCATCTAGAGATACTGCTGGTGTACTACAAAGTCCTTTAATTGGGGTGTTTTATTAGGGTGGCAACTGCTTCTTCTATTTCTATATGGAGACATTATAAATGTGCTCTAAAGACCTTTAATTGGAGTATTGTATTAGGGTTGCAACAACCCTCATCTTGTGCCGTATAAAAACATTACAAGAGTCCTGCAAATACTTTCAATTGGAGTGGTTTATTAGGGTTGGAACAACCCTCTTTTATTGCCATATGGAGACAGTACTAGATTAGAGTGTTGTATTAGGGTTGCAACTATCCTCTTCTCTTGCCATACAGAGACACTATTAGTATTCTACACAGACCTTCAATTGAAGTGCTGTATTAGGGTTACAACTACCCTATTTTTTTAGCCATATGGAGACACTACTAGAGTCTGCAAAGACCTTAAATTGGAGTGTTGTATTAGAGTTACAACTACACTGTTGTGTTGCCATCTTCAGACACTAATAGATTGATACCAATACCTTAAATTTGAGTGTTGTATTAGGGTTGCAACTTCCCTCTTCTCTTGCTATATGGAAACACTACCATAGTGCTACAAAGATCTTCAATTAGAGTGTTGTGTTAGGATTGCAACTACCCTCCTTTCTTGCGATTTGGAGACTACTGGTAGCGTAAACACCTTCAACTAAAATGGTGTATTTGAGTTGCAATTGCTATCTACTTTTTTCATATGAACACACTAGTAGAGTGTTACAAAGATCTTCAATTAGAGTGTTGTATTGGAATTACAAGTACCCTATTTTCTTCCTATGTGGGGACACTACTAGAGTGTAACGAAGAACTTGAATTTGAGTGTTTTATATGGGTTACAACTATCCTCTTCTCTTGTCATATGGAAACACTATAAGTGTGCTACAAAGACCTTCAATTGTAGTATTGTGTTAGGGTTACAACTACCCTCTTCTTTAGCCATATGGAGACACTACTAGAGTGTTGCGAAGACCTTAATTTGAAGTGTTGTATTAGCATTGCAACTAACTTTTCCTCTTTCCATATAGAGACAATACTAGTGTGCTGTAAAATCCTTCAATTGTTGTATTAGGGTTGCACCTACCTTCATCTCTTGCCATATAGAGACACTATTATTGTGCTAGAAAGACATTCAATTGTTGTGTTGTATTATGGTTGCAACTAACCTCTTCTCTTTCCATATGGAGACACTACGAGTGTGTTGGAAAGACCTTCAATATGAGTGTTGTATTGGAAATGCGCCCACCCTCTTCTCTTGCCATTTGTAAATACTATACTACAAAGTCCTTTAATTGGGGTGTTTTATTAGGGTGGCAACTGCTTCTTCTATTTCTATATGGAGACATTATAAATGTGCTCTAAAGACCTTTAATTGGAGTGTTGTATTAGGGTTGCAACAACCTTCATCTTGTGCCATATGAAAACATTACAAAAGTCCTGCAAATACTTTCAATTGGAGTGGTTTATTAGGGTTGCAACAACCCTCTTTTATTGCCATATGGAGGCATTACTAGAGTGTTACAAAGACGTACAATTAGAGTATTGTATTAGGGTTGCAGCTATCCTCTTCCCTTGCCATACAGAGACACTACTAGAGTATTGTATTAGGGTTGCAGCTATTCTACAAAAATCTTCAATTAAAGTGTTGTATTAGGGTTACAACTACCCTATTTTTTTAGCCATATGGAGATACTACTAGAGTCTGCAAAGACCTTAAATTGGAGTGTTGTATTAGAGTTACAACTACACTGTTGTGTTGCTATCTTCAGACACTACTAGAGTGATGCCAATACCTTAAATTTGAGTGTTGTATTAGGGTTGCAACTTTCCTCTTCTCTTGCCATATGGAAACACTACTATAGTGCTACAAAGAGCTTCAATTAGAGTGTTGTGTTAGGGTTGCAACTACCCTCCTTTCTTGCCATTTGGAGACTACTGGTGTGCTGTAAACACCTTTAATTGAAGTGGTGTATTTGGGTTGCAACTACTATCTTCTTTTGTCATATGAAGACATTAGTAGAGTGTTACAAAGATCTTCAATTTGAGTGTTGTATTGGAAATGCAACTACCATCTTCTCTTGCGATATGTAGAAATTACTAGTGTGCTACAAAGACCTTCAATTAGAGAATTGTATTAGGGTTGTTGCTACCATCTTCTTTTGCCATATGAAGACACTATTAGAGTGTTATAAAGACCTTCAATTGGAGTGTTGTATTGGGATTGCAAGCACCCTCTTTTCTTGCAATATGGGAACACTACTAGAGTGTTGCGAAGAGTATTGTATTGGGGTTGCAGCTACCCTATTCTCTTGACATATGTGAACACTACTCGTGTGCTACAAAGACCTTGAATTGAAGTATTGTATTAGGGTTACAACTAAGCGGCCTCTTCTCTGGCTAAAGGGAGACACTACTAATGTGCCGTAAAATCTTCAATTGGAGTGTTTGTATTGGGATTGCAATTAACCTCTTCTGTTGCCGTATGGAGAAATCTACTAGTGTGCTGAAAAAGACTTCAATTGGAGTGTTGTATTAGGGTTGTAGCTACCCTCTTCTGTTGTCATCTGGAGACACTACTAGAGTGTTGCAAAGACCTTCAATTGGAGTTGCTTTGAGAAGTAAAATATTTTTTTAATTTTCGTTTATATCTTTATTTGCAAAGTTCAAACTTTCTATCCGAAAAGTTCAACATATTCTCCATATATAAATGTTTCTAAAAAATATATCAAGGCCTTGGCCAAAATTCTAAAAAAATAGCTAGGAATTTACAAAAAAGAAAAATGTAAAGTCAGTTTTCAGAATTTGTAGTCTATAGATGTTTTCATTAAAAGAAGTCTCTCGGTAATTTTATCCTTAGTCTTAATTTGCAGTTTAAGCTTATTTCAATTATCTGTTTGGTTTTTCTTTTATAGGGTTCGGTTTTGCCACTTATAGCCAACTTCATATATGCACTGTTTTATAAAAAAATAATTAGTTTCTAAAATATCTCCCACGAATTACTATTCTATGTGAGTGATAGAGAGAGCGAATATAATTAACCTCATATATCTACTCTCTGTTTTTTTTTTTTTTTTTCCTTAGATTTTTGAAAAAAGAGGGAGAGGATATATATATGAGGTTGGCTTTCTATACGTGCCAAAACCAGACCCTATATAAGAAAAACCAAATAGACAGCTGAAACAAGTTTAAAAATGTGAGGACCAAGGCGAAATTTCTTAGCAAGAGGTGTCGTTATTACATCACAATTAATGCGAATTAGACCTCTTCTAAAGAAATCAAAGACTTCTGATTTTGAATTCTTCTTAAAATTAGAATATGTGGGGGATATATGGTTACATACATATTCATTGGATCCTTATTTCCTGGAAATATTGTTCATTAAAAAATAACATCTCTAGATACAAACAATTCCTGGAAATATTGTTCATTGGGCCATTTATTTGAAATGAGAGTGCTCTTATCCTTTCTAATGAATGTTTAGTCCTTGCCAAACACAATTATGTTCCGGTGTATTTATGCACATTGTTTAATGAAAAATTTCTTTTGTTTTAAGATAGCTTGTAAAATAATTAATTTCAAATTGAATACCTTCATCGGATATCAATATTTAATTCATACATTAAATTGGGTTTCTTGTAAATTTATAAATTCCTAAAAGGGTAGCCTTATTGTTTTGCAATTTTACAGATCATTACAAATAAATACAATTGTTATAGGAGAATTAGAAGTTATAAATACTTTAACGGAAGGATGCCCAAACATCTTCTGTGCCATATTTCTTCCATATTTTTTTTGTTGTACAAAGATAATTTTTTATTGTGTTTTCCTGTTGGAGAAAAATTGTGTTGCAATTTAACTCAAAGTTTTGTTAATTTATTTATTCAAAGTAAATATTTTTGTTGTAAAGAGTTCTACATAAATAATATTATTAGAGAAATGTTTTGGTACCCCAAGCCACTGTACTCCATTTAGTCCCCCAACTAGTTCAACTGATATATTTTTAATTTTGAAAAGTAGTTCAACTGATAAATTTCAATTTTATCTGGTTTGCCTTTCAATCTGATCAAAACTTAATTATACCCGAGCACGTCTTCCAAGTAGTTTAACAGAAAAAAATCATCTAATATTGTCTAAGTTCCATTTCCAGCGCTAATATCCAAACATTTAAAGCTATGTTTATAACATTTTAAATATTACTCATAAGCATATAAACCTCTGTCTGAAAGCATTTCTAGATATTTTTAACTCTCAACTACTTTGTCTTCAAGCCAAAAAAGGAAAAAAAAATTTCACCCACTTTTTTTTTTTCTAATCATTATAATTTATTTTCTTGATGATCCGTAATGAATTTTACGAATCTAAAAATACAAATGTTTTTTATTCGATTTTATCTTTCAAATAAGATCCATAAAGATATACTTTTGAGTAATTCTAAAGTTATTTGTTTTTTAAAAGTAAAACTTATGACCACTTTAAATTTTCAAGTTTTTAAATCTCAATCTACAACTATTAAAAATTTTAAGGCTTTATACATGAGATTTATATGCTTTGTACATGAGCTTTGTAAATGCAGTGTTATTGTTGAGGTTTATATGCTTTGAAATATTATTGTTGAGATTTAAATTATTTGTACATGTGGTTTATATGTTTTATTCTAGAGATTTAAAGTGTTATTAATGAAGTTTATATGCTTATACATGAGGTTTATATGCTTGTAAACAGAGGTTTAAATTATTTTGAAGCAAAATAAAAAAAATTGAAAGTCACAGAGATTTAAAGAGGAAATTTTACAAATTGCCATACTTTCAAAAATTTTCAAATAAAATATCCCTCCTCTAAAATAATTAACAAAATGCTCTTGTGGTCCCCCCATTGCCCCCCTCTCTCCCTCTCTCTATCCCTACCTCCTATTTACGCTCATCAAATTTGACACCTCCTTATCTCTCATTAGACTTTAATGAATGCATAAAGATTTTAACAAATATGTAATTCAAACAATAATTTTTTTGTAGACATGCAACAAAATTTTCAGTTAGATAATATATATAATTATATATCGAATATATATATATTTTTTGTAATAGTATTTATACTGATTTGCATCATGATGAAATTATTTACACAATTATACAATACATTATTAAAAAGATAAACTCTTAAATTTATATTTTACTTATTTGATAGTATTTCATTTAGTTCAACTTTCTTATAATCATTCGAAAAGAAATATATATAATTGAAAATTTTACAAAAAAAATATAAATACTTTTGAGATTTAAATAAGAAGTACAAAATATGAGATATAAAAATAATTTATCTCTATATTTTAACACAAAAAAATTATATATTTTCAAGATATTTTCTTCTCCGTTGGTTACAAATAAGATAGTACTTAGATGAAAATGACAATTATCTTTCTGAGTTTTTTAAAAATACCCAAATTTATTAATATTTTATTATAAATAACCAGATGTTTGGCAAAATATATTTTTACCCAAACCGTAAGGAAATCTTATGGTTTGGATTAAAAATTCAAACCGTAAGATTTCCTTACGGTTTGGAAATTTTTTTTTTCCAAATTGCAAGATTTCCTTACGGTTTGAAATTTTTGTTTTGTTTTTTTTTTTGCTTTTTTTTTTTATCCCAACTTTGCACCTCTGGTTCACATATCAAAACACCTTCAAAAATCATGAAAATTTACCGACATAAATTTTTGACTTCATAGAATAAGACTATGAAGTTTCATACAAAATCTCAAAACAGATCGTGAGATATCAGCTCTAAAAAATTACCCGAACTGTTGAAAGAGTGCTTCTGAGCCCAAATTTGCAACTGATTAACATATCAAAACACCTTCAAAAATTATGAACATTTACCAAAATGCATTCTTAACTTCATAGAACAAGACTGTGAAGTTTCATACAAAATCACAAAACAGATCGTGAGATATCGACTCTCAAAAATTGCCCGAACTGCTGAAGGAGTGCTTCTGAGCCCAAATTTGCACCTTTGATTAACATACCAAAACACCTTAAAAAATTATGAAAATTTATCAACATGTATTCTTGACATCATAAAATAAGACGAAGTTTCATACAAAATCTCAAAATAGATTGTGAGATATCGGCTCTCAAAAATTGCCTGAACTGCTGAAGGAGTGCTTCTGAGCCCAAATTTGCATCTTTGATTAACATATCAAAACACCTTCAAATTTGCACTTCTGAGCCCAAACTTTCTGAAGGAGTGCTTTTATAATGTTTTATTATGATTTCCTCTAGCGTAGTATTATGTTTTATGTTTTATTATGTTTTGTTTAGTTTAGCTTCGTTATTTTATAATGTTTTATATTTTATTATGTTTTGTTCAGTTTAGTTTCGTTATATTTTATCGTTCTTGGGTAGTACTTAAAAATAACAAAAAATACTATTTCGTTATAAAATTTGTACAAATCTCTAACTTAATAATTCAAACAAACTGAACAACATACTATTTCTTACAATGATTAAAAATAACAAAAAGTAATATACTGAAAATAAGGAACAACAATATGACAAGTTAAATAGAAGAATAAAATTAAGAACAACAATATGACAAGCTTTAAAAATAACAAAAAGGCCTGAAAGTTAAATAGAATAAGAAAACTAAATGAAACTCCTTGAGCTGTCATCCCATACAAATAAAATTCGTACAAATCTCTAACTTAATAATTTGAACAAACTGAACAACATACTATTTCTTACAATGAACCTTGAACGTACATGGAACAAATGTTATACTAAGTGCACCTCTAATTAGCTCAAAAACTGAAATTACATTGCAATTGAAAGTAAATAGATGAGGTTAGAGAAATTTGACACGCGGGATGTTAACAGAGTTCGGCAAAACAAAGGTCTATGTCTCCGGGGCTTCGCAACCCCAAGGGGTGTGCCTTTCTATTACCCAATATGAAAGGATTACAACTTGTAAACCATTGAGCCCTTACACACTAAGCGAGAAGTCAAACGGCCAATTCAAAGAGATGAGAACAAGGTCTCTTAGTTCAAGCTACTCAAGAGAAACACTCAATAGATCACTCTAATCTAATTTAAGTTGAGATTAGTGAAGTGGGTTTGAGGTTGTTTGAGGGATTTTGAAGTTTTAATCCCTCATAACAATGGAGTAAACTAAGCTCTTAGAAAATCTCTTTTTAAAAGATTAGGGTTGGCTGAGATACTTTGGGAAGAAAGTCCAATCCCCTATTTATAGAGTTAGCTCGAAAATGAGCTAATTAAGATAAAACGTTACAATGTTTTTCCTTTGCGATTTTTAGGTTTTCAAATATGTCTGACAGCTCAGCTTAAAGGATCTAAAACGTTACAATATTTATAAAACATTATGTAACGTCTTGCTCTGTAAAATCTTGATAAAAAATAGAAATTATTTAAAGCTCAGATTTAATAAAAACGTTACAATGTTTTGTGAAAACGTTACAACGTTTATAATTTGAATTTTGGCTTTGGTACAACTGTACTTATTATTCTGACAGACTTCTAAATCGTTACAACATTTTGTAAAAAACGTTACAACGTTTTAAGTTGTTTTTGTACAATTGTGCTTCATCAGTTCTTACACTCCTAAAATGTTACAACGTTTTACAAAAACGTTATAACGTTTTAAGATGTTTCTGAGTTTGATCAAGTTGTTCCTTCAGCTTTTTGTGATAGGTTCAATTTATGTTCTTGATAAAGGTCTTCATGTTTTCTTTAGTCCAAGCACTCCATAATATAATTCCATTTGACTTGAACCTACATATCTTTCAAGACAATAGAAGAAATCGTAAATTTCAATAATTGTATGTTTTTGTAAATTAGTCAAATAGATGAAAACGATTATTGTATGAACAACAACAAAGTCATCATTCGAGATTGACAAAGTCGGGTCAGTAACAACAGACGACGTGCTAGCCTTAGTCTTAGCATTAGCCGTCTCAACACCAACCTTTTTTCCTCTCAATCCATAGCCGTAGGGGTTTTCTACAAAATCATCATCAGATATGTCATTTCGGTTAAAAAATTCATCTATCTGCACACATTTCAGATAGTCCTTTCTAAACTTTCCATAAAAGCTACATCTGCAGTTTTTATTTTCTTCGCTCTTTCCTCGATTATTGCTATCCATCCTTCTCGTCTACAATTGACAAAATAATAATTAAAAAAAACTTTCATGCATAGACAAATAAAGTTCATACAAACCTCAAAATGAAAATTGTTCACAAAATAAAAGTCATCTAATCAAATAAGTTCTCAACACATTGAAATAGACCGCATGGCAAGTTCTACGACTCTGGAGAAAACGCAATCGCATCAATCGTCTAGATCCCCATGATGATGTGCTCCTTCAGCAGTTCGGGCAATTTTTGAGAGCTGATATCTCATGATCTATTTTGAGACTTTGTATGAAACTTCACAGTCTTATTCTATGAAGTCAAGAATGCATGTCGATAAATTTTCATGATTTTTTAAAGTGTTTTGGTATGTTAATCAGAGGTGCAAATTTGGGTTCAGAAGCACTTCTTCAGCAGTTCGAGCAATTTTTGAGAGCCGATATCTCACGATCTGTTTTGAGATTTTGCATGAAACTTCACAGTCTTATTCTATGAAGTCAAGAATACATGTTGGTAAATTTTGATGATTTTTGAAGGTATTTTGATATGTTAATCAGAGGTGCAAATTTGGGCGGAAAAAAAAATTCCAAACCATAAGGAAATCTTACGGTTTGGAAAAAAAAAATTCAAACCGTAAGAAAACCTTACAGTTTGAATTTTTAATCCAAACCATAAGATTTTTTTATGGTTTGGGTAAAAATATAATTTTGCCAAACATCTGGTTATTTATAATAAAATATTAATAAATTTGGGTATTTTTAAAAAACTTGGATTATCTTTGGTATTGATGATGTCCAATTAGTAGATTGAAATGGAAATATATATTAGTGTTTGATTCTTGCATTTGGGATAGATTGATTTTTGTAAATTTAAATCGCAATACATCAAATTAATGCATATATACTCATCAATAATAAAAAATAAATTTCTCAAAATATAATTATTATAATTAGCCTTTTTGAAAAAATAACAAATATTTGATCTTATTCTTCAAATAAGTAAAATACAAATTTAAGAGTTTATCTTTTTAATAATGTACCTTATAATTGTGTAAATAATTTCATCATGATGCATATTAGTATATATATATTTATATATTATCTAACTAAAACATTTGTTGCATGTTTACCAATTTTTTTTTATTTGAATTACATATTCTTTAAAAACTTTTATGTAACCATTAAGGTCTAATGAGAAATAAAGAGGTGTCAAACTTGATGAGAGTAAATAAGAGGTAGAGATAGAGAGAGGAAGAGAGAGGGAAATGAGGGACCCACAAGGTCATTCTGTTAATTATTTTAGAGGAGGGGCATTTTGTTTGAAAATTTTAGAAAGTAGGGCAATTTGTAAAATTTCCCAATTTAAAGTGGTAAAAAAAATTACGATACAAATATAACTTGAAAGTTTTTCTTTATGGATCTTATTTGAAAGAGAAAATTGGGTAAAAAACGTTCATATTTTTAGATTTTCCAAAATTCATCACGGATCGTCGAGAAAATGAATGAGAATGATCAGATAAAAAATAAAAAAAAAGTGGGTGAAAAGAATCTTTTCATTTTTGTTTTGAAAACAAAAGCAGTTTAGGAGTTAAAATTATACAGATTTAAAATTTTAGTGCTTGCAGATAGAGGTTTAAATGCTGACGAGTAGCATTGTAAAATGTTATAAACAAAGTTTTAAATGTTTGAATATTAGTACTGGAAATGAAAGTTATATAACATTTGAAATTTTTTCGGTTAAACTATTTGGGGAACACGCTTGCGAATTTTGTTTGGGGTACAATTATCAGGCTCCTAGTACATTTTTTTTGTTTTTAAGAATATGATAAGTACCAATATCAATTATTAAATTTTTAGGTAAAGAAATTTTAATTGAATTTATATCGATACCGCATTTTTAAAATCCATCAATTATCTGATTAAAGATAACTTTTCCTAATCAAATTTTATATTATAGCGTAGACAAATCAATGAGACCCAGTCACATTAATGAACAAATAGCAACTTCCAAATACGTACAGTCAAGAAAGGCGGATCCAAATTAACTTCTTAGACACCGACAGTCACAGAAATTTCTTATGTTATTTTTATTTCATATCTAACAAACCGCGGCAACAATGACCCCATTATATTGTTCAAAATCCAGTAAGCAAGTACATCCCTTCATACCATAAATGGCTTCTTCTTACTCCCTACTACTCTTGCTTCTCCCTCTACTCACTGTTGTACCGTCCACGCAAGCCGCATCACAAATCTCTCCATGGGATTCTTTACCGGGTTGCAGAAACAAATGCGGGAACATTACAGTACCCTACCCGTTTGGCTTTGACAATGAGCCTAACTGCTTCAGAGAACGTTTCGGCCTCTTTTGCAATGAATCCTATAACCCGCCTCGGCTCTTCATTCCCGGCTATAACCAAGAAGTAACAGAGATTTCACCAAAAGGCGAGTTGCATATATCGGTTACAGGGAAACGTGCTTGTTACAACTCAAGTGGAGGTTATATTAACGGCACCTATATGGATACGTCTATATCTCTCATTGGGAGCCCGTACCTCTTTTCTGTCGGTAACAGCTTCTTTGCTGTTGGATGTCCAAACCAAGGATATTTTGTGGATGCAGTAGGTTATTACGTTAGTGGATGTGTTTCAGCTTGTCGGCCAACTCAATATTCATTGGGTAGCACAAACGGTTCATGCACAGGAGTTGGGTGCTGTCAGAGCTCTATTCCAAATGGACTCGATTTCTATGAACCAGATTTACAGAATTTTCAGAGTTCTAGAGCAAGCGGGGACCCAATAATATTTGTAAATCCCACAAATTGTTCATATGTTTTTCTTGCGGATTCAAATTGGTTCCATTTTGACAACTCCTACCTTTCAAGGAGAGATGATTTCAAGGTCTTGGTGAGGATCGATTGGGCTGTAAGAAACGTGGGAAATTGTAGTTATGCAAGGCGTAACATGACCGATTATGCGTGTCGAAGTAAGAATCATGTTTGCAACAATTCGGATAATGGTGCTGGATATCTTTGCAAATGTTCAAACGGATACCAGGGAAATCCGTACATCACTGGGGGATGTCAAGGTAATATTATATGTTTATCATTCCGATTACATTGTCAGGTTGAAATTGAAGTTGCTCTTTTACTGATAAACTAATTGAGTACAAAACAAATTGATAACTATATTTATTCTATTTGCAATCTGAACCCTAAAATTAAATAATGTACTTCTCATGATAAACTTATATACCAATAGGGGGACCAAGAACTTTGATTTGTAAAATTAAGTACCTGAACTTTAAAAAGAAACAGATTTGGTCCTAAACATGTATAAAACGATTTGGAGAAAGTGCGGAACAATGGCCAAATCTTACTATCTTCTAATTTGTTGAAACAATGGCTAATTGAACTTTTATCCCTAATGAAAGTGGTTGTTTAAGTATGTATCCCTAATAAGAGGTGTATTGTGCTTGTTGTTTATTTCTTTCTTTTGTTCTTTAGTTTAACTATCAAAATTTTGCAACACAGATATAAATGAGTGTGAATTGGAAAAGGATTATCCATGCTATGGCAATTGTATAAACACGATGGGGAGCTACAACTGTACATGTCCACATGGGACTAAAGGCGATGCCTTTACGAAGAATGGTTGTCACAAAAAAGACAATTTCAATTTAGTACTTAAAATAATTACTGGTAAGTTCTATTAGTTTTATTCACTGACTTTAATCTTAGAAATAAATTTAGACGATTTTTTTACCAAATTACTTTCTATTACGACTAGTGATGTATCAGTTTGGTACTTAATTCCACATTCTGACATATATGACCCCCCCATTACAATCTGTATAAATCCAGCTAGTTGTGAATGTGAATTTTCTTTCAAAATAAAAACTTCTTTGTTATGAGGTACAACAAGATTAAAAAAAGAAGCAAAGTTTGTATTGAAACTGACGGACTTTATGCTGAAAATTTGCAGGTGCAAGTGTTGGTGTTTTCTTAGTTGGATTTGCCAGTTTCTGGCTGTATCTAGGAATGAAAAAGAGGAGGCTCATCAGGATAAGACAACAGTTTTTTGAGCAGAATGGAGGCGTTCTACTACGACAACAGATGAGTTATTTCAAAACCACCACATTTAAAATTTATACAAAAGAAGAGCTTGAGAAGGCAACCAACAAGTTCTCGGAAGAACGGGTGCTGGGACGTGGGGGCCATGGAATTGTCTACAAAGGCATTTTCGATGATGGCACTGTCGCAGCAATAAAAAAGTCAAAATTAATGGAAGAACAGGAGACCAAAGAGTTTGCAAAAGAGATGCTGATCCTGGCACAAATCAACCACAAAAATGTGGTGAAGCTCTTGGGTTGTTGTTTGGAGGTTGAAGTCCCGATCCTCGTTTATGAATACATATCTAATGGTACTCTTTATCACTACATCCACAAAAATAATATCAATTCTCCTATACCTTTGCATGAACGATTCAGAATTGCCGCTGAGTCAGCAGATGCACTTGCCTACATGCATTCCTCTGCTTCACCCCCTATTCTTCATGGCGATGTGAAAACTGCTAATATTTTGCTCGATGATAATTTTGTAGCAAAAGTTTCTGATTTTGGCTCGTCAAAACTCGCGCCTAATGACGAAGCCGAAATTGCTACCTTGGTGCAGGGGACCTGTGGTTACTTGGATCCTGAATATTTGTTAACTTGTCAGCTGACTGACAAAAGTGATGTCTATAGCTTTGCGGTTATTATATTAGAGCTTCTTACGAGAAAGAAAGCTCTTTATTTTGAAGGACCGGAGGAGAATAGGAGTTTGGCATCAAGTTTTCGTGTGGCCAAGAAGGAGGGGAGGTTCATTGAAATTTTGGATGGTCAAGTAAGAGATGAAATGAAACTAGAGGTGCTTGAAGAAATTGGAGATTTAGTCGTGCATTGTTTGAACATGAACAGGGAAGAAAGGCCTACAATGAGAGAAGTTGCTGACACTTTAGAAAAGGCGAGAAGATTACAAAAGCAATCATCAAATGAAGAGAACCATGTAGAGGAGACTGAGAGTTTGCTTGTTGACGAGCTACCTTTGATATGGAATCAGGGAGGCGACAACTTTAATTAGTTCCGGTAATTAATTATCAGAATGAAGGCTAATTTCTAATTTCTAATTCTTCGATTTGTTTCATATAGGTTATTTATATTTGAATGCTGCCTCTGTACTCAATTTTATAATTCTATTAATCTCTGGTAATCTATAAATGATACAACTTTACTACATATGAAGGGCTACCAGGTTTTCTGGTATGTTATGTTGGCAATACTAGATTTATGGAATAATTTTGATTGTTCATCTTGATTTCAAAATAATGGAGTTGGAAAAAAAAAAAAAAAAACTGTTTCTGCCTAGTATCATTTGAAGTCAAATTTTATATGGCTTTTATATTGCACATTTTCACTCTATATTTTTAACTCTTGTATTCAGATTTTAGTATTGAATTTATACAGAATTTATGTACCCTCGTTTCATTAGCATACGAATCCCATTTACTCCGATTTTAATGGAGAAAAGGAGAAACACTTTATTTTGTTTTATAAGATATACTTTAGAACTTGTGTGTTATATATATAGCAGGGTCTATATAGCAGGGTCTATGAGGAATTTAGATGGGCACCTTATCCGAAAAATAAAACCCATTCCATGGGTAAGTATCAAGTAAAGTTAATGTAATACTAACAAGTTTATTTTAAGCACCAATAAGTGTTGCCTGTATCATTGAATTGGAGAAGCTTATTATAGTGTCATGTTATTTGTGATTATAGTAAATAATAAGGATTTTTAAACTAGTACATTAATTTTATAAGTTTCTAAAAAAAAAAAAAGAATTTTCAAATTTGTGGTACTTTTATAACTTTCAATACTTTTCATAATTTAATTAAATGTACTTTGTTGAATTAAAAATTGCAAAAAAATTACAGGAAAATAGTAAAATAAATATATTTTAATCATAACTTAAATAACAAATTCTAACTTAAGCAATTACTTCAAAACGAAAACTAAATTTGCCCTACCCTATCTCCTGCCTATTCATTTTCGCAGACCAAATTTAAAATTGTGGTTGCAAAAATAGGAAAGAATATAAAAATAGTATAACGAAGCCTTGCCATAATTAATACAACTCAATTTAGGAGAGAAAAAAGGAAATTAGAAAATAAATTCCGCTCTAAATATAAAAACGGAGGTCAGAGATTTTTAGGACAGAAAAACAAAAAAAAGGCCTTATGCGCTGAGTCTCTGCACAGCATCTCTGTTGACTGCTAGCTGCTGCTTCTTGCTGTACTGCAGTAGGTTAGAACCCTAACTTATTTGTTTTGTGGTTTCCAAAATTACAAATTAGGAATTAGAACTTTAGATTCAAAGTTAGATCTTAGCACCCTAATTGATTGGTAGATTATATATGTGTTTGTTAGATCTGAATTTTTAGGTGTTCGAACTCTAATTGATTGGTAGATTGAATTTTTTTTTCGTCTTAGAACCCTAATTGATTGAGAATTCAATTAGTCAATTATGATCAAATCCATTATATCTGATTGCACATAAA
This sequence comes from Carex pumila, assembly GCA_033356055.1. NCBI lineage: Eukaryota > Viridiplantae > Streptophyta > Magnoliopsida > Poales > Cyperaceae > Carex > Carex pumila. Next base: position 442,164 of record JARJHM010000137.1, on the reverse strand, counting down.
TACTTTAATTATGATTAATTAGTTCCTTCAATCCTTCAATTAGGATATACAAATTAAGAATATATATGAGAATGAATATGATATTTTTTTTATTAGGTAAAAAAATATTTTTTTTTGTAAAATTATGTTTGATTTACAATCATTAGCTAATGAGTTTTGAATCTGATTAGCAATTTGAATCTGTTTTGTTATTTTTTTGCCCGGAAATCCTGGATCCGCCCTAGGTCTCTCCATTATTAGCCTATATGTATTTTCTGACAAAATATCTTATTTTCTACTTTGGTACGTAAATGGTAATTAAAGTTAGTGTATACATGATAACTAATGTATGTCGTGCTTTTAATTGGAACAAAATTATATTACGGCCATTTTTTTTTCTTATTTGGGAATTCTAGTTGACAAAGTTGGGAAGTTGGATCACGGTTGTACTTTTAATACTTAGGATATGTAACTTCTTTTTATAATTCTCATAGATTCATCTTAATTCTTGAAATTTGATAAACAATTAACTCTCCGGACGTGTTTGAATAACTGATTTTGTGTGAAGGCGAAAGATCGATGATGAATATGAAGGCACATGGTAGTGAGGACAATGACAACATTTGTAGGATATCTAATTTGCCTAATGATGTTCTCACACATATCCTATCTTTTCTTAGTACAAGAGATGCTGTGCAGACATGTATCTTGTCAAAAGGATGGTTAAACACATGGACTTCTCTGCTGGATCTAAAATTTGACATTAAAGAGTTTGGATTGCCTAGATTATTGATGATGAAGCGGATGTAGAATTATTTGTGACCAAATTCAAACTACTTATGAAAAGCGTGTTGGAGAAATGACAGACATCCCGTGTTAACAGATTTGAACTTTATTTGGATTCTGTGATTTTTTGGCCTTGCAAAGCTGTTGCCGATTATATTGGTGATGTGATGATGTTGGCGCCTCGAGAGTGCTCAATTAAATTGCATTCAAGGAAAAAGTTGAATTTAAACACCAATCTCATTTTCACTTGTGCATCACTAATATATCTCGAGCTATGTCTCTCCATAAAAGTATTGAATTTTGTAGCTATAAAACTCAATTCAGTAAACCTACCTTGCCTTAAAACCCTTAAACTTCATGGTATTTCAATGAGAGATGACTCTTTAAAGAAGCTTTTGTTAGGGTGTTCTGTACTTGGAGAATTAGTGTTAGAAAATTTTAACATCGGCATCGTTGAAATATGTTCCAATACTTTGAAGAATTTGGTGCTTGGTAGTTATTGTTACGTAATGAGATTGGATATTTCCACACCAAATCTCCTATATTTGCATATTAATGTCATTTCTATGAGGGGAAATGTGTTGCTAAATATGCCATCACTAGTTGATGCTTCCATTCATATTCCTGGTTGGCATGATAAGAATAAGTATGTTACTAGGGGACTCAAGCTTATTCATGGCCTTTCAAATGTCAAAAGCTTACATCTTTATTTGAGTTGCTCTGAGGGAAAGGTACTTTCTCTTTGCAATTAATTTGAAACAAATACTCTTTGTTCTGATTTTTGATACTTCAGAATTAAACAAAACTTCACTTTATCAACTCCAACCATCAAATTTATAAGAATTTAAATCCTACTCTGTTATATGCACTCCAATGTCAATCCAAGCTTGCATGGTAACCTAATTGTTTATTAGGGAATTTATTACCAACTTGCGAGGGCTTTTTACATGCAAAAAAAAAAGCATTGATTCAAATTGATTGGTTCTAATGTTGCATGCCATAAATACACAATGATTAATGTTTTCAATTGTGAATCAGATATTCAGAATCCAAAATTCTCATTTATAATTAGCTTTTGTGATTTTCCTTTTTTTCCTTTTCTCTAGAACATAGTTTTAATTTTACTTTTATGGAAAATAGGTAAAGAAGAAGGATTTTACTAGTTGCCCAGTCTTCCACCACTTAAAGTACTTAGAAATTGTGAGTTGGGGTTTGTATATTGGCTTTGATCTTGCATCATTTTTCCTCCATTCACCAAAACTACAGGTGCTTACCTTCACTAACATCCATGTAATCTCTCTCTCTTTCTCTGTCTAGGTAGTGCTACTAGTACATACTATATTTCCGTGCCTCAATTAAGAGATGCACACAAAATCAAAGGCAATTAATGATATGTTAAAGAAAATCAAAATTTATCGAACAAAAAAAAAAGAAAAAAGACATGCTTTGAGTATTTGTGGTCAATAGATAATTATATAAATGGACTAGATTAGGAAGTTAACAATATAACAAAGAACGGTTAATATCAGGTGTTATTCATAGTAATATCCTCAATTAAGCCCTTCTTGAAGGATATATGATCAATGAAACATATATAACATGTTTTATTATTACAGAAAGAACGTGCCACGGAAATTTTAGATGAGGAGACAACTCTTGAGGGAGCGAGAGATGTATTAGTCCAGCGGGAGTTCCTGCAAATCGTCAGACTTGTAGGATTTAAAAATGATAATGGATTTGTTGATCTCTTAATCAACAAGTTGTTTGCCAATGTTAAGATCATTGGTGCTATTTTTATTGATGAACTAGAAGATGGTTATTATTAATGGTAACTTGGGGGAGATTTCATATATGAGTCAGTCATATTAATATCATCTAATATGTAATATTTAATATTGCCACGATCCATAAATTTTGTGGATTGCAATTTAGTTTTGTAATTCTTAGAAGAGCTACCATATTTTAATCAAAGTAAAATGTATCAGGCCCTTAGTAAATTTTGTGGATGACGAGAATGTTTAGGAAATCCATTATTCTTCTTCTCTCCAGCATGAACCGTTAATAATGTTTATTTACAAAATTATAAATTAAATTAAATTAAATTAAATAAGGAATCACTAATAATATTAATGGTTCGTGAATATAAACTAACCACTAATTGTATTAGATATTCATACCGAATATTGATTTGGGCCATACTATTTGTACAATATTTCAAAGCGATTGTTAGCAGGCTTTTTAATATTAATTGTTAGGCGCCTATGGAAACAATCATGAAATTTTGGGTCCTTAATGGGCATCGCTTGTGAGAATAAAGCCCGGCCCGGCAGTAATTTTTTTTTTTCTACACAGAGAAAAAAGAAAAACACCAAAGTGGTGCACACACTGGATATGCACACACATCAAAATTGATGCGCAGACTCAGTCCACGCACGTGTCAAGTTTTAAATTTTTCCTAAAACAATGGTAAGATATGAATATTTAAAGCTTAGGGTGGTAACTAAAAAAAATTCGGCAACTGATCATCTAAGATATGTCGTTGTCCCCAATTGGGCTGAAATCTAATAAATTCTTAACAGGCCCAATTCCTACAAGGGACTAGTCGTACAGCTGTGTTGAACAGTACACTTCAATTATTTGAACAGGCCTAATACTTTCCACGACAATCATGCATTGAACAGTACACTCTAATTATTTGAACAGGATAAAAATCTTAAATTAAAGATTGTACAGCTCTGTTGCAGAGAGAAAATAGTTTCCACCGTGATTGCATTTGTGACCGACAAAAAAATGAATGGAGAAAATAGTTTAGGTGGGACAGACAGGAATCGAAATTATTTTTTCATTAAATCCTGTATTTTTCTAAGTCGTGTATTTCATTAATGTTCTCCATAAAATGAAAATTATATTATATATTAACATGCATTTGTGTCATCACCTTATAAAATTTCACTCGAAAATTGTCTGGATGATATCATTGGATTAAAAAGATTAATTATACCGTAATATATACACAAAAGGTCTCATAATATTACCTCCAACCTTTATTCAAAACAAAAGATCTCATGATATTAAATTGATGTTTTCACAATGAATTATGTTTTCTTTATAACTTTCATAATATTAAAGTTAATAATATTTCTTTGTTTACAAAGATATATATTTTTTAAATGAAACTGGGTATAATGTCATTAAAGAAATCATAATATTCAGAAGACAGATATATCTTACTTAAAAAATTGCATGTATTTGCTACATATCAAATACACAAGAATTTATAAAAAAAATAAAAAAAACGTGTTATAAAAGTTCTAAGTCAGTCTGCTACTCTATAGCTGATTTTTGTCCCCTCTGAAACTTTGTAATTTGTAAAATATATCAGCAGAACAATTATCTAACTTCAAACATTAATTATTAGTTTCATAATTTGACAGACAAAAAACATGTCGGGTAGCATTTGTCCTTTTCCAGCAACAAAGTATCTGTATGCATGTCTTGTGAAGGTTAGATCTGCACCTATTGATGCCAAGTTCCCAACTACAAGAATAGTAGTTACGATAGAAATGGTCGACCGTAATTATGTTACATCAAGCTATTTTGAATTCAGATCCGGTGCAATACATGTAGAATGAGTTCCGTGAAATATGAGTAGAATGAGATCTGAGTCGTCAGTTTTAAATTGCACGAATCTCAAAATGGAGTCTCTATATCTACATAGGCATCGAATTCCAATCGTTCAGTTGGGAGTTCATTGGAGCTTATCAATTGTATTCTACTACTTTTATCTTATCAATTATGCTGAGAGTGAGCAATTAATAATGATATTGACAGTATTGTTTGGTTTTCATTCAGCGTACAAGTTATATATATATTTTTCATTTTGTACGGAAATATAAGTGCTTTTACTATATTGTAATCATGTATTAAAAATTATGTCTATCAGAAATTGAATTAAAACTTGAATTTGACGGATATTGTGTGACTAAAATATATGCTTGCAGACTTAAAATAAATTAAATTGGCTTGTTTTATTAAGTTGAATAAAATATGCATTCTAGAGTTGAAAAACTGACCACAAAAAATTTAATATTTATAAGTTGGAAACCATGACAAGGCTATTTTTTAAATAAAAAGAAAGATAAGCACTTGTCCAGAAAAATACGACCAACGAATTATTTCTCATTAAATTTGTTAGGCCTCAAGCTTAATAAAAATTGACTAATTCAATGATTAATAAATACATTTAGACTATCCACCTTTCCAAACTAATAGGATTACAAAACAAAACAGCTAAACATAACCGTTTAATTTTCCCATGGATCCTCTTCTCTTCTCCATTGGAATCATAGGTTACATCTCTCTCTCTCTCTCTTTGTAGGTCACCATTATACAACTAAATAACCTTTTTTCTCTATCTATATAATGCAGGAAATGTTATCTCAGTTCTTATGTTTGCCTCACCTATGTAAGCTAAACTCAAACTGTATTCTCTCTGATAATATATCATATTGTATATGATTTTCTTTTTGTTTAAAGAAGAAAGCAAAACAATATATATAGCATCATTAGAGCTTCTGTAGTAAGTAATATGATATATATCAAAATTATGTGGCAGTAAAACCTTTTGGAGGATTACTAGGAGCAAATCAACCGAAGATTTCGAGCCGACGCCATATGCTGTGACCCTTTTGAGTTCATTGCTTTGGGTCTACTATGGTGTTACAAAACCCGATGCTTATCTCGTTGCAACAGTTAATGGTGTAGGTGTTATGCTAGAGGCTATTTATGTGGTTCTGTTTCTTGTATTCGCCAAACCTTCTCAAAGAGTAAGCTAATTATTTCTAGTTATATAGTACCTTTTTTGCTATTTCAATTTATGCCTTTTGCTGTTGTTGCTTTAACTAATATATTCTTTATTGGAGCACAATATATATATACTTACAAATAACAATCTTGTCGAAACTATGTAATGTCCTATATATTTTGAACTTTCCTATAGGAAACAGAGATATATTGAAGTCTCTACCTATAATTTCCCCCTATTTTTATAGTACATCCACATAAATATCACTAATTAATTAATACTTCACATATATATTTTAAATTTGTTCTCTCTTTTTATTGGTGTTTCACTTTGTTGTGTATCAAAACGCTTGTGTATCAAAACACTTCCCTTTTGCTTTTTTTTTTTTTGATATAAAATTTTGAAATTCAGGTAAGAATGGCTCTATTGGTGTTGATATTAGATGTGGGAGTGTTTGGAGCAGTATTCTTGGTCACAAGGTTTGCTATTGAGGATGAAAGCTTGAAGATAGTTGCAATTGGAACAATAGGTGCATTCCTTAATGTAATCATGTATGGCTCCCCTCTTGCTGCTGTGGTACGTTTCTCTGCATATTTTTTTTTTATTTTAATTTGATAATTTAGTCCTTAAAATTATATCTAAGGTATTAATTAATTATTTAATGTTTGTTTAGATCCAATATATATATATATATATATTTATTGATTTGATCACATATTTTCCTGAATTAATGGGTATCCACTATCTTTGTTGAATTGGCTATAGCATCTTTAATTTGATATACAAAGTTTTTATATAGTATTTCATATCCTAGCTAGCTATTAATTATTTGGTGTTGTTAATTTGTATATCCACTATATATCCTCTTCAAAATCCACATTGAAAACCGAAATTAATTAATGCAAATTAAGACAAACACAATATATGATATTAATTCAATGATAAGCTGTGCGTGTGTGCACATACATTTGTAAGGCTGTGCTTCTTTAGCGTTCTGCAACTACCTAACTGTCAATTTAATATTCCCCACGTGATTTGGCTTCTAAAGAATCGCCTTAATTAATTGATTAAAAAGTAACTACATAATTAGCAAAAGAGTTTCCCTGATTGTAAATATAGTGGGCCTGATTAATTAATTATATATGGTTTATTAAGAGGCACTGAATTCTAAAAGAATTTTTCTCATTCAAAGATTATTACAAGTAATCATGCATTTACGCAAGAGAGAACAACATATCTGGCAATCCAACTTGGAAAACTAGCTACCCATGGATTACTTGGTCAAAGAAAATAATGTTGCCTAGTTATCATGAAATTAATCTTTCTAAATATCCAAGAGTTTCAATACCTCATGTTTTTTATATCTCATCATACCTCAATTTTATGTCTTTATTTTCAAAGTTCAAATTGTCGATCGGAACCACTTAACATAATATCCAACTAAAATATGATTGGAGATAAAATTTTAGAATTTTTGAAATTTTTTTACTATATTTCAAGATAGATACAAAATCATTGTTTCTGGACCATTACAAAAACAGTGATTTTATACCAATATGAAATATAGTAAAAAAAATTCTAAAAATTATAAAATTTCATCCCCAAACATATTTTAGTATGGTTATCATGTTGAGTAGTTTAGATCAATAATTCGAATTTTGAAAATAAAAATATAAAATATGAGATGAGATTTAATATAAAAAGTATGAGATATTTGAACTCTCCTCTCTGTCCCCAATATGAAATTAATTACTTCTTATAGTCTTAAAATTAATTGAGACTCTAGGCATCTATATATTGGTAGATAATGTCCTATTCTACAGTTAGGGATAAAATAATAATAAAAAACTTAAAGATAGTTGCAATTGGTACAATAGGTGCATGCCTTAATTTAATCATATATGAATCCCCTGTTGCTGCGGTAGTATTTTTCTTTGCTATGTTATTTTATTTTAATTTGATGAAGTCTTTTATATCCTAGTTAATAATTATTTAGCATTTTCAATTAGGTTATAGCATACTTTGATTTTGTATATATGAAAAGTTGTAAAACCAAATTCAACTTTTGTATGTAATTAATTAAACTATACATATTTTATTCAACAGTAATATGAAAGAACAAGACTAAATTAAACTATATATCCAATAAAAAAAAAGCCCAGAACAGAACAGAAATTAAATTATATTCTTTGAGATAAGAGGAAGTAAAAATGAAATGAGACTGCTTTTGAGTTTCATCATGGTATGCAAAAAATGCTACGGAGGTCAAAATAAAATTTAAAACCGAAATTAATTTAATACAAGAAAAACACAATATATGATATTAATTCAATGATTAGCTGTGCGTGTGTACACACACATTTGTAAAGCTGTCTAGCTGTCTCTTTATTCCCCACGTGATTTAATTTATGGGTCCCCTCAAGTATTGAAGGGGTGTAATAAAAAACAGACGGTCCGAATTAACAATAGCCTGATCAAATTCAATTTGGTACTTACGAAAATCATAGGTGGTTTGTTTTGAGATTCGTGCCATGTTTAAAGAATGATTCGAATCTATTTATTACACCTCAGGGATTGCAGTACTGGATGTGAATTCACGTGATTTGGCTTCTCTAAACAAACGCCTTAATTGATTAAAAAATAAATAGAGAATTAGCTAAACAGTTTCGAGTTTGTCTGTTCCATTGTTATTAAAACCGGATCGAACTAGTCAGTTGAATCGAAAAAAAAACAGATCGATAGCAGATTCATTTAGAATATCGTGTCTAATGTCGAACCGTTAAAAAGCGGATAACTAGCCGGTTTTTGATAAAAAAAGTTGTCGACTCATTTTCGAAAATAATCGGTTTTTAAACTGTTTGGTTCAGTTTTCTTCGCCGTGCACTTTTCGTGCAAGAAATAGGAAATGGAGCTGGCTCTCTCTCTTTCCCACGTGACCACAAATCATAAACACAAAGATACACAGTTGAGGTTTTGTTGTCTTATGATTTTTTTCTTAAGAAATTAAAATTGTCTTACGAAATTTACTCATAAGACCTTCAAGATATTCAATATATTATTAAAAACATAATTTAATATATATATATATATATATATATTATTTTAATTTGATGAAGTCTTTTATATAATTATATCCAAGTTAATAATTACTTAGTATTTTTTTAATTAGGTTATAGCATACTTTGATGAATTAATGGGTATCCACTATATATCTTTACTTTAATTTGATATACAAAATATTTGATTTTATAACCTATATATGAAAAGTTGAAAAACCAAATTCAACTTTTTTATGTAATTAATTAAACTATACATACTTTATTCAACAGTGATATGAAAGAACAAGACTAAATTAAACTATATATCCAATAAAGAAAACAAGCCCAGAACAGAACATAAATTATATTATGATCTTTGAAATAAGAAGAAGAAAAAATGAAATGAGACTGTTTTTTAGTTTCATCACGGTATGCATGACAGCCAAGTGTTTTTTTTTTAAAAGAAAAAAAATGCTAGGGGCTTCAAAATCAAATTTATAACCGAAATTAATTAATACAAGAAAAACACAATATATGATATTAATTCAATGATTAGCTCTGTGTGTGTGTGCACACACATTTGTAACTTGTAAGGCTGTCTTCAATATGCAACTGCCTACCTGTCTCGTTATTCCCCACGTGATTTGAATGTCTCCCTTCAGATATTGAAGGGGTGCGATATTAAACGGATGGTCCGGATTAATTTCAGCTAGTCAAAATCAATCTGGTGCTTATAAATTATAGGTGGTATGTTTTGAGATTCGTATCATATTAAAAGAACGGTTCAAATCTATTTATTGCACCTCATCATGTGATTTGGCTCCATATAATTGAATTATTTAAACAAACGCCTTAATTGATTAAAAAATAGCAGAGAATTAGCAAAACAGTTTTAAGTTTGTCCGTTCTAGTGTTATGAAAACCAGATCGGACCGGTCAGTCGAACTAAAAAAAAACCGATCCAAAATATAATTCATTTAGACTTTAAAATATTATTTCGCCTGCTGAACCGGTTTTTATAAATAAATTTTTTTATTTAAAAAATTGTCAACTCGTTTTTGTAGAAAAAACGGTTTTTAAACTAATTGGTCAAATTTTTTGTGGAGTGCACTTTTTGTGCATTAAATAAGATTGTGATAGCATGATAGGGATTGGCTAACCAGGTGACCACAAATCAATAAACAGATAAATATACAGTTCAAGTTATGTTGTCTTATTATTTTTTTAAAATTTGTATTACGAAATTTACACATAAGACTTAAAATATATAAATATTTTAAAAATATAATTATACATAATTACAATAATTGTGTTCAAATTTTCTAAATATTATTAAGGACATAATTTATAATTATTGCAGAATATTCTCTTGATAATTATGAAATAAAACAAATAAAATTAGTTGTTATGTTTTTCTGCCATAAAAAATATTAAGACAAAAATATACAATTCTTTAATAAAATAAGTATTTTCATTTTATTTTGATGTTAAATTTCAAAATATAACTATAAGTTTTGTCTTATATTGCACTATTAAATATGTGTGCAAATTTTTATGATATGATGTTATATAAATTTCACAAATGATTTATAAAAAATATATGATTAATGTATAACAATACTCAAATTCAAAGGTTTAAATAGCATTTATTGCGTCATAGATGAACAACAGAAAAAATGACGTTATTGCCATATTGCAATTGACCTTATTTTAATAAATTAGTAATTGAACGGTTTGATCCGGCGGTCCAATCAGTAAATTGTTAACCTTAAATTTTATTGAGTTAATGTCTGGTTCAGTTCTAATAACATTATGTCATTCAAAAAATTTTATTTTTCCCTGATTGTAAATGTAACTTTCAGGAAGTATTGATCGATGGACTTAATTAACTATGGTTAATTAAGAGGCACTAAATGCTAAAAGAATATTCTCAATTCATGATTATATATCATAGAAAATAATCATTTATGGAAGAGGGAACAACACACTTCTGGCAAACCAACTTGGAAAGCTACCCATGGATTACTTGGTCAAAGTAGTTAATGTTGTCAAGTTTTCATGAAATTTATGTTTCCAAATATGAAATATACCAAATTAATAAGAAATTACTTCTTATATTCCAATTATGGAAACAATAATAAACTAAAATTAAAAATAAAATTAGTTGCTTTGAACATAGTCACAAAAAATATATGATCATTTGATTGTTATTTTTAAAAGTGTTGAACAATTTATTTTAAAAAAAATACTATTATTGCAAATACTGAACTAGATCTTTTTAATATTTTCTATTTCTTTTAAACATCATTTCACTTCCATACCATCGGTAAACATGTTTTAAGAATTTTTTGTGTGTGTCAGTGTGTGAGATCAACAAAACAGAAAAAAATATTAAAAAATAGCCAAGTATTTACAAGAACAATATTTTTATTTGGAGTACGTATAATTAATTTCATATTAAAAATGCACAATCATCGAATCATTTTTCATTATTATATATTAAAAGCAACTAACTTACTGTTAAAAGATAACTAGTTAATTAAGTATTTAATTATATGTGCATTATATATGTTAAAATAATCTAGGTATTAAATGCATCCAAAATATGATATGGTGTACACCTTAGAATGGATCCCAACTATACATAGAATCAACTAATTGAAATCTGACAATATATACACGTTGACAATGACTAGCACCTATATATGCTGAAAATTAATCTTGTTATGTAAATATGATTGCTTGTACGCAAGCTGATCCAAAATTCAACGGTATAAGCTAAGAATAAACATATTTAAGATAGAGGTTAGAGATTAGAAAATTAAAATTGAACGGCTGATTATTACTTATTAGAACTTATAAGCAACAGATGGATAGTATTTCTTTAGTCGTTCCGTATGCATCTTTCTTTATTATATATACTTAATTGGTTACAAGGAAATATTTTTGTTGCGTACGTACTATCCTTACTTCCCTATCAAGGCTTCTATTTAAAATTTGTGCATATTTTTAAATATAGAAAATTCTAGCTTCTATTTAACTTATATACGAAATTCTACCTTTTATTTAACTTATATAGAAAAGTCTACCTTTTATTTAACTTATATAGGAAATTCTAGCTTCCATTTAACTTATATAGGAAATTCCACCTTTTATTTAACTTATATAGAAAATTCTAGCTTCTATTTAACTTTTATAGGACATTCTACCTTTTATTTAACTTATATAGAAAATTCTACATTCTATTTAACTTATATAGGAAATTCTACCTTCTATTTAACTTATAGAGGAAATTCTACCTTCTATTTAACTTATACAGAAAATTCTACCTTCTATATAACTTATACAGAAAATTCTACCTTCTATTTAACTTATACAGAAAATTCTACCTTCTATTTAACTTATATAGAAAATTCTAAATTTTATTTAACTTATATAGGAAATTCTACCTTCTATTTAACTTATATAGGAAATTCTAGCTTCTATTTAACTTATATAGGAAATTCTAGCTTCTATTTAACTTATATACAAAATTCTAGCTTCTATTTAACTTATATAGAAAGTTCTACCTTCTATTTAAACTATATAGGAAATTCTACCTTTTATTTAACTTACATAGGAAATTCTAGCTTCTATTTAACTTTTATAGGAAATTCTACCTTCTATTGAACTTATATAGAAAATTCTAGTTTCTATTTAACTTATATAGAAAATTCTAGCTTCTATGCAGCCGTGCTTTTCACTAACCAAATATAATAGAGCATAATTGATAGATTTGGTTGTCGCTTAGTCCTTGATATATACAACAGAGTTGAAAAGTAAATAAGTTGTTTTACTTTTCACTCTTATCTCTATTTATAAAGTTCAAATAGTTAATAAGAACTTCATAGCATGATCTTCATATTGATATGTGCATGGAAATCAGATTTTCCATTTGTTTGGAAAAAAGCTTACTATTTTTTAAAAATGTCGAAAATCATTGTTTTTCTGATTTTTTATTTTTTATTTAATGAAAAAAATTCACAAAAACAATCATTTTCAAATATTCTAAGAAATTAATTAGCAAAAAAATTTCAAAAAATGTAAAATTTAGTCTCCAACAATACGTTAATATGAATATAAAAGGTTCGAATCAACAATTTGAATTTTGGAAACGAAGATGTAAATGGAAAGTAAATAGCATCTTTCATTTCCAAAACATGATAACCCAACTCTATATGTACGTGTATTTGAAATTTTTTATTGTTGAGTTTAATTACTTTTTCATGGATGACAAATAAACTTCTATAATTGATTCAAATTTGAGCAAATCTTGTGAAAATGATAAAAAACACATTTATAATTTTATGGATAGTATTTTTAAGATATCACATTGATGTGCAAGAAAAAATTTAATTTATGTTAGAATTATTCTTTAAATATAACTTAGCATATTCCTCTGTACATCATTATCTTTCGAGAAATTAAAAAGAAATTCATAATTCATTCCCTTAAATAATTTAAATATTATTGAATAACAATTTAGTGACTAGCAATCTGGTAATTAATCAACTGTTTTTTCTGGTCTTAATTATCTTCAAAACCAACAGTTTAATTGTAAAAATATTTATGATAAAAAGAAATGCTTAATTTATTGGATTACATATCTAGTAATGAACCATCATCAGTTAATTACCTCACTTTTATAATGTATTAGAGTAATTATATAGTGCTAAATCAATACTAATTATGATGATTTATCTAACATTTGATTAAATTTGCAGAGAACAGTGATAAGTACAAATAGTGTGGAGTTCATGCCCTTCCTTCTCTCTTTATTTCTCTTCTTGAATGGTGGCATTTGGACTGCATATGCTATTCTTGCCAGAGATGTTTTCCTTGGTGTAAGTACTAACATCTTTTGCATTAAATCCTGCTGATATGATTAAACTATAAACAGAATAAATTTCATTAATTTACATCCAACAATTATTAAAATCGTGTATGGTTAAAACTATATGCTATACATATATATAGTTGATGTATATTATTTCTGATCAGATTGCACCAGCTTAATATCAGTCCTATATAAATGACCTAATAAAATTTTAAGTTTACTTTTCCATAGTAAGGGGCTATATTTGATATACTTTATTCAAAATATATTGTATATTTTCATTTCTAATTGAACTGACAATAAATTTATGACTGTAGATTCCAAACGGAATGGGCTTTTTCTTAGGATTCATTCAACTGGTGATTTACATGATATACATGAATAGTACAGCTGCATCTAGAAATTTGCACGAGACAATTCAAGAAAATCAACAGTATTTAATTCAGGCCAACTATGACAGTGAAGAAATAGAAGCATCTAACAAAGTTTGATAAGAGGAAAAGATTCACCTTGGAATGTGTATATACATGCAATCATGTATTTATTTATTTGTGCATTCGTTTCATTAATTATTTTTTTCATGATTGAGCTTTTCTTTTATTTCACATATGATTTATAACATTGGTCAGTAAAATATGAGATGGAATAAAATTTGCCCTTTAATTTTTTTTTTATTCTAATGGATTTATAAAAAGAATGAATGTTTATTTTATAAGAGCCTAAGAAGCCAGTGATCTCTCATGCTTTTCTCAACCCTCATCTTCTGAAAAACACAATTGGATTTAAATAATATCACAAACTCTATTACAGCTGTACAACTTTTTAGAAGTTATAATTAAACACCACCTAAGTACTTATTTTGTAAAAAAGTAATAATAAACTTTTAATGTATTTAAATACATTAAAAGTCAGTACTGTGAGAAGCCATTAAATGTCCTATAAAATGATAAAACATTCCCATAAAATTTATTTACCATTAAAATAAATTATGATTAAATCAAGCTCATAAAAATTTGAATTCCAGCAGCAGAAATGAAATGCACATGGTCCCTTCAATATATTATGTTACTTTAGGTGATATGAACTACCCACCCACCCACCACCAAACAAGTATGCTCTCCTCTCATGTATTGTAAAGTGGGTCCCACAATTTTACAGTTCAGATTACTTCTAATTGGACCTAATTTAATCAGGTGCCTATTGAGTATGTACCGATCCGAATTCCCTCACCCCCACCTCCTGAATTGAGATCACCTAAAGTAACTCAAAATTTTTAATTTGGATCCATACCGTCCAATATGTTTTTGCAAAAATATAAAAGGGGTCGTTTGCTTCTCACCTTGAGCCGGATTAATTCGAATTTTGATCGGACGGTCTAGATGCAAAATCAATATCGTCGCATTTAAGATAACCCTTTTCTAGTTAATTCTCGCAAAAATACATATCGGTGCACTGCTGCAAGAGTGGAAAAATCGTGCCATGATCAAGTCATTTTTTTCACATGCCTTGTCATGTTGTGACCAAAATGTCGAGAGTGGTCACGCCACATGAATCACATCATGACTCGTGACCAAATCATGCTATGACTTAACGTATCATGCTCAAACATGTCGTGACCAATCGTGCCGTAACCAATCAAGTGACTGTTAGTCGCGTTTGATAACATTTGACTATTCTTACAATTAAACAATTAGTTTAAGTTATTTTTTTAAAAAAAAATCAAAAAAGTATCAAAAAATGAATATGAAACGATTCTTTTAAATATTAAAATGAAAAATTGATGTTAAAAGAAATATACTGTAACTAATCATGCCGTGTCTTTTTTGCTAACAATTAGTCATGGCACGTGAATAATCACTGTATTGAACACGGGAGTGACGATACGTAATCAATATGCGTACCTTTCTGTTTTGTAACAAAGCCAGCTCCGGTGTACACGATACTCATAGAAAATTTAATTTCATTAATCATTGATGGTAGGACACAAAAAGTACTTTAATAGTGTTACAATCACAACTGATAACAATCAAAATGAAGCACACGGACAACGCATAACTACCTAAAAGTATAAGGTTCTTAGAAGGCCCCCAACATCTGATTGAAATAGAAAAATAAAACTTCTTAGAAAGCCCCCAACACCAATTCTTCCTTTCCATCCGAGTTGAGGGTAGTATACACACGGTACATACTATATAACATCTGATTACACAATATTATTAGTTAAATAAAAATTAAAAAATAAAGATTCTGTTCTATCATCTACCACTAGATAAACAAGAGAGAGATGTCATCGTAGAGGGGTCTGACAATACATAAGAATCGAATCATTCATTCTGAAGCATTGCAAGCGTACTATAGTTCATATATATTGCCGATAATTCTGGTATGGGGGCATTGCCTTCCATGTATTGCACAACTTGTCGCATGCTCGGCCTGGCACTAGGCTGTGGATGTGAGCAAAGCAAACCTAGTTTTAGCACCATATCTACCTCCTCTACTTTATAACAATCACCTAACCTCGGATCCACAATATCGGCTAATGATCCAAATTTCCAAATTTCTAACACCCAATCAACTAGAATTGTTCGCTCCCCTTGTGCACCGGGGTGTAATGGTCTCTTACCACAAACAACCTCTAGCAGGAATGCACCAAAGGCAAACACATCAGTAAGAGTTGTTGCCTTGCCAGTTCTGGCAAGCTCTGGGGCAATATAACCCATTGTACCTGCCAAATGGGTGGTTTGAGGGTCGGTATCATGATCGTATAGTCTTGCAAGGCCAAAGTCACCTAATCTACCATTTAAATCAGAGTCTAATAAAACATTGCTTGCCTTAATGTCTCGGTGGATGACAACTTGCTCCCATTCCTCGTGGAGGTATAAAATACCTAATGCTACTCCTTTGATAATATTGATTCGTTGGATCCAATTAAGGGTCGGATTTTCTTGACCATACAAATACTTGTCAAGACTCCCATTTGGCATGTAATCATATACCAAGAGGAGCCCCCCTTTACTCCGGCAATAACCCAATAATTGAACAAGGTTTCTATGCCGGAGCCGGCCAATGCTCACAACCTCTGCAATAAATTGCTTGATACCTTGGTTGGATTCGTGTGTGACTCGCTTGACTGCAACTTCCATTTTGGACACAGGTAAAACCCCCTTGTAAACCCTCCCAAACCCACCACTTCCAAGCAACTCTTTTTCCTTAAATCCATTGGTTGCTCGATACAAATCTTTGTATGAGAAGCGATGTGGATCAAACTCTACTTCCCAATCTTCAAGCAGATCTGTGTACCTGAACCGCCTCTTCACATATAGGAAAAGGAAAACAACTAAAATAATGAAGGCCACTGAAGCAAAAGGCATCACTATTTCTAAGACTTTTGATCGGCCATGTGGGAGCTTTGGTAACTTTGATAGGTCAAGGGAAGGTGCTGGTCCATTTAATTTGAAGCTCCATCCAAGAATGTAGTGAGAGCTACGGATAGAGCCAGTGGAAGAAGAAAAACCAACGTACATAGAATCGCCTAAAACTGTTGAGAGATTAAAATGATAAACGAGTAGAGGTGTTTTTGGTTGGGACATTCCAATGGGAGATAGCGAAACACTAATTCGTGTATCATTGCTCCAATATTCAACCCATACTTGCATCGCTTTACCACTTATAAGGCTCAATTCATGAAAAGATTCTGAATTATCATAATATCCAGCAGAAGAAGATAGGCTTGAAATCAAACTATTTATATCAATACCGACATGGTTATCATTCATATCATTGAACTCAGGGTTATATACAGTGTCAAGCTCAACGGCGAAAATATGATTGGTGGCATTGCCAATGTTTTCATTATTGAGGAGACCCAAGTATTGGTTTGGCAAGGTGGCGGAGAGATTCTTTGAGGGGGATATGAAGAAGGCAATCCCATCACTGCTGAGGTTAAGGTACTCCGAAATAATGGCAAATACAAATGTCGTTGAGAAGGAAGACGTCGTCCTGCCGAAGCGAATTGAAGAGGGATGGAAGGCATGACCTTTCATTCGAGACGTGTTGTTAGTTAACCTCAAAAGGCCATTTGATTCGATGTAGGCTACACCGTCTAGGTTTAGATTTGCGCTGGCGAATCCATTGAATGTAAATTCCGTTCTTGGTTGACTGAGAATGTGATTTTTAAGAGGAGGAGAAAAGCCAAAGCAAAGCTTTTCATCATGAGCATGGCAAAAGAAACAAATTATTTGATTAGAAGATGAGAACCTCACTTCGGCGTGTTTCTTTGCCAGCAAGTTGTTGTGAATTTTGAGGATATAAAGTGAGCGGAAATTATTTATTCATGTACCAAGCAGACATAAAGTCGTAATTAAACAAATTTCTGGTTAAGTACTTGTTCTTGCGTAAATAATAACATTGACACTAAAAAATGCATATGGCTAAGCTTTATAATTTGCTTGAAATTTGTTACGTTGGGTATGTTCTTATGCTCAATTAAAATTTGACATAGAAGTAATTAAGGTAAGAGATAACAGGGAGACACTGAAAACATTGCAACATTAAACTTACAAATCTGCAAGAGTACTAGAGAAATTTGTCATGAATTAATGGCCAATTATTGAGTGAGATTATGATACTTTATAATGCGCAGAATTGGTTCATGCTATGAATCTATATCTCTAATAATTAATCTGAATTGCTTAATATGATCTCCAGATGAAAATGTATGTGCAGAGATCAACTTTTACATTTTTTTTAAGAATTTTTTAATATTTTTATATAGGAAGAAAATTAGTACTTGTGTATGGTTCATAATTCTTTGATCAAGTAATTTTCTACTTATCTAAAAAAAATTACTAAAATATTTTTAGAAAATATATAAAATTTTGTCTTCATGTACATTTTTATATGAAAATTATGTCAAGAGATTTTATTGACTATTTGAAATTTGAAAATAAATCCAAACCATTCAAATCCATATATTTAAAATTTTAATTGAGATTGTATTGTATTGTCTTGTACTATTTAAAATTTTCCAAATCCTATTTCAAACGGTGAATTCAAACTATTCAAACTCATCTATTTCATTAGTTGTGTGTTACATGTAAAATTTAGTATCAAGTCAAGCAGTCAAATGTGTGAGTTTTTAAGTTGATTTATTTAGTAGCAAGTCAAGTGGTCAAATGTGCGAGTTTTTAAGTTAATCTTAATGCATTCAATTTTTAACATTTTTTACCACTTGATTTGATACTAAAATAACTAAAAAATATTAAAAATTTGCATGGAAATGCACCACTTATAAAATAAATCAATTTGAACAGTTTAAATTGATCGTTTGAAATCCATCCAATCAATTTTGTAATTAGTGTCATATGATACCGATATCATACTAGACTGACCTACATAGTACAGAGTATTGTAGCCTCACTCACTAATTATAAATTAAAGAAATTTCACATGCTAATTGTTTGAAATTGCAAAAGTCAAGATAAAAACATATGATCAAATATTAAAATAAACGGTTATAAACGAACAATCAAAGTTGTCCAAAGGTCAAAATGTCTTGATTATTTTGGTAATGTCGCTTTCTACTGATTGGTAAAGTCGCTTTCCAACGAGACGATTGAACAGGGCCACGTGAACGCTCTAATCTCCACAACTTTTTGATCACCAGATTTATCGCAAATTTTATTCTACTGGAGAACGGAGTAGGTTGTATAGGTATCGGATTTACTTTTGATTTCAACGAGCTCTAACATGGTTTGATTTGCATTAAAATTTATGTCCACGTTTGTCAACTATTGGTTATATGAGGAGTTAGTGTTGAATACATCAACATCAACTGTTTACTATATTGAACAGATAGTGATATTCTAAATATAATATAAGGTGCTCCTTAGTTTTGTTCTCCTAGCTGCCTTTCTATGTATGTGAATTACAATTGCTTCTTTGTTCAAAAATGACCATTAAATGGAGACCTCCTTTAATAATCAAGACAATACATCACTTATGAGACAACTAAAATTTACGTAAGTACAAATTAGATTATGCATGTACTACAAATAATATGAAAAAAATTCAAAAAAATACATTCAATTTTTTTATATTTTCTATGGCCAAATCATACCTATAATTGTCAATTTTATATAATTTCATCATTATTTGTCCCTTCAACGTGTGTCAATATTTGTGAACCGTTAATTTTGACATGAGCAATCGACTGTTGGTCTGCGATAAAATGATTCAAAATTTATTTTAAAATAATCATAGAAAAACATTGAACATAACCAACATAAAATTTCTAAAGTTTGATTTTGTTTGAGTTTTTATCCAACGTGAAATGTTTATATCCCTTTGATGTTTCAATATTCCATCAACTGGATGGATAGTTAAATGAATATAAAATTTGATCAAACTTTGTTTCAATAAAATGAATGTGGTGCTCTTTGATTTGAACGGTTCAGATTGACCAACGGATAACATATTTATGTGAGTCTTCATTAACTCACACAACTAGAGTTCATATTGCATGTTAATGCATATAGACATAGTGACAAATGAATAGTTCGGGTTCGGTTCGTCAAGGTCAAAATTTCGTGATTCAAATATAAATCGGGAATGATTCGATACAAGTATATAACCAGGAAGTAAAAAAAACCACCCAAATTTAAATTGTTATACAAAATTTATGTAATTGCTAGCCATAGAAGATCTTGATATCCACTCAAATATTTCTGACAAGGCCACGTGAGGAGAGAAGCTTGATATCCATGCGTTTTTTCCCGCACGGTTCTGCCAGGCCATGTGAGGAGAAGTTTTTTGAGTAGAAAATAGCTTCGGTTCAGACTAATTTTTAAGAAAAAAACGTGAATAATTCGTAAATTCATAAAATTCGCGTTTTATTTAGTCAAAAATTCGGTCAACGTTTAATACGGTGTTTGGTTCAGTAATATCAGAAAAATGAATTATTCATGAATTAAACGCAATTAGAATGGTACCTTGTCACTATGCAATAGATATGAGTTATAAATTCTAGTTTTGTGATTTAATGAAGGCGCATAGAAATATATCGTCCATTGGTTGAAACTGTTTTCACTTACGACTTTAAATTTAATTGGAGGAAGAGTACGTGTTTTATCTGACAATATATGTCCGTATTATATCTATATATACAAGAATGAGATACTTTTTACGAGGATAAAAAATTGATTTTTTGTGACAGACTACTCTCATTGTTCAACTTTTTCTCTTTGCGATGGACTACCGTTATAAATGTATTTTTTTCCTGGCCAAAAGTGTCTACTTTGTTGTAGTATGATAGACAGTACAATTTAATTCCAGATTTGAAACTAAAATATTCTATTTTTTCTTACAAGTTTTAATTGTTTTGAACAATATAG
This sequence comes from Carex pumila, assembly GCA_033356055.1. Classification (NCBI taxonomy): domain Eukaryota; kingdom Viridiplantae; phylum Streptophyta; class Magnoliopsida; order Poales; family Cyperaceae; genus Carex; species Carex pumila. Next base: position 421,290 of record JARJHM010000137.1, on the reverse strand, counting down.
CTTCTTTCTATTTGAAAAACAACTGAATTGTTGTTTGGAAACCAAGGTTCTAACCTGTAACTTGTTAGTGCATATAAACAAAAAATATTCAAAGATGAATTCAATTTGTTGATTGTCAACCAACTTAATTGTTGATTGTCAGCCAACATCTAATTCAATTTGTCAAGTAGTTTCATGGGATGGGAAGTATATATACTCAGTTATTGGTAAAGCTGTATCAATTCTAGATGCCTGATTCTTACTATGTTAGTAAGAACTATATTTCAGATCCTCAACATATAACCAATTTGTAAAGTGCACAAAAAGAAAACAAAAACTGCTAAAATTAATTAATAAACACTGGTCCTTAAAGTTTAAGTTTGTTTGATACAGATTACTAAACACTCCATATCTACTGGTATAGGAGTACTGAACCTGAACTCAAAACATTTAATGAAGTAAATAGGAGTTATCTGTTTAGTTTTTTTTTTTTGTATATAGAATGATTTATTATTTTTGAAGGTTTTGCAGTCTCTCGTTGCTTATTGATTCCTCCAGTGCTTTTGATTGGGATTTGGGATCTTTAGTGGCTTAGGACTTGGAGGTTTTGTGTATTGGGTGGAGTTTGGTTGATGACCTTTGGTCAGTGTTTGAGGTATTCCTCCTCGCTTGAGGGTCCAATTCATGTGAAATCGATTCTCACAGATTTGTAGCAGCAAGCTCTACGATTTTCGTATGGCATGCGCTGCTCGGTTCAAGATACAGCGGACGCTACTGCAACTGTGAACAAGTAATTTATGATCGAATTTATAAACTGGTCGATCTGTTTTTAAACTTTACACTACATTTGATTTATGTACCTCGTTCAAATGTAGTTAACATATTTGCAATTTCAAGTTTATTTTTACTTTAAGCGCGTTATCATTATCGTCAAATATGTGGGTTAATGACCTTCATATAAATATAATATTGTCTCGTATAATAAAAGTTAAAAGAGTAAATTCCATTAATAAGTTGGTTGGGATTGTGAAATTGTAGGATTTTTTTTTTTCATTGGTTGAGAGAATAACATATATTGATTTTTTGTTGTATTTCTATGAGACCAATTGTACAAGCCTTCGTCAAAAGAATACATTTAGAATATGTTGGAGTATCAAGACAATAAATTCCAATTTGTAGGACTTGATTATAATTTTTTTCCCATGAAATAAAGAAAACATAAAAAACACTTAAATGATTAAAAATAAGTTACATTTATTCAACTCATGGCTTTTCATAGATGTAATGTTCTTGGATATCGCTAACAAAAGGTATAGCTTATTAATTTTCCAGTTAAACAATTAAAAATAACTGGTTCATGAATTGAACGTGACAAAATCAAATACTTTCAAAATTTGCTCCATATTTGCTTAAGATCAAATTTAGATAAACGAATTGGGATAATTTCTGTATCCAAATTCGGATATTTTTAAATAAGAATAAAAAATTTGAATTTGGATATCTTTGCGAATCCGTGAAAGAATTTTTTGTGGATGAGAGAGGAAGAAAGGAGAAGGGAAAACAGGTTGGGGGGGGGGGGGGGGGGGGGGGGGGGGGGGGGGGGGGGGGGGTTCTTTCTGAGGAAGGTAGAGAAAAAAGAAAGAAATAAAAGAGGTGGTAAGAGAAATGGAATAGAAAATGATTTAAGTGTAGGATGGGGCCATCTGTCATAGAATTAGAAAGAGAGGTGGAAAGGGTAAAGCTGGGGTTGTGTGGCCATCTGTGTGTTGGGTATTTTTATTATGTATAACAATTTCATTTCTTTATAAATGAAAAGTTTCAATTCCAATTGAACTTTATGCCATAGTTTTTTCAACTTATTATATGACTTATTCGACAATACTAATTAGCGCCGAGAAGTTCTTAAAAATTCATTGAAGACCTTCATGTTTGGAAGTGTATCAATATTCATTTGTAAGTACTAAAACAGCCATAATTGCCGGTGAATAGAATTTCATATATTATCTATACCAGAATAACAAAGGCCAAGACTTGGTATCTCAAACTAATTTCAACAACTCACAACATATCTCTAATTACCAAAATAGACACTTAGTAGTTAGTACCTATCCGCAGCTAATTTGAACTAATTTCATTAATTTTAAAAGTTTTAGAGGGGGAATACGTAATTTTGAAATTTAGAGAGGGAAATCCGTAATTGACAGTTCCCAAAGTATATTAGATACTGGAAAAAATACAACTATTTTTAACATCTTTATTAATATGCTTTCTAACTTTATTCCATCGATCAAAGTAAATTTTTTTGGAGACTGAAGCTTTCTTTTCTCATTGCTTATACCAATCAAGGGGGAAAAATGACACTGATGCTAACCAGACAACAACTGCTGCTATCTCTTTTACTTTCTGTCTTTTTTATGCTTTGCTTTAAGTAAACAGATTCCTTATCCGTCTTTATGCTTTGCTCAAAGGTGTGGCCAAATTGGACTTTAATTAGTGGAAAGTGAAAACTATATTACACCAAAATCGGACATGTGGTTTGCTTTGCTTGCACTGATTATTATCTCCTTTCCCTATAGCTCCCTTCTACTGTTTTCAAGTGCTTTCTCAGTTTTTTTATGAATGAAGAAGAACAATGTATAGGAATCGTCCTTTCAGAGCGAATGAAGGTGAATAATGTATCATATAAATTCTATTTTTTTATTTTAACAAGACAAATCATTATCCTTAATAATTCTAAATTTGGGAGCATATGAAAGAATATTAAAAAACTAGGGAGAAAAGCCAAGAATTTTTTTTAAAAAACATAAGTAAAAAAAATATTTGTATGAAACCAACATGATTACTTCTTTTTAACAAAAATCATAAGAATTGAAATGCTATTTTGGTCCGACATTTTTTTTGAAACCAAAATGTCATTTCTGTCCCTAATGATTTCACAACTTTAAAAAAAAAATTTGATGTTCGTTGGTGTAATACTTTGGACGGAGATGTCATTTCAGTCCAATATTTTTTTATCTAAAACCAAATTGGCATTTCGGTCCCATGTGATTTTTTTAAGGATTTTTTTATAAATACCCTTCTCCACCCTCCAACCCTCAGGCATCATTTTTTTTCTTCCAGCTGAAAACCAAGGGAGAAAGAAGGGAAAGAGTCTATCACTATCTCGGCCAAAAAAAAAAAAAAAATAATACGGGACCAAATTGGCATTTTAGTCCCCAAGTTATTGCCTTTTCCAGTAATTAGCGCAGTATGTTACCGGTCAGAAATTATAAATTAAACAAATATTACACACTCTCAAATATTCGCCATGATACAACATGTGGTAAGGTCAATATATATATAGCCCGTTATTGATTTTCATACTGCACTATTCCCCCAAAAAAACTATTCCTCTTTGGGATAGAGCTGTAAGAGCAATTAAAGCTAATCGTGATAGTAATGGCTTTGCCACCCTCCCAGAGTATAAGTTCTGAAAGTGAAATGGTGCCCGAATTACATCCAGTTATGCCTGATGATCTTTTCAGAGCAATAATGAAAGGCGACAGAGAAGTGTTAATATGACGTCTTGGAGTATTGGCGAAAGAACAAATGGAAATCCAGGTAATATTTCAGAAATTATTGCTTGCTTATATGGTGTTGTAATTTACCAACCTAAAAAGGATGCACTCAGGGAAACGCATGTTAGCCCTGTGAAACAATACTAAAAAATATTAAATTTTGTTTTTATTTGAATTTATTTACATTATTATTCTTATTAATTGTCGTTGTTGTTGTTTTCATTATTATGATTATTATTGTCATTAACGGTGTTATTCTTCTTATTGTTATTAGAATTTTTATTAGAATTTTTCTAGTATTTATCCAAATTTTTAAGTACATATTTTCTTAACATTCGTCTGTTTATGCAAGTTAATTTAAACTTAAGATATGTAATATTTTTTTCTTTATCATTCGGAAGAAGGTAAGTTTTAATTGGGACTTGTGATATAAACTTTTTCTTATAAAATGGATAAGCAATTTAAAACTATTTTTAGAAATTTATTTTCATTTTAAGCAATTACAATTATTCTAGATTTAAAATTAACTTGAGCACACTTAAGTTACACTTTTTAAAAAAACAAAGTTAAAAAGAAACCCATCAAATTCATTAAAATCAAAATATTGTTCATGTTAGATACCAAACAACTGACACCTAATCAATTTTATAACTACTTGTGAACTTTTAAAATGTCCTATAGGCTATATATAGAAGTAAAAGTTCCTTCAGAAATTTAGAGAGAACAATTTTAACCAAACGAACAACCTATTCCAAGTTGTTGAGAAAACGTAGAAGCTTTATCAACTTTAATCCTCAGCCAAATCTTGTACATACCCAAGCATTTGCATTGTTTCCTCTTTCTTCTCTATTTTATCGGTTAGTACCAGTGCTGACGGCTCCTTCACATCATACAAGATAAGAGTGAGTTTAAAAAAATGAATCATCCCCTTTAATTTTACACAAAAATAAATGTCAATGTAAAGATTAAGAACCTATATGTAGATCTTAATGGTTTAACTGAAGGGAACAATATTAGTTAAAATCTGTACGGACCCGTTTTAATATTTGTACAGATATAACGCACAAGTTATCTTAATGAGGAGCACTGGGAACCCATCCAGCCGATACAATATTAATTGTAATTTATAAACCACTACAATCATCAACACCACCAACCCTGCTGCTATTGCTAATATTATTATCATTTATATTATTGGTATCCTTATTGTTATTATTGTTATTTTTGTTATGGAGAATTTCATGTATACGTATCCCTCAAAAACTTCAAATTACATATTCGTCCCTCTGTTAAAAACTCACATATTTTCCCATTTTATTGTCTTTTACACTAAAACTCATTCTAAATTTATAAAATGTCCATTTTACCCTTTATTAAGAGCATAATATGCTCATCAGACTCAAATTTAGATATGAAGGATTCCTCTACCATCCGATCTGCTTTAAGATTTGTGCATGCTAGATCATTACAAATCTAGAAGCGAACACGCACATATATTTTAAATTTTGGAATTAGTTTTGTATGGAGTCAAGTGGTCAAAATACATTTAAAAAATGTATTCATTAAAATTAATTTATAAACCTTCTAATTTTGACCTCTTGACAATATACTAAATTAACTTGAAAATATAAAATTTTCACATGTACATACATCATTCGTAAGGTAGATGGATTTCAATGGTTCAAAATCATCGTTTGAAGCTATTCAGATAAGTTTCAAAGTTTTGTTCACAAAAGAACTTGATCATAAACTTAAGAACACCCTAGTTATACTTGTAAAATATTGTAAAAAATTTGCTGAATTTTTTGGGCTTATAGTAACAGGTACCAATTTCAGTTCAAGTATTAGCAGGAGACCCTATTCTATATGCTTTGTATAATATAGTAAAATTTCTAATACTTTTCAAAAAAATTGAAACATTAGGAAATTATATTTGTACTAAAATCCATACTCATTTTTCAAACAGGACCTTTCTTTGAATTATTTGATGCATCCCTTTGAAATTTAGCCCTAATTCTCCTTAGGAATGGAAATTTATTATTTAAAAAAGTAAAAATCATAGTTATTCATATGAATTATTCGGCAGTAGTAATTAGCACCGAGAAGTTCTTAAAAATTCATTGAAGACCATGTTTTCAAGTGCATCAATATTCATTTGTAAGCACTAAAACAGCCATGTGTTTTTCATGTTTTTCACAGAAATTGCATAATTGCCGTGAATAGAATTTCATATATTATCTATACCAGAATAACAAAGGCCAAGACTTGGTATCTCAAACTAATTTCAACAACTCACAACATATCTCTAATTACCAAAATAGACACTTAGTAGTTAGTACCTATCCGCAGCTAATTTGAACTAATTTCATTAATTTTAAAAGTTTTAGAGGGGGAATACGTAATTTTGAAATTTAGAGAGGGAAATCCGTAATTGACAGTTCCCAAAGTATATTAGATACTGGAAAAAATACAACTATTTTTAACATCTTTATTAATATGCTTTCTAACTTTATTCCATCGATCAAAGTAAATTTTTTTGGAGACTGAAGCTTTCTTTTCTCATTGCTTATACCAATCAAGGGGGAAAAATGACACTGATGCTAACCAGACAACAACTGCTGCTATCTCTTTTACTTTCTGTCTTTTTTATGCTTTGCTTTAAGTAAACAGATTCCTTATCCGTCTTTATGCTTTGCTCAAAGGTGTGGCCAAATTGGACTTTAATTAGTGGAAAGTGAAAACTATATTACACCAAAATCGGACATGTGGTTTGCTTTGCTTGCACTGATTATTATCTCCTTTCCCTATAGCTCCCTTCTACTGTTTTCAAGTGCTTTCTCAGTTTCTCTTGATCTTTCAAACTTGAATAAATTAACAGTAGCAATTAAGCAATGGCAACCGTGCTGATCTCGGACCTGATACAATGTATAGGAATCGTCCTTTCTGAGCGAATGAAGGTGAACAATGTATCATATGAATTCTATTTTCTTATTTTAACAAGACAAATCATTATCCTTAATAATTCTAAATTTGGGAGCATATGAAAGAATATTAAAAAACTAGGAAGAAGAAAAGCCAAGAATTTTTTTTAAAAACCATAAGTAAAAAAAATATTTGTAAGAAACCAACATGATTACTTCCTTTTAACAAAAATGATAAAAACTGAAATGTCATTTCGGTCCGACATTTTTTTTGAAACCAAAATGTCATTTCTGTCCCTAATGATATCAAAAAAAATTTGATGTAGTCGTTGGTGTAATACTTTGGACGGAGATGTCATTTCAGTCCAATATTCTTTTACCTAGAACCAAGTTGGCATTTCGGTCCCAAGTGATTTTTTTAAGGGTTTTGTTATAAATACTCTTCTTCACCCTCCAACCCTCAGGCATCTTTTTTTTTCTTCCAGCTGAAAACGAAGGGAGAAAAAAGGGAAAGAGTATGTCGCTATCTTGGCCAAAAAAAAAAAATAATAATATGGGACCAAATTGACATTTCTGTCCCCAAGTTAGTGCCTTTCCCAGTAATTAGTGCAATATGTAACCAGTCAGAAATTATAAATTAAACAAATATTACACACTCTCAAATATTTGCCATGATACAACATGTGGTAAGGTCAATATATATAGCCCGTTATTGATTTTCATACTGCATTATTCCCCCAAAAAAACTATTCTTCTTTGGGATAGAGCTGTAAGAGCGATTCCAGCTAAACGTGATAGTAATGGCTATGCCACCCTCCCAAAGTATAAGATCTGGAAGTGAAATGGTGCCCGAATTACGTCCTGTTATGCCTGTTGATCTTTTCAGAGCAATAATGAAAGGCGACAGAGAAGTGTTAATACGACGTCTTGGACTACAGGCAAAAGAACAAATAGAAATCCAGGTAATAATTCAGAAATTATAGCTTGCTTATATGGTGTTGTAATCTACCAAAATAAAATGGATGTACTCCGGGAAACGCATGTTAGCCCTGTGAAATAATACTAAAAAATATTAAATTTTGTTTTTATTTGAATTTGTTTACATTATTATTCTTATTAATTGTCGTCGTTGTTGTTGTTTTCATTATTATGATTATTATTGTCATTAACGGTGTTATCTCCAAATTAACTTTGAGATGAGCTTTTGTAACTTGACACATCTTGTGTCCAATTAATGGAATCTGGAGGCGTGATCTCCAAATTTCTACTTCAAAAACGGTGTTATTCTTCTTATTGTTATTATAATTTTTATCAGAATTTTTCTAGTGTTTATCCAAATATTTAAGTACATATTTTCTTAACATTCGTCTATTTACTCAAGTTAATTTAAACTTAAGATATGTAATATTTTTTCTTTATCATTCGGAAGAAGGTAACTTTTAATTGGGTAACTTGTGATATAATTTTTTTCTTATAAAATGGATAAGCAATTTAAAACTATTTTGGAAATTTATTTTCATTTTAAGCAATTACAATTATTCGAGATTTAAAATTAACTTGAGCACACTTAAGTTACACCTTTTGAAAAAAAAAAGTGGAAAAGAAACCCATCAAATTCATTAAAATCAAAATATTGTTCATATTAGATACCAAACAACTGACACCTAATCAATTTTATAACTACTTGTGAACTTTTAAAATGTCCTATAGGCTATATATAGAAGTAAAAGTTCCTTCAGAAATTTAGAGAGAACAATTTTAACCAAACGAACAACCTATTCCAAGATTCACACCAAGCATTTGCATTGTTTCCTCTTTCATCTCTATTTTATCGGTTGGTACCAATGGAGACGGCTCCTTCACATCATAGAAGATAAGAGTGAGTTTAAAAAAAATGAATCATCCCCTTTAATTTTGCGCAAAAATAAATGTCAATGTAAAGATCTTAATGGTTTAACTGAAGGGAACAATATTAGTTAAAATCTGTACGCACCCGTTTTAATATTTGTGCAGAGATATAACACACACGTATCTTAATAAGGAGGACTGGGAACCCATCGGGTACAATATTAATTGTAATTTATAGACGGATACAATATTAATTGTAATTTATAAACCTCTACAATCATCAACACCACTAACCCTGCTGCTATTGCTAATATTATTATCATTTATATTATTGGTATCCTTATTGTTATTATTTCCTCAACAAAAAAAAAAAGTTATTGTTATTATTGTTATTTTTGTTATGGACAATTTCATGTATAAGTATCCCTCAAAAAATTCAAATTACGTATTCCTCCCTCTATTAAAAACTCACAGATTTTCTCATTTTATTGACTTTTACACTAAAACTCATTCTAAATTTATAAAATGTCTATTTTTCCCTTTATTGAGAGTATAAAATACTCATTAGACTTTAAAAATACTCTTTTCTCTTCTGATGATTCAGCAATAGTTAAATTTTGAAGAGGGAAAAAAAAGTAAATAAACCAAAATGCTTTTTAATCTTGGACCTGAGGTCAAATTTAAATATGAAGGATTCCTCTACCATCTGTTCTGCTTTAAGATCTATACATGCTAGATCATCACGAATCTCGAAGAGAACAAGCACGGATATTTAAACACAAATCTTATAGCGAACACATACTGATATTGAAGCGACACACATAGATCTTAATGCAATACACACATATTAGATAGTAGAAAAATCCTTCGCATTCAAATTTAAGTCTGACTGGCATTTTAATGCTTTTATGAAAGGGTAAAAAGGGTATTTTATAAATTTAGAATGAGTTTTAATGTAAAAGTAATAAAATGGGTAAATTTGTGAGTTTTGAAGTTTAGAGGAAATACGTAATTTTCAAGTTTTGATGGAGAAATACGTAATTTTTGTAGTTTTTGAGAGATATATATGAAATTCGCCCTTATTGTTATTGTTATTGTTTGGGTGAGGAATTAACACATATTCACGTTCAGCATTGGAATGGGTGAATACTAGTTCCATTGTTTTGTTAGCGAAATTTTACAAATTGTTCTATCTTAAAAAAATTTCAAACAAAATATTCTTATGGAGCCCGCATTTCCCTCTCTCTCTCTCCCTCTCTACCCCTACTTGATGTTCACCCTCATCAGATTTTGGCTCGTTTCCTTCACCGATTCCTTTAAGTACATGTTCAGTCTCTTACCTCTTAGCCCCTCTAAGCACAGGTTTTTGGTTTATGTTATTTCGTTTTTGTTTGCGCGTAATCTAATTTTTCCCTTGTAAGGGCACGAAGCACCAACTGTGACAGAAAGGTACAAAGTGGGTTAAGTAGCAATTTTTTCCCTTGTAAGGGCACGAAGCATCCTTACAGGGGACTTCCAACTATATATTAACACAACATGTGATTACAAATATAGGCAATAAAATTGTGGTTATTAGGCTATTTAATCTAGTCACTCAGTGTCACCATTCAAAATTGAGAAATGATATATCTTTTCTTACTTTTCTCTTGGAAGTCACCTGAAAGGCTGCAAATTTAAGATTTGCATGCACTAGTTAATTGAATTATATTTCTAATATTTTCAATTTTAAGTTCCAAATTAAATTACGTAATTTTATGCAGACCCGTTTCTCAAGTTTTTTATTCAACCAACAGACTAATATTTATGATTTAAACATATTGAAAAATAGTCCAATCATAATTTTATTGAAGGGCAACAATTGAACCTGCCTCTCTTTCAATGTTGACTGTTTTGATTTTCATAAATAGTGTTTCTAACTAATGACTCCGTACTAATGCATATATATATATATATATATATATGCATGTCCAAAAATTATGATTTTTTATGTCTATTTTCCATAAATTTCAAATATGTCCAATTTGAATGTAATGAAATTTTACATTTTTTAATCAGGTGACAATAGATGACTTTCATTCTACTCCAGTAGAAATAAACACAGAAAGCCAGACTATCCAATCTGAGCTCCAATGTGCAACCCGTATTGGAGACACAATTCTTCACCTACTTATTACTGAGGGGCACAATGAGCTAGCTTTGATGGTTTTTAAACTAGACATGTCTTTGTTGAAAGCATGTAACAACATGTCAGAGATCCCGCTATACTGTGCTGCAAAGGTCGGTAATGAGAAGGTCATCGAGAACCTCATTCAAAGTGATCGTGTCATCGTGAAAGATGCTCTCCAAGAAAGAAATAAAAATGGAGACACAGCATTGCATATTGCTGCAAGACATGGTCATAAAGATATCGGCCGCATGCTGATGAACTTGGATCAAGAAGCTGCATACAAAGTGAACGACAAAATGGAATCACCATTGTACATGGCTATAACCGAAGGACGTATTGATATGGTAGTGACCATGTTAGAAGTGGACCCTACTCTGGCATGCACTCCATTTTTGGATGGAATGTTTCCCATTCATCACTTCGCAAAGATAGAATGGGCGGGCAAGGAATACCTGGTGATGAATTTCTTTAAAAAATACCCTAATGATGTGGAGTTGCGGGATTCTCTTGGGAGAAATCTTTTTCACATTGCTGCAGAAGAGAATGATTTAGATGTGTTTTCATGTGTATTTGAAGACGCCAGTTTCAAAGAAAAGATAGAAAGAATGATTACTGCAACGAATTATGAAGGAGATACACCATTTCACATTGCAGCAAGAAAGGGACACAGGACAATTATGAGAGCTATTTGGGAATACTATCAAGATGCAGAAACAGTCCCAAACAAAAGAGGCCACACACCATTCGAAATTTCCGTCTGCCAAGTAGTAAAAACTATTGAGGTATGTCTAAATTAAAGAAAACATCAAAAAAAAATATTTTTTTCCTGTTAATTTTAGTGAACTTTTGTGTTGCTAATGCTAATGCTACCAACTACTGAACTACCAACGTGACTTAATGCTCGTAGTATAGGCAAAGACTATATATACTTTTGATCAGAGGCATAATGAATAATTCAAATATTGGTATAAATTTGCGTAAGAATATATTATGCTGCCAAAGTAGTACAACCAGAATTTATTTTTTAATCTAGTACACCATTTTTTACCAAAAAATATTGGAATTGATATAAACCGTTCGATTAACCATGACCAAAAAAAGAATACAATTTTTTACTTTACTGATAAAAAAACCTATTCATTTTTTTACTCTACAAGTCCAAACTATGTGTTCTTTACTATATCTGAAGATAAAAAATTATTACTTAAATGCCTGCACCGATAAATTTTGTTTATGTTCTTTACATTCCTTCTATGATTTTAGTGACTATATAGAACTTTTAAAGTTTTTGAGTGTATTGGAGGATCGATGACCCAATACCACAAATATATAGATTTTCCATTTGCAATTTTTCTAATGTTAGAATTCGCAAATATGAACTTTACATAGCTGTTGTCTTTTCCAGAATATTTATGATGACGATATTAGCGAGTACGTTAAGACTGAAGGTAATAAATTTACTCGAAGGTGGTTTGAGGATGTAATGGTACCACTGTTGGACAGCAAAGATAGATGGGAGAGAACTCAAGTCGTTGGACTGGGCTCTGTACTTATCACAACTGTTGCATTTGCTGCTGCTTTCACAATCCCCGGAGGTTATAATGAAGACCATGGTACACCAATTCTAGGGAGAAAATATATGTTCCGGGCATTTATTCTGGCGAACACCTTGGCATTTATTCAAGGATCCGTAAGCTTATTTTCGCTTCTTATGACAGCTATGAACGATCAATATAACAGTGCCATCCCATTAGCAACAATTTCATTTCTGTTGGCGTTGAGTAGTATGATTGTGTCATTTGGATTGGGGTTATATGTCACGCTTGCTCCAGTTTGCTACCCTATTGCCGTCCTCATCCTTGTTATCAGTCTGCTTTTTGGATCTCCTGCCGGAAGTGATAGTATTTATTTCATACAAACCTCTTTAATACGTCATTATAATCGTCTTGCAATGAGAAATCATGCCTATGTATCATTTGTCATGTCTTTCTTGATCATCTTTTTACTGGCCTTCTTGTAACTTTAAATACATTTTCAGAGAGATTCTCTATCCATGTCGTTGATCTTATTGTACTAAATAATTAATATAATAACATTTTTTTCCTTATTTTATTTTATTGAAGATATTACGGAACATTTTTTCTAACTTAATTGATTAGTTGGACTTGCTCATAATTGTTTATCCTTTTTCTTAATTTTTTACCCCTATAACGAGTATGAACTTAATTTGTCCTTACGAACTGGATTCCTACAGAATTTTATTTTTTAATTAAAATACATTGGAAACTTAATTTTTTTTCCGATTAGGATATAATCGTCTTATATTTATTTATAATGTGATCGTTGCAATTATAAAAGAAAACATATGCAGAATAGGTCCAGTAATTATGAACTTAATTACGCAGCGACGGCCTTCGTTTTTTAAGAATAGCTGAGTCGAAAAAAAATTCTCCTGTGAAGATTAATTAATGAGAATTAACATGGTCTAACGAAATATGCATGGGAGGAGGGTTAATATTTTTTTTGGCACAGGCCTGACTAATCTATCAACCATGAGCTGATTAATTAATTAATTTAGCGCCAAAAACAACTGGCTTATTGCATATTATTTGATTAAATCCTTAACTAATTTGTCATGTGCTCTTTAAAAGGAATGTAATTTCGTCTGTTATATTATTTTCAATAAATATGTGTATTGAACATACATAATGATGACATTTTTTTTTAATATGGTAAATCAATAAGCAAATTTTAATTAATTAACATAATTATGGCCATTTTTATTACGAAACAAATCGTAGTATTACAATGATGTTTTTGAATTTTTCTTCTAGAATAGTACAAAAGTTAAAAATAATAATTACAATATTTCTAAGTACGACGTTGGAAAATTACAATATTCAGGTTAGTTATCAGTTATCATCAATATTTATGGGCTCCGTCTTCATGCTGGGCCCAAGGCTAAGGTACATATATAGAGAGCTGTACTTAATTTTGGGCTTTTCAAGTTAAAGGTGAACATGGCCCAGTTAAAATGTAAAACATATATAGTGTCAAACAAATCTGTTAATTAATATGTTACATGGAGGCAATTCGTTTTTTCATTGTCATCTTCGATTAGGACATATTAGTTTTTTTTTTTTTTTTTTTAAAAAAAAACGCATAGGTCCGTTTCATTGATAGAAACTGTTTTTAAATTACAAGCTTCAAACCATCAGACCAATGTATGTTGTCTGATATCAACAAAACATTCTCCTAATGAGTTAAACTATCTAGTTCGAGCAATAAAACAGAAAAAGTTTTAAGAGTGACAAACATCCAAATAAACAAAAGCACTAAAATATGCTATAATAGAAGTGAAAAGCTGAATCAGAGAGAGTCTTCTGTATTGACCGACTTTATCAGCACCTGCTCTGGCTCCTGTTACTAGAGACGAATGAAGGATGTATCTTCTGGCAACCAAGCCTGCTGACCAGCATCATTGTTGTTAAAAATAATGGAGTAATAGAATCGATCTCAGTCATTGATCATCATTGATCGAGTGGTTCAGATTAATTAAAGAAGAATAGCATTAGACAGCAAAGTACCAACGGTACAGTAAGAGTAGGTAGAGTACCAACGGTACAATAAATAGAACCATTAGAATTCTTCTATAAATAGAGACTAGGACCGTTGTAAAAATAACTTCATTTTCAATAAATATAATCTCCTCAGAAATCACAAAATCAACATCGTATTAGAGCTTTAAGCTCAATTATGATAACCTGATAAAATATCCAACCTGTTGGTTATGTGTTGTGATCATCTTTTGAAAATTTGATATGTCACGGTACTACAAGCGAAAGATCTAGTCATAGCATGGAAATGTACATAGTCACGTGAATCACACGTAATTAGGACCATTAGATTTAATCAAATGGTGAATCTTGAATAAACTAACATAAATTATGATCAAATTATCACGCCAGTCACGTTTGGCCACGACAGTTTTGGCACGGCGTGACCATTTGCGTGCCGTGACCACTTCTTGATGTTTTAGTCACAGCACAGTATGACACGTAAATAATTAACTTGATCACAAAATGATACGACACGTAAGAAATTAACTCGATCACGGCACGGCACGACACAAAACCAAAATCACGACGTGTTAGTCCCAACACAATACGTTTTTTTTTCACTCTACTAAGGCCGTATACTCATCAATTTAAGTAGTTTTTTCATATTAAACTCTCTGACATGTTTTTATCATCGGCTTATAGAAATTTTGCAAATTATACCCACAGTTTATTTTAAGACACTTCACAATTATCATACTCCCTTTAAGTTTCTCATTTTGGAATAATAATATTTAGTTCATTGTTGTCTAATTAGGAATGAGTCCACGATAGGTAAATATAATTTTTTGTAATGGATAAAGCATGTGGTTTTGTTAATTTTTTATTAACAACGTTTTAGTTATGCGCATATTCTTAGATATATGCAACCAGGTAAATCTTTTTCATCATTTTTATAGTTCTTTAAAATAAATTTTACTGTCACTAAATAAAAAAATCTTAATACACAACTAGCAAATAAACTATACAAATTTTATCAAATCATAATTTATATATAATTTTTGTAAATTAAAGGCTTAGACAATATAAAAGGTTTTGGGAGATGCTTGTCTTCGATTGCTTCTATTGTATAATATTTTGGGATGTCTAGCTATTATTTTTTCCTTGGTACCAAATATTCACAGCTACAGTTGTTATTATATATTACCATTATATCATTATTTATAACAAAATTAAATTATTTTAATAATTTCTAAATTAAGACAAATAAAACTGCTAAAATTTGCAATTACCATTAGTTGATATTCTCCAATATCTAATACAAGACAATTGAATAAATTATAATCCGTATCATTTTTATAATATTAAATAAGAAAGTTCCATATTTTGCAACTTAATGGATATATAAGGAACGAAGTAGATATTTTATAGAATTAAATTATTTTTCATACAAAATACATTTTGTATCACACAAATTGCATTGCTTTAATTAAACATCTTAGCATATGATGCATAGGGGTGTCAATGATACCCTTTTAACTGTTTACCCTACCCATATAGTATTCGGTAAGGCGGTTATGGGTAAGTTTATTTTTTTATTAGTTTATCAAGTATGGGTAAGGATTTTTTGTCGTTAGCTAAACAGACAAGGGTAAGGATAAAGCCTATTTCGTATCCATTATCCTATAGGGTAATTGTATAAAACAAAATTTTATAATATTATTTGAGTAATAATTAGTGATGGTGAAATTTATTTGCGAAATATTTTATATTATATATATAGTTTGATCAATAATTAGTGGACTTTTGTTATTTAGTGTTTTACTATAAAAATATTAAATATATTACTTTTATTTGCACATTTTGTTATTTAGTTAAATAATAAAATTTATTCAAAGAGATTGTGTTTTTCAATTCTCTTGCTTTATAAAAACAATTTAGCTAGTGTAAGTAATGTGTTTTTGAAAATTGACGTATCGTCGTATCCGATACGATACCCATATCTGTATCTATGCAACATAAGTTAAGATCAATTTTTAATGAGTATGAGTATAGTGTGGATAAAATTAATTCTTAAAAGGTATGAATATGAAAATGCTTCTACTCTATCCATATCATAACCATTGACACCCTAATGATGCATAGTCAAGTAGTTTTACTGTTTTATGCAGAAAAATTTGCTTACTTTTATTAGCGAAAAAGAGAGAGAAATATTAACAGAAAGAGAAAGTGAGGAAAAGTAATAGATTAATATCAAAAATGAGAAGAGATCAAATGCCTTTATTTTTTTGTCCTCAATTTCGAAAAAAATAATAGTTTAAAATTTATAATTTAAAGTTTAAAAGTGAATATTTGATAGAGACAAAAAAATATAGACATTAGAACAATCCTCCATTTAAATTAAATGTATTATTTTCTTAGACTAAATTTATATATTAAACTTCAAGTAAATTATAATTTTTATTAGTTAGATTAATTCAAAAATGGGTTATCACAATATGAGTTATATATAATTGAAAGAATAAAAATAAGTGATCCAAAATTATCCAAATCTGAACTTCCATTTACATTCTCAACGATCCATATTTATCCCGTTATATATATGCGCAAATAATTTTTATTCCAACAATTAGTTAACAAAATATACAATTTTTTTTAAAAAAAAAAAAGATTAATCCGAACAAATATGTCAAATATTTCAATTATCAATGAAATAATTAAGAGAGGAGCCATTGCAACAAAATACAAAAATAATGAAAACAAAAGGTTTGCGATTAATTATTGATTAAGATATTGAGATGTATATACAACACTCCTCTCCTTTTAGAATACATCTCCTTATTTTATTTTATTTATTAGTTGCTTGACAACCATGATAAAGAAAACAACATACATGAAATTAAAAATTAATAATTAAGAATCAATGGCACTTCCTTGTGCACTCTGCCTGTGTAGCATAACAAGGTTCTGATTTATATCCACCACAACAATAACACCGTCCAATATCATCACAATGGCACTTGATACAGAGTGCTGGAATATTGATCTTGCTTGCGTTTCTTTCTCTTCTTGCATCTATCATTTCCTTCCCGCAAAGTCCTTGCAAATGCACATTCCGACCTATATATCAATTCAAAATAAAAAGCTAAATGCATGTGAGAATAAATGTCATATATATAGGAGGATTGAGGTCATAAAAAAGGATGATTAGTAGAGGATTAGAAATATTTTTAACTCGTTTTACTTTGGAAGGTTCAAGTTGCATTGGCTAGCTACTAGGGGTGCTTTAATTGAGAAATTCATATAAAAAAACAACGATATATATTCAGAGGAGTTCAAATTCTACAACAAACATTACCTTTAGTCATTGAAGGAGACAAAGTAATGAGAAAAAGAAAAACTAAAATGTGCAACTTAGTGTTCATCTTGAATTTGACAAGATCGCTATAGTTGTTCAGGAAGAGGAAGGGTTCGTTTTTATGCTGATATATATTTAGAGTCAGATTCAGAGAATATATAGGAAATATATTATGTTAATTCTATCTTTATTAAAAATTAATACTATAATAAAATATTTTAGGAAATTATATCTAAATAATATCTCATATTAATTATGACATAATAATACATTGATTCTCGACAGAATCCTTCCCTTTTTGAAAAAATATTTGCCTCATTATTTGGTAATAGCAACTTCATAATTACAAATAAATATTTTTTTAAGAATTGAGAATCTCTGGTATTGTGAACTGTTTCATTTTTTCTTTAAATACTAGATCCACTCAATATCATAAATTATGAGTGCAAGGTTGTGCAAATTTGATAGAGATGTAAACAGTCGGATACGGATCGGATAGTGATCAAAATGTATTCTTATATGTTTTAATTTTTCTGATACATATACGAATACAAATAGTCTTGAATATGGATATTGATCGGATAATAAATGGATAAGAATATGGATTCAAATATCAGACAGATACGAATACATGTACAAATATATTTTGGATAATTAAAAATAAATTACTAATTACATTCTACCAATGTTTTTTTGGCGGGACTCTAAGTTCCTACAAAAATAACAATAACCTGAATTGAGACGAGTTGAGATGCTACAACATTACCTTCAATTATACAAAAGAAGCAAATAATGACATAAAATAAAGCCAGAATATGTAGCTTGGTGTTCATCATGTTTTCACTAAGGACCTTAAATTTAATTGGAGGAAGAGTAAGTGTTTTATCTGACAACATATGTCCGTATTATATCTATATATACTAGTATGGTCATGATATGTAGTGCAACTTAATTCCAAATTTCAAACTAAAATATTATATTTTTACTTACCAGTTTTAATTGTTTTAAACAATATAGCTTCTTTCTATTTTTAAAACAACTTAGTTGTTGTTTGGAAACCAAGGTTCTAGCCTGTAATTTGTTAGTGCACTTAAACAAAAAATATTCAAAGATGAATTCAATTTGTTCATTGTCAACCAACATCTAATTGTTGATTGTCAATTAACCAACATCTAATTGTAGTTAAATTCAATTTGTCAAGTCTTTTCAAGGGATGGGAAGTATATATACTCAGTTATTGGTAAAGCTGTATCAATTCTAGATTCCTGACTTCTTACTATGTTACTAAGAATTACATTTTAGATCCTCAACATATAACCAATTTGTAAAGTGAACAAAAAGAAAACAAAAACTATTAAAATTAACCAATAATTAAACACTGGTCCTTAAAGTTTACTGAACCTGAACTCAAAACATTAATGAAGTAAATAGGAGTTCTCTATTTAGTTTTTTGTTGTATATAAGCATGATTTGTTATTTTTGAAGGTTTTGCAGTCTCTTGTTGCTTATTGATTCCTTCGGTGCTTTTGATTGGGATTTGGGATCTTTTGTGGCATACGACTTCGAGGTTTAGTGTATTGGGTGGAGTTTGGTTGACGACCTTTGGTCAGTGTGGGAGGTATTCCTCCTCGCTTGAGGGTCCGATTCACGTGATGAAATCGATTCACAGTTTTGTAGCAGCAAGCTCTACAGTTTTTGGTATGGCATGCTCCTCACGGTTCAATTCAAGTTTTTTTTTTTTTTTTTAACTTAATTTAATCGCACAGCAACTTTGATGTAATTAGGTCAGACTATGAACGAGTAATTTATAGTTGAATTTATAAAATGGTCTGTTTTTAACCTTTACACTACATTTGATTTATGTACCTCATTCAACTGTATATTTGCAATTTCAAGTTTTTTTTTTTTTTAACTTTAATCGCATTATCATTATCGTCAAATATGCATTAATATGTCTCGTATAATAAAAGTTAAAATACAAAATTCCAGTAATATGTGTGTTGGGAATGTTAAATTATAGGATCTTTTTTCATTGGTTGAAAGAACAAATATATTGATTTTTTGTTGTATTTCTTTGAGACCAATTAAATGTGAAAATTTGTACATGTCTCGGTCAAAATAACACATTTAGAATATGTTGGAATATCAATACAATTAATATATTCCAATTTTTAATTTCAGAAAATCAAATCGAATTATGATCAGATAATCTGGATCAAGTAGGACTTCACTATAATTTTGTTCCCAAGAAATAAAGAAAACATAGAAAACACTTAAATGATAAAAAATAAGTTACATTTATTCAACTCTAGATTTTTCCTAGATGTAATGTTCTAGGATACCGCTAACAAAAGGTACAACTTATTTTCCAGTTAAATGATTAAAAGTTACTAGTTAATGAATTGAACATCATGAAACAAAATACTTTCAAAATTTACTCCATAGTCGCTTAAGATCCGAATTTAGATAAACCGATTCGAATAATTTCTGCACCCGAATTTAGATATTTTTTGAATAAGAATGGAAAATTTGAATTATGATACCTTCGCTATCCATTAAAGGTTTTTTCTTGGGAGAGAAAGGAAGAAAGGGGAAGGGGAGAACAGATTGGTGATGTTGGTGGTGTTTCACAGGAAGGAAGGAAGAAAAAAAAAGAGGTGGAAATAGAAAAGGGTTTAAGTGGAGGGTGGGGCCTATCTGTCAAAGAATTAGAAAGAGAGATGGAGAGGGTAAGGCTGGAGTTGTATGAACGTCTGTGTGTCAGGTATTTTTTATTCTGTATAACAATTTCATTTTCTTATAAATGAAAAGTTTCAATTCCAATTGAACTTTATGCTTTGTATAATATAGTTTTTTGTACTTTTTAATTTTAGGTACGGTTTGTTTGGATTCAAATTTCCATCTCAATTTATTTTATTAGATAAATTTTAAAATTTTGTTGAATTTTATGGTTTATAATATATAAAAAAAATTAGACAAAACTAGGGTGTGATGTGCTCACTTCTTGGTTGATCAGCACACCACCAAAAGGCTATCGGATTGACTACGAACTATGAATCCAAACCGTTGAAATTCATGTACTTCAGGAGTGATGCATGTACATGTAATTTTTTTAAAGTTTTGAATTCATTTAAAACATTCTCAAACAGTCAAAACAATGAACATTTTATAAGTTATTTTTTAAATAGTTTTATGTTTTTATTTTTATCATTTCTTGACTACTTGATCATGTACTAAATAAATTCACTTTAAAAAGATTTGCATGTAAATCCATTACTCACGAAGTACATGGATTTCAACGGTTTAGATTCGTAGTTCGTAGTCAATCCGATAATCTTTTGAAAGTGTGCTCACCACTTGATGGGCACATCACACCCTAATTTTTCTCTAAAAAAATTGTTTAAAAGTTTGGGATATAATATAGTAAAATATTGTAAAAGAAATTGTAAAATATTGTAAAAAAATTGTTTAAAAGTTCGGGATATAATATAGTAACAGGTACCAATTTCATTTCAAGTACTAGCAGGAGGCCCTATATGCTTAATTTGTATAATTTAGTAAAAGTCCTAATACTTTTTCAAAAAAAAAAATGAAACATTAGGAAATTATGTTTGTACTAAATCCATACTCATTTTTCAAACAGGACCTTTTTCTTTGAATTATTTGATACATTCCTTTGAAATAAGTACACAAAATACATTCATCCCTGTTACATGCTATACATGTTGGCCTCCTATTTTATCCTCGTGACCAACGCCTATGGTGGTATTCTCTTCTCCCTAAATATTCTATCGTTTTGCTGCCTCCACAGATATCTTTAATTTTCAAAATAGACACTTTGTACCTCTCCGCAGATAATTTGAACTCATATCATTAATTTTGAATGTCTTAGAGGGGGAATACATAATTTCTAAATTTAGAGAGAGGAATAAGTAGCAACACACTTTTATAGAACTAAAGCTAGGCTATAGTTTTAATTGTACATACTTAACAAAATACTATTATTTTTTATCATCCTTATTAATTTGCTTATGAAAGTCATTATATGTCCTTAAAATGATAAACATTCACATACTAATAAAATAAATTATGATTAAATCAAGCAAAAAAAAAATGAATTCCAGCTCCAGATATGACAAAATGGGATGGGTTTGATTGAGTTATTTCGAATGATTCAATAATTAATACAACCGGACTAGAACAATTGGTCTAACAAACAATTTTTCTGAGTTGCCATTTTGGATTTGGGCTTGGGCTATATTAACTTATTATTATTTACTCCACTTACAATTGGTCACATTTGGGCTTGGACTATACGAGGTAACAACTATATTTGAGTTTAGATCCGGACCATCCGATCAGAATCCTCCTCTGAACAAATATGCTCTCATGTATTGTAAAGTGAGGGTCCACAATTTTCCGGTTCAGATTTACTTCATCTAACTTAATCAGGTGCCTATTGAATATGCAGAGGTTCCCTTTTAAGATTTGTATCAGGTTAAAAGAAAGGTCTGAATGCATGCACTAATTCCAATATATTCGAAAGGGGATGTATCACAATTGGCTAAAAATATGTCATAGAGTTGTTATACCCAAAGGTCGAGAGTTCGATTTCCCCTCACGAACTTTGGTAGCTACTACCAAGTTTTAAAAAAAAAAAAAATTCCAATATATTCTTTTTTACGGTATGGAATGGTATCCGAATCCCTCACCCCCACCTCCCAAATTCAGATCCCCTAAAGTAACTCAAATTTGAATTTGAATCCGAACCATCGATCCAATCTGTTTTTGCACGAATATAAAGGGGTTCTTTGCATTTCACCACGGACCAGATTGACTTGAATTTTGATTGGACGGTTTCGATGCAAACTCAAAATCTTCACATTTAGGAGGACCCTTTTTTAGTGAATTTTCTCAAAATATATATTGGTGCACTGCATTAGAGTGAAAAAATCATATCGTAACCAAGATTTTTTTGCACATGCCATGCCGTGTTATGACCAACATGTCAAGAGTGGTCATGTCACGTGAGTCTCGTCATGACCAAGTAGTGTTATGGCTAAACGTGTCATGCTCAAATGTGCTGGAACCTGTCAAAAATTAAAGATTAAATAACACAACACTCCCTCCAACCCTCCCTTTTCTTTATTTCATAATAATTTTGTAAGATATAGAATTGATATCTCATGAACCACACTCAGTTCCTTATAAAGCTGTCAAGAATGCTTGATTGCTATCAGCGCATTAATTAGGAAATAATAAAATAAAATATTACACCTTGATACCCTATCTAATCAAGACAGGAAACATAACAGCGTTCCAGGAAATACAAATAAGGGAAATATAATATTTGCTGATATTCAGAAGCGCTCCAGTGATCATATTTATTTCTTTCCTGATTTTGACCTTCTGGATCTAGTGTGTCACCTATGTTACGTGCAGCGGAGTTTTAACAAAATCAAACGTATCGTAACCAATCATGTTAGTCATGTTTGATTACATTTGACTTTTTTTCGTAAGTTTAATTTGTTTATTGAAAAACAATTC
Source organism: Carex pumila (assembly GCA_033356055.1). Lineage (NCBI taxonomy): Eukaryota > Viridiplantae > Streptophyta > Magnoliopsida > Poales > Cyperaceae > Carex > Carex pumila. The sequence goes on along the minus strand of JARJHM010000137.1, from coordinate 398,356 downwards.
ATAGAAGTTCAAAAACAAAAACGTGAAACGATTCTTTCAAATATTAAAATGAAGAATTAATGTTAGAAAAAAATATGCCGGAACTAATTGTGTGGTTATCTACGTCATGCTGTATTTGTTTTTGCTAAAGATTAATCATGGCATGTGAATGATCACGATATATGACACATGAATCACGGTACGTAACTGAGATGCGTGTCATGCTGTTTCATGATGAAGTTAGCCCCGATGTGTAATTTTTTCCACTCTAAGTGCCATGCATTTTTCAGTTATTCAAAATTACTAAATAATACAATAAATATAGAGTGTACGTGTCAAAGTAGTGTAATTGAATTCTTCTTCTTTTAATTATGACACTTAATGTCATTTTTCGATTTATACACTTGCCTCACTGGTTATTTTATTCGTTTCCTTTGGTTGAATATATATCGACTTATCCAGTTTATCTAAGGTACATTATATACTGGGAACTTTTTGTAACTTTTTATTTGTTTAGGTCGCAAAGATCACGGATTAGATGACACGTTCCATTATTATATGGAACTGTCAACGGTGTTCCTTGGACCAATTCAAGGGTGTTGGACCGACTCAAAACCCTTTTTTTTTTTTAATGAGTGAGAATTGGTTTAGCGATCAATATAAACGCGTTAATAAAGGGGAACTATTCTTCTATTAATAATTAAGTAATTTCAAGGAAATTGTCCTTCCCTGATAACTTAAAAAGAACTTTTCAAATTAATTGCAAGCCATGTCAAGTCAGTCTAACTCTTAGATCATGCAACTATATATATAAACACAAACCTCAATAGTTTTGATAACCCACTTTATACATAATGGATTTAAAGAGCAATGCTGGAGCAAATGACAGTGAGGAACTTGAACCACAATCAAAATCTCGGGAACCTAACGACAATCGATTTTGCCGTAAATTTGGCTATCTCCTGTGTATTGTCATCATTTTTCTACAATACAATCATGCAATCTCGATGTATAGTTCAAGGCGCATCCTGCTGAGCTCCGCATTCGTGACCACTAGCTATGCCAGTCTAATGGTAGTGTTTTCATGTTTCAGAAAGCATGAAAATCTGAGAGCTGATGCCCCAACAGGTGTGGTGTGGGTGCTATGTTCTCTCCTTACATGTACCTTCACATGGAGAATTAATTCCCAAATCTTGCCTTGGTGTATGAATATTATTATTTGGGGCATGAGTGTCTCTCTTCTTGTAGTTGGGTTGTTATACTTTTTTTTGTTATTTCAAAGTGAGGATGCACAGTTAGCTAACAAGGAGGAAAAGAAGATTTGTAAATTATCTCCTGATGACAGGGTTTAGCACCAATGAAAAATTGATATGTTATTTGATTTTTTTGTGTGCTTTGCTCACTACTAGAATCTCGGTTTGTTGCATGGATAAAATTTGGCTTGTTGCAACGGCTTACCCATGCAACAATCCCTAAAAATGTCAGTTGCATGGGTTACCCATGCAACAAGCTTCAAAAAATACCGTTGCAACAACCCCCGTTGCAACTACTCAATTTCGGACTTGTTGCATGGGTTTACCATGCAATAACTTCTGGAATACTTGTTGCAACGGTGTGTCCATGCAATAAGTATCCATGCAACAAATCAGTTGCAGGAAGTAATTGCAACGATATAGCATTGATTAGTTGCATGGATGAAGTGTGTGGGTCCCATGGATTAGTTGCAACGATATAGTATTGGATAGTTGCATGGATAAAGTGTGTGGGTCCCATGAATTAGTTGCAACGATAAGGAGTGAGTAGTTGCATGGTTAAATGTCGTGGGCCCCACATGGTTTGTTGCATGGATAATTAACCTATTAGTTGCATGGACAAAGAAGGTGGGCCCCACCAAGTTATTTGCTAAGATATTGTCTGGTCCCCATATTTGTATAGATTTTACGATGCAAAAAATTGTCGTTACCAAAAAAAAAATCCAAGCCCAATTCTATAATTCACCTCGTACCAATTTGGTACCTGTACCGATTTGGTACCAACCCATAAGCAACCAAGAAATCATTTACATTACACATTGAAACATAATAAGAAGAACAACACAACAAAACATGAAGAGTAACATTTTAATTATCATTAATCATTATAGTAAATTCAAGCTTTCCTTGAAACATAATACCAAAAAGGATTGCAACCACAATACTATAAATAATTTGTTTCTATAACCAAAATATACACACAACCCATCACCAAAAAATCTACAAAAAGCGGCTAACTTTTTTTAGCTGCAAAAAAACCATTTTTATGTGATAATGGTTTACAATACCCCACAATAGCTAGAAGGGCTGGCTATTCTGCCTTTCTCCCCCAAACCACAGGGTGTGAGGATTGAGGAGTGCTTGGAATGTGCCTCCCCCATTTGATTCTATAAAATCAACATCTAGACCCTACATATACAACATTAGCATAGAATGGAAGTTAATATTGATGATACATTGTACAAAGACTGGAGAAGCATTAAAACCTAATGTCCACTCTCAACTCACAAATGTTCTTGACCAGTGTATAAACCCTATTCTATCACTATTTCATAAGTCATTTTTAGTATTATACAAGACTATTTATTTCAGCTAGGCTACCTTATAGAGGAAGGATAATTCTTGGAATAGAGAGTACCAAATAAAAGCTAAATTAGGTCAGCTCTTTTTTGTTTGACTTTAAGTCTTAAGGCATGTAGATATTTTCCGTTTGACTTTAAGTCCTTGTATGGATAATCATCTACACCAAAAACCATACCTGTTTGCACTTACCACATTTAACATGTGTAGTTTATTAACAATTTGACTGCACATTTACCATAGAGCATAATGCTAGTTCAAAAGTATAGGTAGCAATACCTTAATCTTCAAGGGGGGAGTGGTTGGTGCGTATCGCTCCAAAACAGTACCGTCTTTTGCCACAAGAAACTTAGTGAAGTTCCATTTGATACCATCTCCAAAAATGCCACCTTTCTTAGCTTTAAAGTAGTGGTACAGGGGTGATGCATTCTTGCCTTTGACATCAACCTATTATATATAGTGAAAATGAAAAAAAGAACACTATGGTTAAACAAAGATATTAGATATATCATGTATATTCCAATCATGTTTCCTATTTTTCTTTTTTTGTTCTTTTGGCAATATTTTTTAAGACCTGCTTTGTTACAAAAAAAACTGAAATTAGGAAATTAACAACATAATAAGGGGGCAATTAAAAGACAGAAATTGATAGTTCTTGTATGACTAAACCAAATAATATCACTGTCTTAATTTATACCTTTTTTCCAGTAAAAGTCCTACAATAATTCATTTGTCAAATTTGAAAAAAAATTACCCATCATCAAATTAACTGTTTTGATTGGTATATATCCAGTTTTAGTTTACCTTATCAAAAACTGGAAACTCAGCCTTCAATCTGGCACATGCAACCTCCTTGATTTCTTCATTGCTTCCTGGCTCCTGACCCCCAAACTGGTTGCATGGAAATGCCAATATCTCAAACCCTAAGAAGCATAATAACCAAATATGATAATCAAATAAATATAGGGGTAGTTATAACTTATAAGAGTACTGTTACGTACCATACTGTACCGGGTCTTTCTTTTTATATTATGCCTCAATAGAAATTGAACCCACAGTACTAATTGTATCGTACCAGACTATTCTTTCAAGCTTAATTACTGTAGATTTGCACATTACTTGGTAGCAGGACACAATTACTAAATCAGGAATTCAATTAAGCAATTGTGATAATATATAAAAGCTGAGTCCTTTTTGCCTCAAAAAGATTTAAGAGTTAATTTTACCTATCTTCTAAGCTCAGTATCGTCGTTCTCGTTCTCGGCCTTTTTACCTTTTGCAGCCAATTTCTACATAAAGAAAGTTAATCAAATTAATTCTGATGCCTTGTCAGGTTTAATTCTGGTACAAAACAGCATATCAGTCATGACAATTTGGTATCATTTATGCATTCCCCAATACCAAAGGAAAATTAAAAAGGATCTAACAACAACATGCTGGTACTCATAACAAACTGGAACAAGTCAATTCTCATGCTAAGTTACAGACCAGAGATCAAACCTTTTTTATGTTGGAAGCAGTTATAGGATTGATGACAAATTGCAGCTAGGTTGATTTAAGTTGATGATTAGTTACATACTTGAGAACAATTTAGAAGTCATTTGGGCTTAAATGAATTGCAATTACACAACTAACAAGAAAGTGCAAATTCAACGTAGTGAAGTAGTTGATCGATTAAAGAAGATTTAACTAATAAAATTAAGTGCTAAAAGAAATCTGCAACTCACACCTCTCTTGAAGAAGCCTAGCTGTGTAATAAAATTTTATATTATTAGATATGACTGCAGTAATGGAGGTAATGAAAGCATGATTGAACATTTAGGGGGGGGGGGGGGGGTGATTTCAATTAGTCTGGTATGCATGAAGAATTTGGGGCTTACGATACTTTGCATGAATATTTAACAGCAAGTAAAGAAAATGTTTTGTAAAAATAATTTCATTAAGGCAATCCGTCGAACACCTTGTAAGCAAGAAGGATATACGCATGAATCTTTTGACATTTCCTAATTTATAATGCCTTTGTAAGATTACTAAACAACTGGACCAAACTAAACAGTTTAAACACGAAGGCTCAACCCACTATCACCATGAGTATCACTGAGGCAAGGAAAAACAAAACGGTTAGGCAGATTTATGTTAAGATCTATCATAAGTGAAATGCAGTGGATCCTTTAATATTCGTGCGAAATCTGATTCATTGAGATAGGTAACTAATTAAAAGAAGTACAAATTTAGTATAGTTACATGTGGATTTATAAGAATATATATTTGTACATATGATATAAATTTTGTAAAAGTTGTAACAATTATATTTTTCTTATTTTAATTAAATTTTTATGTGTCATGAATATTTGATGAACAAATTCAATTTATTATGTCTTATTAAATTTTCGCATGAGCTGTGAAATTTACTAATTAATGAATAAATTTGGCATTTTTTTGTTAAAAAAAATATTGAAAATTATTAATAGTAAAATTTACAAGGTAATGTATGTTAAAATCTATTTTTGTGTCTTAGTAAATGATTTAGACACATAAAATAGCATGTTAGTATATGCATGTTGTCTTAACAACTCATATGCTATACACTTGTCATGCAACAACAACAATAGTTGTGAAAGCTAATGAAGGAACAAACAAAAATGTCGTGCATTGGTCGATCGGAACCGTTACAATTAAAGATTACTAGCTTAATTTGTTTGTGTGAAAATTTTGTCCAAATTTATGTTGATTTTCACATCCATCTAGCTTACTGAATATCAAGCCATCGAATGGCTATAATCACATCACGTCGGATCGAAACTTAGACATAACCAAATTCAAAATCATTTATGTTGTATATGTCAAGGGTTCTCACTTGATCATTTAAATATTAACTTTGAATCATTTCATGAAAAATTAACCGTCGATTTATAACGTGAAAATGCACGGTCCACATTTAATGACACTATTTTAAGAGGCAAATAATAATGAAATTGTATAAAGTTGATATTTGTAAGTATAATTTGTTTATCCAATATGCTAAAATGCAGAATTTTATTTTTTGGAATTTTGTACATATAATTTGTTGTGCAATTATTATCTAATTTGCTACTGGATTAATCAGAGCCCTCTGATGTGTGATGAACTGTTCTGATTTAAAAGGAGGCCTCCATTTTAGTAAATGAATTATGTGGGGATAATGTTTTCTTAGGTAATACCATCCATCAGGTTTGTATCCGCCCCAGGTGGAAGGCTCCATATCCTTCAAGATTCATGCTGCATGGATCAAGCGGCAATGATCTGCATAGATAATTTTACATTACTTTAGTTAAATATTTAATAGAAGTTGATGGAGGGGAGTAAATATGTTAAATGAGACACAGAGAAGGATCTCTGTACTGGACTTCAAGCGTTTTGGAAAAAACCCTTCTCCTTTACCTTTCCTCTCCCTAAAAATACGCGCATGACACAAAGCCGATCTGGTGCCGCCGCCACTAACCTCTCCACCCTCTCCAAAATCTCCACCCTTTCCGCTCCCTCTCGATTTATTTTCTGCCGCCCCGACTAGGGCTTTGACAGTCCAACCGGCACGCACCGCCAACGTCGCGGCTGTTGCGCTCACCATCAGGCCAATCTCTCACTTCTTCGACTGCAATGGTGGCCTTCATCAGTTATGTACTTCTCATCTTCTTTTTTAAACAAATAATTACTTCACAAATAGTGATAGTTACAGTATGGTTTCAATTAGGAAGTACCCAGCTAAGAGAAACCTACAATGGCAGAAAGAGGAAAGGCGATCGGCGCGACTGAGGTCACAAAGGCGGGGCAGGAAGGTGAGGCTGCAATTCCCCGTAGATTGGATTGAACAATTTCTGAAGATCAGGAAATACGCTGAGCGCGTCGATGCTGGTGCGCCTGTCTATCTCGCTGTTGTTCTCGAGTATTTTGCTGCCGAGGTAGTTTGTTTTGACCAATTACAAGTTGTATGAACAAATAATTGCCTTCAATTTAAAGAAATAATTGTGAAGGATCACTGGATATGGTGTAGAGTATGCAACTGAGAATCGAGAAAATGCAATTTAAAATTCCAATCTATGTATATTTTTCTTGAGTTGTAGTGAACTTGAACATGAGTACACCAGTTAAGTTTATTCGGGTTTGTACTTGGTGAAGGCTAACATTGCAACATATTTGTGATGTGAAATTAGTGCAAAGAAATAAATGTCTATATCTTTTTGTATACTTGTAATTTCGTGCTCAATTTAATGGAATATTTTCTAACCTAGAAACTGGTGCAACATAAAAAAAAAAGAATAAATACATTGTTTATTTGCTTTCATGCTCACTAACCAACCATACACTAATAACTTATCAAGAAAAATTCTGTGACCAAAATTTGGCACTTCAATTTCATCAATCTAGGAACTAACAATGTGTTGCACACAAGTTATTTGTGGAAATGCCTAAATGGGTTTGATATCTCAGGACCATCTAATTAGCATATGTTGGTCACTAGATGAATATCACTCGACCGTCTTATACTTTCCTTTTTTATTTCCTTCTGCAAATATGATAATTCTCTCTCTGTATAAAACTTGCAGGCACCACTTGAAGGTAGTTGGGGAGGGGATGACATCATGCTGTGGTTTGAAATACAATTGGTATTTCCTTTTTCAATAAATTGACGATCTCTATTTTTCTTTGATTATTTTCTGTGCTGCCTTGTGATGGCATGTGGGCATCGACCCTTTTTGACCTGACTGTGAAATGCCCCTGATTTGTGCTTGATCGGGCTCGTATCGGCCCCTTTCGGGCATCAACATCCTCAGCCAAACGGGTCCAGACCCAAGTTTTAGCAATACTTTTTATTGTTTTTTTTTTTCACTTTTTGACAATACCTTTTGTGAATCAAAATTATTTCTATATTTAAAGTTTATTTCATTTGCATGTGTTTTGTTTCATCTTTTATTTTTTTTATTTAGATCCTTGTGTCAATTCTGTAAACTTGCTGCTTCAGTGTGGGCATAAAAATTGAGACCAAGCCACATATCTTTGTTTGAATAATTTGGAGTTGTTCTTTTATCTGTTTTATGATAGTATTCATATTCTCACATCTTTTTGGTAGCTTCTGCACCTGTCTTCTCCACAACCATCTAAAATTTGAAATTTGTTTGCTCAGTGTAATATCCTTAACATAAGGCTTGGGGCAGTATTTATCATGCCTTAGCACTTGGAAACATAATTTTAAATAATTAAATAAAATTATTGTTTTAACTTTTAATACATCTTTGCTAGTTATGTTTTTTATATAGTAAATGTGAACGAATTGGAGCTTGGGTGATGTTAGCATCAATTTAAAGGAAAAACTGATTTTCTGGATATCTGTAGGTAATTGGCTCAGTTGATATATGCTTTTTTGTGGGATTATTTTATTTTAACTTTATTTGAAGATGTGTTTCATCATTTTTATTTCTGTATCCTATCTTATGAATATCTTTTGCATGCTTTGGTTTAGTCTCGTTGTCCCTAATTTTTATGATTTGATTTGGTTTGATCATTTCTTGTTATTTGGAAATATCGAACTTCTTCTGCCCTGTATATTATTTCCCTTGGGCAATGCTATTTTTTATCAGTTCATTATTTTTACTATGTTGTGAAATGTTGACTTGTGTCAAATCGTTCACCTTAAGCTTAACTCATTGTAGAATCTATTAGGGCATCTAGCTATGACAGTAAGCTAATTTCATTATAAAAAAAAAAAGTATTGTCTTGTCTTTGTGGTCTGACATGCCATGACATTTTCAAGTCCCATAAGGGCCTACTACTAACTTGCCAACCATATAAAGTTTGTATTATAATAAAAACAAAAGGATATATTTGACATGGGACTTGTTAAAGCAGAACTGCATGGTTGAAAATAATAGCAAATTGATTAAGTTGAAATATTTGCATATCAGATTAATTACATGTTTTATATGATATGTTAGTAAACAACCCTCTTAAAATTCTTCATAACTGTAGGAGTTGTATACAAGAGAAGGCAATTAATGAAGGAGCAAAGGTGATAGGATGCAGACTAGGTAAGGCACTCGCTCGACCCGGCTCTGCTCATCACTCGCTCGTCCTCTCTTTGGGTAAGACACCACTATCTATTCTAGAGGCCCTTCAAGTATACAGTTTGATAAGTTTCAAATTGCACTTGTACAGTTTGGGTAGATAGAGGAGCAGGTACGATACTGGTACAGGGAGCTTCCAAGCATACTATTTGTGTAGTAGTTCGAACTGGTACTGGTTTTTTACTTGTGTCTTCAAGCATTTTAAGATGTAACAGTTTTCATTCTGATTGATGGAATTAGCCTACTGGCATGTTTGATGCAAAAAAAAAAAAAAAAAACATACGAGGTCATGGAGCCAATGATGTCCAGTGTTTCCAAAGCAACCATCTCTTTGTTTCTATCTAAATATTTGTTATTTGCATATAATCCTGAATATTGGTTAACTGTCAGTTGAAAATATGATAAATGTAAGGCATTATTTGTAATTATGGCAAAATACATTGTGCAATTTGTGAACTTAATTGATTTAGTTGTTCTGATCTGTGTTTGTTTTTACTGTGAACAAGGTCATGACATTGTTGCTAGCTGCATTGGAATCATTGATGTGTGGCTGAGGAAGAACTGTAAATTAATTAATGGCGGTTTTTTGTAAATTAGTGACGGTCTTTTATTTTGTAATATACTGCTCTAATTCTTTTTGCTATGATTTACAAAATATATTTAATTTAAAAGGAGAGATCAAATTTCCTTCTAAATTTGAACAATATTAAGTAGGATGTGAAGAAATTAATATACTGCTGTAATGTATCACTTGTAATTTATAAGAATATATTCAATTTAAAAGGAGAGATCAAATATATATAGAAAAGTCACTATCCAGAAATTCAATAATTGTTGCATGGGTAGGTCCATGCAACAAATAGTTCAAAAAAATCATCAAAACTTGTTGCATGGATAATCCATGCAACAAATAGTTTGCAAATAATTCTCCAGACTTGTTGCATGGATTACTCATGCAACTGTTTAGTCTAGATTTTAGAGATTTGTTGCATGGATAAGTTCATGCAACAAATAGTTCTCAAATAATTGTTGCATGAGTTACTCATGCAACAGTTTAGTCTAAATTTGGAAGACTTGTTGCATGGATATGAAATGAGTTGTTGCATGGATATTCATTAAAATATACTTTTTATTTCTGCTGATGGGTTATGGGTCATCAAATATTTGTTGCATGGATAAATAAGAGACAGTTGCATGGTTAACTATCATATTTGTTGCATGAGTAACAGTTGCATGGGACTGTCCATGCAACAAATTTAATTGTGTCAGAAATACCAATACTTGTTGCATGGACACTACTTAATCATGCAACAATTATTTTTATCCATGCAACAAATCCAGATTCTAGTAGTCTTATGATATGATGGACTGTTTATCATGTAGTGTCTGTTAATTTCTTGATTTTTTAACGTATATAAATTAATAGTATGAGCAACTTGTCAACAATTGAAGGTTTGATAGAACAATTATTAAAATTAAAGATTTACTTGAATTGAATGGTTGTCACAGGTTAATATATAGTTTGAATGCGGTTTGACAGTGGTGCTAAATTAGTAAATAAGAAGTTAATTTTCAATTTGTTTTAATGTGTTTGTTTTTTCAAATCATCACATTCATTTCATTATTTATGTTTTTTTTTTTCTTAAGAAATTCAGAAAACCCAATTCATTTTGTGTTGTAGTTTTTGAACATTTCTCATCTTTCTAAACTATGTGCATAGAATATATATTGTGTTATTTTGAATTACATTTTTGTTAATTTTGACATTAAAACTTAGTTTTTACATTTTTATAGCAGCTTGTTATTATTTATATATTGATGTTTTTCTTGTTAAGTAAATTTTCTGGGTACATGACAAATTATTTATTGTTGTTGCAGCTTGAATGTCACATCCTATTAATGTTGTTTTAAAGTTTTCGCCTTAAATATTTACAAATAATTGATTAGTCGGAGTGAACTCTCCAATTTGATGTCTTCACATCTTTTTCACAACTCTTCACACTATCTATATGCAAAATCACATCCAAACCATGCTATATAAGGCTATTGGCATAAGTTAATTTATAATGGTATCCTTTCATCTCCCATTATTTTTTTTAATATTTGTGCAACTCCTAAGTGTATAATCTAAAATATTTATATGTTAACTCACTTTATATAATATCAATTATGTCAAAACCTAATTATCCAATTTGAGCAGCGAAGTTCATCTCAATAAGATTTTGGAGTAAACTAATTTCACAAATTTTGAAAGTCGGTCTTAGTAACCTGCTATGAGATCTTTAAGAACCAACTATAGAGTTGTTGGACGACAAATAATGAAAAATGATTGTTTGCAAGTATTTAAGAAGAAAATGGAGGTAATAATTAAAGAGTTCGATGAATTGAATTCACGTGTCTCTTTCACAAAAGACTTTTGAACTTTAAGCGTGAATTTGAATTATTTTTGACTAAAGACACATTTCACAGATAAGAACTTTAATTAAGAAAATATATATGACCTCTTTCAAGCAAATTCTTTATCCACATGCAGTTTTAAATGTTACAGGTTTAATTACGGATATGTTAATGGCATGGAAGTTGGATAGTAAGATCTTCACAGTTATTTTAGACAATTGTTCAGTGAATAATAGTGCAATTAGATTTTTAAAGAACAAATTTTGGAACAAGACCATTTATGAAGTAAAATACATGTATATGATATATGTGACACACATCTTATATATAATGGTACAAGACGGTATGAAGATTATTCAACTATATTTGTTTACAATTAGAGATTTAATACAGAATATAGTTTTGAATGACTCAAAAAGTTCCAATGTTTAATGACATTCTAAAAAATCTTAATTTGTCAAAATTCGCTTATTCTATATTTTTAAACAGTTTATAATGACTCCAAACTTCAAATGTATAATGGAAAATACAAGTTCCAAATCATCGTCATAATTAATCAATAATAGGGAACCCATATATTATATTAATGAAGTATCAAAATACGGTTTTCATTTGTGAATTTGATCAGAAATGTACTTATTTTCCATATTGAATCTAAACCGTTGTACATATAGAGTTTTGTGCATGTTCTGTAATTAATTGTTTAAAGGAAGAATGAATCTAATATAGATATATTCTATATGGGCTTTATATTGGAATTTCTAGATATCATACAACCAACACATGGGCCTTCATTTTTTAGCCCAAGATTGTAATTCTACGATCTATACAACTACCAGCCAACATGTATTGTGCTTTGTTTTTCTATATTTTTTTCATTGGGATTTGTATAGTATAATCACAGATGGATAAAGTCATAAAAACGCCGTAAACGACAACTAAAATATGAACACCAAATCAATAAATAAATTGACAAATAAAAGAAGTATGCATGACTTAAAAGTAGAAACCAAAATTTCACATGTATTTCTATGGAGTTCAATTTTTCTTTTTCTTTTTCATTTTCCATAAATAAATTGACAAATAAAGAATTATGCATGACAAATAAAATATGAACACCAAATCTATGTCGCCATATTTTCCATAAAAAAGGGCAACTAAATTTTTTTTTTTTTCCTTTTTGAAAAATAAGAAGAGCTATATGGAAATTTTGATATATGAAAACAAGAATCTGACTAGTATGACATCAATATCATTTCAGTCTAAATAATACCAACTCTAAATTTATTAAATTAATTTCAAACTGTAAATCCAAACCTTTTAAATCTATATATTTCAATAATTGTGAGTTTACATGCAAAATATGTAATTTTTTGAATTTATTTCGTATGAAGTCAAGTGATCAAATAGAAAGAAATAGCCATGTGCGTACACATATTAATCAAATCATGATTTTTTTTTATACATTTTCTCTGAAAAAACAATTACATGCATGAGTGTTCTACTTGTGGTTCTTATAAATTGATCAGTGTTCTTTCATATTATACATATTATTCATAGAAACTCGTTCTTCTTATAGTTGTTTGGATTACACGAATCCACATCCTTTGTGTTAACCTACTGTTTGAGTTAATTTTGTTGGCTGTACGATCAGAATTCAATCCAACCCATGCTTAAATTGCACGGGACCCTTTAATATTAGTGCGGATTTGAATCGGACAGTCCATATCTTAACTCAAAATTTGCGTTAACTCAGAGAATACATATTCGGATTACACAAGGCAGGACTGTAGTAAAAAAAATGCAAATCTAAAAATTACACTCTTAATTATTAATTTTTTATTTGTGATGAATGAAAAATCTGCAAATAGTTTACAATTAATGGACAGGAGCAGAATGGATAGACGTTTGACGGATTTCGTGTGACAAGTCATAATAAGCATGATTTAGAAACAAGTTAAAGAAGCATCGTCTCTAGGGTTTGTAATAAAAATATTTTTTTAAACAAAGTTTCTATTATGTAACATATTCTTGAATGTATAAAGAAAAAATATATTAATTTGTAATTCTCTTTTTCATGTTTATTAACAATAAATTTAATATCAGTAAATTAAAAAAAAATTAATACATAACGAACGAACAAATTATGTTATTGCGATTAAACATAAAATTTAATTATTACATAAATTGTATAACCTATAATATTTTTTAACAAATTCTCATACTCTTTAAGCATATTATACAAATAAAAGGGATAAAACAGTTCAATGAAAAAACTCTAAAATATCTGAGATTCACACTCAGTTCACAATCTTTCAGCTTCTAAAAACCCTAAAATATCACACAAAATCAAAACTATTTATACAGAGTTTAAAAAAAAAAAAAAGAGAATTCAATTTTACCTTACTTTAGGCGACACCCCTACTAAAGAAAGCCTAGAAAATCTGATAAATCATTTAAAAAAAAGCCTAGAATATTATTGTTTTCCAATAATAATCGTAACAACCCATTTAGGAGGATTATGATTAATATAAAAAACAAATTACCGACAAATAATTTGAGCACTGACCTCCACCTTTTGTGTCAGCTTCTGTGCCCGGATCCGCAGAGAATTATACTTTTATATTATTTAATTATATATTATTGTTATATTATTTTTTTATTTTAGAAATAAAATGTTGAATGACAATTATTTTCAAATCAATTACAATAACAATTATTTGATATCCCCAATATCTAATATAAGTACATAACACAATTGAATAAAATATACTTCATATTATGCGTTTATGATTTAACCAAGAATTTTTATTTTATTTTGCAACTTTATCATATATATATGGAAAGAAATGGATATTTGAAAAGAAATGAAAGTTATTTCATGCAAAATTAATTTTGTGTCACACATATTGCATTACTTTGTTTAGATATCTCAGCGTATTACACGTATTCAAGTAATTTTACAGTCTTTTACACAATATCTCATTTGTCATACAAATTGAAATTTTGAATTTCAGAATGATGATCTCACCAAAAAATATATAATCTTTTACCCACTTAATATGTTTAGCTAGCCCAGCCAAACTCAATAATTAGTATGTGTATAAAAAAAACAACTTAAAAGAAAACTTTTTTTATTACATACAACTCAAAAGGAGCATTTTATGGTTATTTCTTCAATTATTGTTTATAATATTTAATATTGAGTTTGGCTAGTGTAATATCAGTGTCATTTCAACTTATATAACACCAACTCTAAAATCTATCAAATCGACTTCAAACGATAAATCCAAACCATTCAACCGATCTACTTTATTAGTTATGCGTTTAAATGCAAAATTTATTACTCTTTGAATTTATTTAGTATTAAGTCAATCGGTCAAATATGTGAGTTTTTCAGTTAATTTTAATACATTAATTTTTTAATATTTTTACCGCTTGATTTGATACTAAAATAACTCGAAAAGATAATTTACTGTCATTTGATTTTTATTTTTAAAGTGTTGTTGTTCAGCAACATCTCTTCTAATCAAGATTTTTTTTTTGTTTTTAGTAAAGATTGGAAGTCCAACCACTAAACTATTTAATAACCTTTTTAATATAACAAATAATTATCTCATCTGGATTTTGAACTCATGACTTCTCACATAAAGACTGTGTCTTTGCCTCTAAACCAAAGACTAGTTCTTTCTTCTCATCAATAGTTGGTCGTATCTCTTAATAGTATTACTTAATGTGTCTCACACTATAGCTTTATTGCTAATTGTTAATTTGTAGGTATGGAGATTGATTAAATTTTGTAAATTAATAAGGTAAAACAAAGGTTAAAGCAATTTGGAGTCGGAAACCTTAGAAAGCAAACAACCAAGTTAGTCGTGGCGCACACGTCAATTTGAGGGTAAAATGGTCAATAGTAAACCAGTTTTGGAATCAGTTATACTCGTTTATTGCAATAATATTGACATTTTATAACTTCATCCTATGCCATCCCTTCTGTTGTGATCATTGTAACCATAATTAATGTACTATATATCTGAGAACATTTTTTTTAATCCTTTACTTGTTTTGATCAAATGAGCTTGACACACTTGTTAGAACAAAAAGCTAACAATGCATCATTAATCTATTAAAATTTGCAGATGCTCTCTCTACAAGAGAAGGGCAAAATTGGAAATTTCAACGATTTGGGAATAGCCTACGAGATTGACCAAGTCAAATACGAGAAAGAGGCATATGTATCACTGAGTTCTTGGACCCACTTCAAAGAGAGTAGATAATTTCTCTCTGGATTATCAAAACAAAAAGATGTATATAAGATTTTTATAATCAGATACAATGATAAATACTTCTTACAATTAATGATAAATACTTGTTATAAATAATAATAAATATTTCTTTGAACTATGCTCTTAAACTTATCAACAAATAATATTTAATCAAATCAAAATATCATCATGTCAGAGACAATTATAAATATTTCTCAGACATTAAAATAAATATTTGTGAGCCGCATTAATTATACTTTCTTGAACATCAATAAACAAATAAACATTTATTAGCGGGGATTATTATTAGAGGAAAATATAATTAATGCGGGATTGTTATTTAAGGATAACATAATTAATACAGAGATTGTTATTTAAGGACAACATAATTAATACGGGTATTATTTTTAAAGGACAATATAATTAATGTGGGGATTGTTATTAAAGGATAATACAATTAAATTATTGGCAGAATAAATGGGAGATAAATAACAGCTAAGGAAGTTAATATTGAGAAAGAGAGTGTGGAGATAAATGGGAGGATAGGAGTGAAATTTTTTTTTTTATAATTATTCTTAAAAAAACGGTTAAAGGATCAATTCGTTTTGTTTGGGACCTTTCGTTCATTATGCAACCCTGTTTTTTCGTATCCAATAGATTTCCTGTAACAACTCATTTGACATATACTACATAATTGAACCTACAAAATTATGTTGTGCATTAAAGTCAACACTGATCCATTTGATATTCGCGGAGCTAGCTGTCACACATGATGCCATGTTTCCCAATAACTACGGATCATGACTCATGAGTTGGCACAGGCTTGTTGATAATATTTATAAATAAAACCATAATATACATTTTAGTGTACTTTTGTTTTGCCTTTCGGATCTGTGTATTCTTCCCTGTAGTGTCTTCCAAAAATTCATCAACGATTTGAAGTCAATTTGTTTCTTGGAGTTAAACTCATCAACGATTTGGTGTTGGTATTTTGATTTCACAATTTATTTTTGAATGGAATCAAAGATAATTTAAAGGAAAAAGAAAAAAAGAATGAAAAGTTTGTGTTCTCTTATTTCTATCCAGCTCTTATTTCTATACAGCTCGCTACACAAAGAGACTAAGAATATGTAGCTGAGGATCTGTATTTTGACCGACCACTTGCCTATAGAAATCTCACAAGTTTACAAATTCGACCCATCGTCCTCTGAAGAAAGAGCCATAGAGACAAAGATAGGCGTCCTCTCTAGCTTCTTTGGTACTCATCTCTACATTTTTTTTCTCTAATTCTGAGCATCTTTTTTTCCTTTTCATACTAATAATTTTCATACTAATTTTCAAAACTTCAGTGTAAATATGCAGACTAGATTTTATCAATCTTTGAGTCGGGAGATTTGTCAGTAAGATTTAGTTGTCGGTAGATTTATGTAGATCATTTTAAGACTGAATACCTAGTGATATGATTTCTAGTCTAGGTATTAGGCAGTGCCTCGTTAATTTGTAACAATTTGTATATATATATATATATATATATATATATATATATATCCTGGATTTTTTTTTTTTAAAATAAAGTATATATCTTGGATTAACACTACGTTTCAATCTTTGACTATCTCAAGGGCTTAAATCTTGTATCACTGGGAGCCCCTTCACAGCCTATGTTGCATACATGGTGTGCTTGTTAAAATTAGAAGCAGATGTCGGAGTATTGCGAGCAAAATATATCTCTTAATACCGACTGAGCTTATAATTTAGGAGGAGAAGGTGATGGCACACTATCAAAGAGGTGCCTATAGAGTATATGGAGACTTCAAGAGCCGCTACTGTTCTAATCCATGGATAATCATCTCTGTCATTGCTGGCATCTTATTGTTTATCCTTACTTTTATTCAAACCTTATATGGTACGCTTAGCTACTACAAACAATGATTGCACTAAGCTAAGTATACACCTATATTTTTACATCATCTTGTATCCTTCTCCACTACAAACAATGATTACACTAAGCTAAGTATACACCTATATTTTTACATCATATTGTATCATTTTGTTTTATTTCATAATATCATGTATGCAATTTAAATTATGTGCGGGTTGTTTATCATGCATCACTCACTAGTACATGGATTTCAACGGTTTGGATTTGTCGTTCAAGTCAATCCGATAACTTTTTGGAGGTGTGCTCACAAATCTCTCTTGATGAGCACATCATACTAGTTTTGCTCTTCAATTCGCTCTGTTGTTTATCTTTATTTAATGTAATTCATTTATCATTGTTTATGGGCCTATGTGCGACAATGTGTGATTTTTACCTTTGCTTTCGCTATACAATATTATTTCACCTAACAAACGACTTATTCAACTATACAAGTATGTACGGATACATCTTTCTTTATTAAATTGAAATTTTCTTATGAGTGTTTCTCCAAAAGTTCTAATTTCTGATATTATTTAGTTTACTCGCATGCCAAATAAAACAAAGTAGAAAAAAAAGTGATAGAGAGAGAGAACCTGGTGACGCAACCAGCTTTTTAACTGGGATTATATAGTTTACGGAGCGTACATATGCATGGAAACATAATAATTGAAACCTGTATTTTGATATTTGTCATACAAAAATGTACCGAAACAGAAATTCAGATAGCATTGTACCAAAACCCAAAAACCAGTGTTGCCATTCTAATTTTAATATATTCATCTGTGAAATAATTTAGACCCAAGAATTCCTCTGTAGGTCCAACCCACTTTTGCAACTCCTGATCAAAATTATGCTACACCACTAATGTAGTTCATTAATTAGAATCAACTATTATATCTCTTATTTTCTTTTCATTCAAATCTTATCATGGTGATTCTTATTTGAAGCTTTCTCTAATCTTACCTATGGATGATTACTCTTTTGAATCAGGTAGGCCCCTAATTATACTGACCAATATAGATACCCTGGAACTGGTGGGATATCTCCCACTTCTGTAAATAAAAAAATAATAACTATTATCTAATAACATGCAGTATGGAGATTAACTTGAACGGTTTGGATCAACATTTTAAATTTCGAAATCGTAGAATATGAGTGTAAAATAAAACACTCGCTTTACTTCGTAAAGCACCGTAATCCAACTCTCTTTCTATCTATATATATATGTGTGTTTGCCAACATATAGAATGAAATAATGAATAAAAGAAGTATACTTTTCTTCCGGTACATATGGAAGACAAATAGATGGAGATCTGAACATATTTTATTATCCAAATGAAAAGGATTCTATCGGAAAATGGGAAGATGAGCAATAATTTAATTGCTGCACATGCCATCACGCTCTAGCTAGCAGATGTTTTGTCAGAGATCATCTATTACTTTATCCTAGTCAAGCATGCCTTTGTTGGTTATGAATACTTCAACGTGTATGAATAAATACGTGATTACTCCATCCTGATTAAACATGCCTCCGTCGTGTCAGATCTATCACTTTCGACCATCTCAAAATTAGTGCTAAATGGATCTAGTTCTACGAAATTTGTCTCCGTGGATGCAATTAATCTCTTTTATGTCTATGTCTCTCTTTCTCATGAAGTAACGAGTTATTTCAAAAAAAAAAAGCGTCATTAATGGTAAATTAGGCCAGTTCGTACTAAGTACTAGAGGTATATGAATGAATATTTGATGTCTTAGTTATAAATATTTCAACGTGTATGAATGAATACGTTATATCTTAGATATAAATAATTGTGTAATGAGATATGAATACTTGTGCAATGGGCAACTCGAAAATATGTCATCATGGATCTCATTTGAAAGATAAAATTGTATACAAAACATTCGTGGTTTTAAATTTATAAAATTCCTTATGGATCGTCAAAAATATTGATTAGTTTTGAACGGAGAAAAAAAATCATCTCTAAAAATGTGGAAATGATGGATGAGTGATGTGTCCAATTTTTATTTGTATACACTTGAACGATGATGATGAATATTTTCTCGATGAGGTATGAATATTTGCTTGACAAGATATGAATATTTGTGCAACGAACAACTAGAAAGTATGTTATCATAGATCTCATCTGAAAAAAAAAATTAGAAGTCGTTCGTGGTTTTAGATTTGTGAATTTCCTCACAGATAGTCATAAATATTGATAAGATTTAATAGAGAAAAAAAAATTACCACTAAAAACGTGTACAAAATAGGTGAGTGATGTGTTCAGTTTTTTTTTTAAAAAATACTTTGTACCTTAGGTATGAATACTTAATGTGTTATAGATAAATACTTAATGCATTATATATGAATACTTGCGCATGCCAATTGTAAAATCTTTCAAATATTAGGCGGTTCCCAAATAGTAAGTGGTCACCTAGGTAGTTAATAGTTAATCAAGTAATTAAAAACTTGGGAAAGAAATGAGAGAAAGTTACAGGAAGATAGCTAGATGCTCTCTAATTTAAAATGCACATTGTCTATGCAAAACAAAAAAAAAAAACAATTTTTTAAAAGAAAGTGATTAATTTTATATATTATTTTAATCAAATAGAAAATTACATGTTAGAAAAAAGAAAATATTTATTATTCTTTTAAAAACTATGTCTATATGGATCTTTTAAATGCGAGTTTTAATGATTTACCAATGCGTTATCCTTTTAACTTTTAAGAGTTTTACTCCTAACAACAATTTTATATGATTGAGGCAAAAAATTGACGAGGGTTTTGAATATTTTTTGGGATGGTTATTTTTCGTGTTTTATTATTTCATATTAATAAAATTGGTAGCCCTACGTTACTCTTTTAAAATATATAGGATAAATTTACAATATTTCATTACTTCAAAAATATATAGGCTAATTGATTAGATTTAAACCTTTTGTTTCTTAATTTTATAGATACCTAATGTAGTGGTGGAGGCACAACTTCCAAATAAAGTTAAATAAAATAAAATCAAACATGCACATTCAATCGTAAAGATCAAGCACCAAATCAGCTGGCCCATTAGTGCATTAATACCGCCTATCATGCTTTGGCCTAAAGGTTTAAACTCTTCAATTAATAGACACTTACAAACTTGAATAGACACTTTTGATGTCTATATCCATGAAATTAACCTAAAGGTTTAAAGTCTTCATAAATTTTTATTATTAAGCCCTTCAGGAACCATTCATCTTGTTCTACATATTAAAATGTGCTTAGAGACCAAATTTTATATTTTTTTAAAATTTTTTACTATTTTTTTATATAGATACAAAATCACTACATTTGGACCATCCAAAAACGGTAATTGTGTACCTATCTAAAAAAATAGTAAAAAAATTCTGAAAAATATAAAATTTGGTCTCTAAGTACATTTTAATATGTAGAACAAGATGAACGGTTCGGATAGACTGTTTGAACTTTGTAAACGGAGATATAGACATAAAGTATGATTGAGGCACAAACCAATGGTGCATTTTAACCCTACTCCAGGAAATAATACTCTCTTCTGTTTAGTGCCTTAATACCGCCTATCATGCTTTGGCCTCGAAATCTGTATTTAGTTACATACAGCTAGTGAGAAAGTAACATGCATCACATGAAAATTTCTCAATATGCCTGTATTATTATTTGTTAATTAAATGCAGTTTATGAGAAAGTAACATGCAATAGCTGGAAGAGAGCATCTATGTAACACTACTTTTTATAATGCAGAATAAATTATGTTTAGTGGCTTAAAATCGCCGGGTATCATGCATTATTGACCTCGTAATCAGTATTTAATTACAAACAGCTGATGAGAAAGTAACATGCATCACATGAAAATTTGTCTCTATGCATGGTTGTATTGGTTGCCGAGCAGCATTACTTGATGAAAGGGGAATGTGTAAAATTTATGAAAAAATAACATGCATCCCATGGATTTTGTCTATATAGTGTTTTCATGCTGTGTGGACAATTCATTACTGAGATCTTGCGGATGCCACCAATAATGCCTTATTGTCTTTCTTGTTGAAATATTTCTTGTCAAAATGAGAACAAAATAAAATTTAGAACAAAGTTTATTATTATATTATATTTTAATTAACATATTTGATATGTGAAATTTTAGAATTTAAATATTTTGTTCTAATTGTATAATAACAAAAATATGTTCTAATTTTACAAGTTTTGTTTGCGTAAAACCGGATGTATATATTATTTCGAAATTACTCTAATTAAAAGTTATTTGTTCAAGTATTATATAATATTTATAGTATAACGGTCAATTTTGATGGTTGAATCAGTTGAATATGACTAAACAATTAACGGAAAACATCCATTATGCACAGGGGCATATCTAAGGCTTAGCTAAAGGTAGCTAAGTCACCCCAATAATTTTAAAATTTTAATTATATATATAAGAATTTAATTGAATTTTATCTTTTTTAAACTTTTTATCAGTGTTGTAAATAATAGGATGCGGTTGCTGGGCGGATAGGATACTGCCAATCAATTAATTGGTATGCGGCCGATTATTCGGAATTATACGGAAAATTTAATGTTTTTATTAAATTCATGTATATATATATATATATATGATAATTTATTAAAAATAATTTATTTAACTCATTAAACTTATTAAATAAACTTAATTTAACATAGTTCTCTTATATAGCGATTTCAAATAAACTTATGGACCATAAAATATAACGATTTAAAAAATTCTAAAGAAATAGAAAAAAAAACTCAAAATATGTAAAATTTGGTCCCCAATCATAATTTAATATGGATATTAACTTGAATGGTTTGGATTGATATTTTGGACCTTAAAATCACATAATATGAGTGTAAAATAAAACACTCGCTTATTTCATGAAGCACCGTAGTCTAACTCTCTCTCTATATATATAAATATATGTTTGCCGACATATAAAAAGAAAATAATAAATAAAAGCAGTTTACATTTCTTAAGGTACATATGGAAGACAAATATATCGAGATCTGAACATATTTTAATATCCAAATGAAAAGGATTCTATCGGAAAAAGGGAAAATAAACAATAATTTAATTGCTGCACATGCCATCACGTTGACATATGGATTGGAGGATAATATATTAGAAACAGTTAATGGCTTCACTCACCCAGACCCGGCCTGATCCTCTTATCGTGCCTATCGTCAACTAATACACCAACATTTTATTTTCTCTAGCTAGTTTCAGCTGCCACATAGCATACAGAAAAGGGATGGCTGAGACTATTGTAAATTTTGTGCTGGAAAAGCTCGTTGATGTTGCAGTTAAGGAGGTTTTACTCATACATGGCATCGATGAGCAAGTGGAGAAAGTGAGGCGTGACCTCGAAAGAATTCAGGCTTTTCTCAAGGATGCTGACAAGAAGCATATCACAGATGAGAGACAAAAACATTGGGTGAAGGAAGTTAGAGATGTTGCCCACTTGATAGAAGATGTCATTGACACCTTTCTCTTGGAGGTCTGAAACTTTCTTACAAACTGAATTTTGTTTATTTATTGATTGGATTATCATATATATTACATTTTGTTTTTAATTAAGAGCCATTGTAGTTAAAATGATGGTCAGTTGGCCTAGTACAATACACTAACGGTCCAGTAACTATAACAAGCTATAAAAATATACACATCATGAAAAGAAAAGAAAAAAAGTGTTATTTGTAAAGTTCCACTAGGCTATGCTAAAAATCACCGGCTTAATTTGCTCTCTCTAATATTTCTTACAAGGTCCCAGCAAAATCCACCGGATCCACTGGCATAAGGCAGGCCATGAAAAGGTTCATAAAGAAAACTGAAAAACTCCCGGCTGTACACAAACTTGTCGATGAGATAAATAAGATCCAGACAAGGATGGAAGAGATCAAGGCGAGCAGAGAAACCTATGGAATCAATAATCTGGGTGAGGGGACTGGAGTAATAACACTGCCTGTTAGGCCACCCGTGATTCCGGACATTGATCCCAATGTTGTCGGTTTTAAGAAGGACCTAGACCATGTTGCCAACTTATTGCTCGATGAGACTGTTAAGAGACGTTCTGTGATTTCGATTTGGGGTGTTGGTGGACTTGGAAAGACAACCCTCGCACAAAAAGTATACAACAGGTATGTTTTGAAAATCCATTGTTTGATTCAAGTTGGTTGAACTCTTATTTAATTTGCAACAATAGAGTTGGTTCAATATGGTTCTAACTTGACCAGTGATGATTTCAACGTCAAGCTTTACAGAAATTATGAAATTATGATAGTACAAATTTAAGGAAAACATATATTGATTTGGTTCTAACTCCTCCCGTTCTTGTTGTGGTGTGAATCAACGATTTGTCGAACAAATTGATTTGCCTCTTGTAATTAGTTTTGTGTGTCAAATCTTAATTTATTTGAGTAAATCAAGTCCATATATACGATTATGAAAAAGGTAAGTATATACCTACACAATTTATTATATATAGACTTGTGAAGGGGGAACTTCTATTAGCGAAATATGGAGTAGAACTAGGGTGCTCTTAAGCTCACCAAAGTGTTTGGTGAGCTTGACTCTAAAATCATCAAATCAATTTCAAATGACAAATCCGAATCGCTGAAACCCGCCTACCTTATGTGTGATGCGTCTACATGTGAAATTTTTAAACATTCGAATTAATTTAGCATAAAGTCAAGTGGTCAAAAAACATTCAAAAAATGAATGCACTAAAATTAATTTATTAACTTTCTAATTTTAACCGATTGACTTTATACTAAACTAATTCGAATGTTTAAAAATTTCACATGTAGACGCATCACACGTAAGGTAAGCGGGTTTCAATGGTTCGGATTCGTCATTTGAAATCAATTTAATGGGTTTTAGAATCAAGCTCACCAAACACTTTGGTGAGCTTGAGAGCACCCTAGTTCTACTCCGAAATATGATATATTTTAGGAAATATAAAAAATTATTACTGTCTAATCTGATCTAACTATTTAATTCCTCATATTTTACAACAAACAGTTGAATGCTAATAATATCTTACTAATTATTAAAGAAGCTTAGCTATTGTTTGAAAAACCAACAATATGCATGAATAAAGTTTGAGTGAGTCTATAGTACTATGCATATTACGATTTGTTACCGTGCTACGGCTCTATATTTGAGTTTTCAAATCCTAACAGTCAATCCGAACTATTCATCTTATTCTCCATATTAATATCTATTTGGAGACCAAATTTTACATTTTTTGAAATTTGTTTACTATTTTTTTAGATTTATTGAAAATCATTGTTTTTGGATGGTCCAAAATTTTCAGATCAAGTGATTTTCTAAATATCTTAAAAAAGAGTAAAAAAATTTCAAAAAATGTAAAATTTGATCTCCAAACATATATTAATATGGAGAACAAGATAAATGATTCAGATCAAATATTGTTGGTTTGTCAAAAACATTAGCCAATAATTTTCCAAATAATTTTTTTTAAATACATAACAAGATAGTATTTTTTTCTCAAAAATGTAAAATTTGGTCCCTAGTACATTTTAATATGAGAACATATTGAGTACTTCAGATTAACTATTTAAACTTTAAATAAAAACTGCAAAAACAAATTGGTAGCCCTATAACTCATTGAACCTTCCGAACACATTTCCATGAAACTATTCTCTATCCACTTTGATCTTAACCACACACTCTCACTCTCTCTCTCTACACACATATATATACAAACTGTATATTGGACCTTCTGAACCCTAGTTGCATTTGGCCTAATCCCCAAACTATAGCCCTTTATATTCTTCACGAAAATTTATATAGTTACCATTTTAATATATTTATATTTCTGATTTTATCATTGATTTTTTAAAATTTAAAATTATCATCCACGCAGTTTAAAATTGTGCCAATTTTTTATCAAAGGAAAATAACCAATATTGACAATAGAGAATAGTTTCACAGAAATTCAAAATTTAAGAAGAACGTTATGATTTATAACATTCCGCCATAACATCAATATTGTAGTAATTTTTTTTTCTTGGTTTCATTTTCATATATGTTAAAAAAATCTATCATTATGAGTATTATATATATGATTTATATATAGTGTTTATAAAAAAAATTTACCATTACATAAAATTTGAACAATTTGTAATTAATAGTTTTTTTTTTGTGCATAATGACAAAAAATCTCACCCTGTCCGATATTTGATTGGTAGACTATGCATATGACCAATAACTAATTTATAAATTTACCTTTCCATTTAATTTTCAATTGAATATATTGAAAGACAAACATTCCAATTTGAACAGTTTCAATCTCATGTTAATTTCAATTTTGATTTCAAAATTAAAATGAAAAAATTGGAATTTATTTTCAACATATTTGAAAATGAAAGAACAAAAATTGCTACAGTAAGAATGTTATGGTCCATAATGTGTCTACTGTAACAAGTAATTTTTTTACTTTTTTCCACTGAGATGGAGTAAAATAAAAATCTTACTGAACAACGTTCTTTCTTAGATTCCGAATTTCCTCAGAAATTTTCTCTATTCTCGATATATTTTTTTTTATTTTTATATTAATAAAAAAATCGGGAAATCATGTGCACCATCGATTTCCATGTGCGCAGGGACCCACATTATTTGTTTTTAGCCAAATCTAATTGATTAATTGTTTTCATGCTGCATTTTAATATTATATATTATTTGGTGGGACCCACGTTATTTGTTTTGAATTAGAGCTATGTGAAATGTGAGTAGTATGTTTTGAATTTTTTGATACCGATAGTAAAGTTAGAATTTTCAAATATTTAGATGGTACCTAAAAAATTTCGGAATTGGTCATCAATTTACATTTGTATATTGTATTTATTCTTTGTTGATCAGTTTATCATATTAATTTTTTTATACTATAATTTAATTAGCACATTTTTTAATTTTTCACAGAGAAGATGTCAAAATGCAATTCGAACTTCGCATATGGATAGATATTTCTCAAAAGTTTGAATTAATTGATATTTTGAGAAAGATAGGGAAACAACTCGGGCAACCAAATAATGATGGTTGTCGTAGCAAGCTTCATCAATCTCTCAGAGGCAAAAAATACCTCATAGTCCTTGATGACGTTTGGACAAACGATCTATGGACTCAAATTGGAGGAGCACTCCCAGAAGAAAATAATGGAAGTAGAGTACTTCTATCCACAAGGACCTTTAATGTTGCTAAGCATGCGGATCCCACATGTGATCCATATGAACTTGGGTTATTAACGAAGGAGTTAAGCTTAGAGCTTTTGTTGAAAAAAGCTCTTCCTTATCAGGATCCAACTAAAATTGCTAATTGCGATTTTTCTGATATCATAGATCAATTTGTCCATAAATGTAATGGGTTACCTATCGCATTAGTGCTTTTAGGAAGTCTATTAGCAACGAAGCCACTCAACTATGCTACTTGGAGTAAGGTGTTACAAACAATGAGTTGGTTTGCCGATGGAGAGAAAATTATAGGTACTAGTTACGAAGATCTACCATTTGGTCTTAAATCCTGTTTCATGTACTTCGCTGCATTTTCCGAAGACTATAAAATCAGTGCCATAGCTCTACTTCGAATGTGGGCTGCGGAGGGCTTCATACCAAAAGAAGACAAAAGAACATTGGAAGAAACGGCGGAGAGTTTTTTGGAGGATCTTGTGCAGAGGTATTACTTCATTTAATGCATTACACAATTTAGTATAATGTGTTTATTTCGTGATGCAAATGCTCGTTCTAATATTTATTTTTCAGAAGCCCTTTGGGATTATATATATGAGGAGGGATCCAATTGCACTCTTTTTTGGTGACACCGAATTACACTCTCAATTTTTTAAGTTTTCAAATTCTAAATAGCCGATCCAAACTATTCAACATAATGAATATGTTAAAATGTGCTTGCAAATCAGATTTTACATTTTTTGGAATTATTTTACTATTTATTAAGTATTTAACAAAATCGCTATATTCAGACCGTTGAATTTTTGTACTCATCTTAATAAATAGTAAAAAAATTCAGAAAAATTTAAAATTTGACCTGCAAGCATATTTTAACATATCCATCAAGTTGAATGGTTTGGATCGACTGTTTGGACTTTGTACACATAGAGTGTAATTCAGTGTCACCAAAAAATGATGTAATTGAATTCAAAAATCAGGAGCACTCCCTGAGAAAGAAAAGAAAACAAAACAAAAGAAAACAAACAAACAAAAAAACGAAAAATGCACAATGCAATCAGCACAAACTATTTATGTATAGATCCATCCAACTCAATTGATTTGAAGGTAACTATTTTCCTTTATGAAAAATTTACTGTCCTAAAAATTTATGAACGTCAATATTATAATATATAATTAGTCTTTTCTTTGAGTGCTTACCTTAAAATGTGAGCCTCAATTATTTAGTTATGACCGTAGTAAAAAAATATTGGCCAATATGTATCGGTATCGGTTGAGTCCAATTCGATCCTGAGCCGATTCTCACGTAGCAAATTATAAAGGAAAAAAAAAACCGCCCAATCCTGAGCCGATCTTGAGCCGATTCTGAGCCGATACCCCGATCCCGTATCGGTATTGGACAGAACTGATCCCGATAATTCCTACTATAGTTATGACATTTATGAGCTCTCTAAATCGAATGTGCTTGTTTGCTCAAAATAATTTGTTTTGTTGTTAACAGGAGCATGGTTCAAGTAACATCTAGATATGCGGATGGTTCTATTGAATTTTGCCGCATACACGATCTTCTACGAGATCTCGCACTCCAAAAAGCTAAGGAGGACAACTTTCTCATAGTTTATTCACATCCAGATAATCAGCATAACTTGTGTATGGCGCGTCGTGTGGCAGTTCACAATTCAGATTGTGATGAACTCGTGATGAGCAAAAACCTCCGCACTCTGTTGTGCTTCCGTACTAAATGCATGCCAAATTGTTCCAAACAAAGGATGCTCAAAGTGGTAAGCATAGAAAGCTTACGCCATGCTACTATCGAAATTAATTTAGAAATGTTTGAAGGATTGACTCAGCTAAGATACCTAGATTTAGGAGGTATAACGACCAGTCCCTACATAAATTCAGGAGTTATAATGGTCAGTCGTGATAATAGATCCTTGGGGGAAACCATAGGCAACATGAAGTTTTTACAAACCGTTTCTATCAGGGCAAGGGAACAATGTCAACTGCAGTTATCAGGGCATAAAGCACTGAGGCATGTCACTGGATTTGAGGTCGAACTGTATTCGTCAGCAAAACTACCAAATTTGCAAACACTTGATGGGGTGAGATGCGACGAATCATGGGAAGCACCTTATGTACCCAATTTACGTACATTTGAATTAACACACTCTTCTTCTTCATGGGAGACAGCTGATGCTTTCCTAAGCACCTTAGAGAACCTGATCTCTCTCAGTCTCAATACATGTTTATCTTTTAATGGAAAATTAGATATGAGAGACTTCCCTTTTTATCAGAATCTACAATCTCTCGATTTAATTTCTGACTCCACAGAGTTGATTGACATGCCCATTGATATGCCTCCTCATCTCACTTATCTTTCCCTTCGTAACTTAAAATTCCGTCAAGACATAATGCCGGCACTGGAGAAGCTACAGTACCTCAAGGAGCTCAGGCTATATGACCTAGACACTAATGAAAAAATGTGTTGTTCCGCAAAAGGCTTCAGCCAGTTAGAACTTCTGATTATTCATAAAAATGTCTATCTAAAGGATTGGGAGATAGAGGAGGGGGCTATGCCCATTCTTAGAGAACTCGTTATTACTTTCTCTACAAATTTGTGTGTTCCTCAAGGACTACGTTACCTAACCAACCTTCAAGAATTGATGTGGAATGAGCAGTCCATTGACCCTCAACGTGCAAATGAGATCTGCAACTTATGCAAACATGTTCCTTCAGTTTATGTACCATAGAGCCACGGACTCCAGTCAATGTATATTTTACTCCAAGCGTTCAATTTTATATTTTTCATTGTTTTCTTGTAAGTTTCTGGTTTGTGTGTTTTGTATTTTTAATTTAATTAGTGCAATTTTATGTATCGTTTGAGTACAATTAATTTGTAAGTTGAGTTTTATACAAAAACTTCTGCTCAAGCTTGAAGGATTACATTAAAGCTGCTCAATTCATGGTCAAGATTCATCTTTCGATATTTCGTATGTTAATTGTTCAACTTTTCCAGTAAAATGTCACATAATCAGTATGTTTGTGAAAAAAAGATAGAACTAAATTTTGTAATTTGAACCGAACAAGCACAAAGCAGTTAGATTTTACCAAAGCCGGCTCCACAAGAGATTGGTGAAGGAAGAAAAATAACTTCACAAAGCAGTTGAATTTTTTTTTGTTTCTCTCTATCTCCATCGATGCAGGAGCTGTGGTAAAATCCAACTGTTTTGTGTTTGTTTCATTAGAATCCTTTAGACTAGTTCTATTTTTAAAAAAAACAAAACCTGGCGATAGTAATATAACTAATGACAAAACTGTCTTTTATTTTTCTTTATAATATTAATTGATTAAATTAGAAAATTGAGATATTTATAAAACAATGAGCTGGATAAATTATTAATTCTGAAATTTTGATAAAAAAAATATTTAAAAAGAGAAATTATGATGGGCATATATATAAATTTCTAAAATTTAATTTACTCTCTTGCGAGGTATTTTCTCAAGTTTTGGCGTCAAACTTTACTTTCTGAATTTTGGGCCGAGTGTGGCCCATATATTCATCTTCCGGGACCATGTTGTGCAACCTGAAAGCTACTGAACTGGACCCTCCGATAAAAATTGTGCAGTACAGATCAAAAGCCGAGGATAAATTTTAATATTTGTAAGTATATGTATTTAACCCGATCTAATCCAAAATTTTTATTTTTACCATGAAAAAAAAAAAAGCAAATAAGCACGATTTGATTTGATAAGAATTATATTTTTGACACAGACGTAACTTCACATTGTGGACACAAATTGAATGTTTGGAAAATTAAATAACGATAGCATTGATTTTTTTCAGCTAAAAAAAAAAAATGTATGTGTCCACCATTGAAAACATTGCGACCGTATTAAAAATAAAATTCTGATTAAATTGTACTTATTTATTTTATTTATTTTACATGGTATATTTAAAATTTCGGCAATCTAATTATATGATTCTCATTAAAAACGTGCTTAATTAATCTGAATTTTCTGTAATGCAACCTCATAAGTTCCAGTAATTAAATTAGTAATTAAATTGCATCAAGAAATTCTATCTGTCTTATATCAAAAAAAAAATCTATCTATGTCAATACAAAATTATATCTATTAATGAGGACAAAAAACCAGTACAAAAGCAAAATAAATATGCTATTATTCCAAAGGAATAACAGGAACCTGTTATTCTGATCTCAACCGTTAATCATAGTTGAGATTCGTGCATGAAAAAACTTCTTCATTGAGATTTGAGCATGGAAAATTTTGAATGGTTGAAATCAAAGTAACATCAAATTTATTTTCATAAAAAAAACCCCTATGACGACTATTTAAATTTCCATCACCTTTCATTCACTGACTGTTATAGAGGCATCAGTGACTCGGAATGAAAAATCTCTTTGTTTCTTTGTGAGAGGTAACACATTTGAAATTAGATAAAAATCTCTTTTGATATTAACATATAATTGAAGACTTGACCTTTAGTTTTTCTTTATAGAAAGGATTCTAAATTAGGTTTGAAAATTTTGACATTCCTATTTCTGACATAATGCTTAGGTCTTGAGAAAATCAGAAAATAAAAAATAACACATGTTAATCGATTGTTTATTGACAATTTATCAGAGAAAAAATAATTACCAAAATAACCATTAATACTTGTAACCTTGCCAAAAAAATTCAGTATAACCTTTTTTCCAACAAAATTAAATATTGTATATTTATTCCATTTAACCATTTTTTTTTTATGAAATTTTTTTTAAAAAGTTTGAGGAATATTCATGAACCTAACAAGGTACCTACAAGGTATGGTATACGTATATTAAAGTACACAGTTTTACGAATGATCACATCTTATATTATTTTTAGTTATTTTTTAAAAAGGAAGATGGACCTGTCATCCGTATTTCAAACTCAAGATCCCTAATACATACTAAGAGTGTTTCCTTTTGCCACTAGACTAACAGTTAATTCTTATTTATGTAGTATTAATTAATTTTCAAAGAAATTTGTTCAAATTGTAAGGGCTACATTAATGTAACTCTTTTTTATATTAGCACAGAAAAGAAAAAAGAAAATTAGAAATATCAGAAAGTTTTCATCATATATAATGTAAAATAAATTCATCAAGTTGTGCTTAAAAATAAAATAAACGGAACAGACAATGCATTTAAATAACAGCTATACAGGTTGAGATCGGCAGGTCGGCTAAAGAAATGACTCTTTTATTAAGAGGCCCTTTGTTATTCAATTATCACAAATTACTTTGCAAACTTTAAAAACTGAATAATTATGGTTGATTGCTTGCAATTTCTATAATTCTAAGAAATGTAACTTTTGATTGCGAAGATCTGATGAAAATTATATTATTATTGATCTTTGTACGTCTTTCATTTTTTTTCTGTTCTTAATTGTGAAGATTGCTCATATGTAAACTTTTTAGATAAAAAGTCAACTTTAAAGTCTTAGATAACAAATTAAAGAGAAAATATTATTCTTCAAAATAAAAGGAAACAATTCCTGTCAAGTAAATTTACTCCGCGACCATGACTAATTTTACTTTGGTAAAAGTATAGGAAAAATAATTAAACATTTTGTAGGGGTTGATGAGAATGAATCCAAAAGAAAACAAATGAATGATCCAGATGGCCCCACATATATAGAGTAGAAAAATGGAGCTGTCCTGATCCACCTGGCATCCTAGTCGGCACCCTCCCTGCCACAAATAAAAAACTGATGGATCCAGTTTATTTAATGTGAACAAAAAGTTTATTTTCCGATTTTCTTAATAAAAATCAAAAGGACTAAATATAATTTGTTGCAATCAACTCATTTGCATGAACCTGTTTCAATCATTAAATGTGAACCAAAAGTTTGAAACGAAATGTTCATTCTACATGCTCATGAGTCATGAATAATATATTATAGTGTTGTAAATAACAGTATGCACTATGGATAAGATATTGTCAAATAATTAATAAAAAATAATCAATGATAATTTTATTGCTGTCAAAAACTAATCGACCGATTAATCAACCTAAACAACCATTTTTTTACAATGCTGGTATAGCCCAATTAAATTAATATCATTTTGCAATATTTCTAGTAATAAGGTAATTGTTGTTAATTTAGGGTAAATTTTGCTCGAAGTCACTAAACTTTGTCTTTTGTCACAAATTAGTTACTTATATTTGATTTGTATCTCTATAGTCGCTCATTTTGATTTGTCTCAATCAAGTCACTATGTAACTTTTCCATCTAAAATATTAAAGAAACATGCTCATTCATTCCAAAATACTAACTGAATATGCTCATTCCGTCCAAAATACTAAATGAATATGCTCATTCAGTCCAAAATACTAACCGAATATGCTCATTCCGTGACTTGATTAGGACAAATTAAAAATTAAGTAACTATAGAAAGATAAATCAAACTAGAGTAACAAATTTATAACAAATGACAAATTTTAGTGACCTCCAATAAAATTTACCCGTTAATTATCAAGAATGTTTATTTAATGAAATACACAAGTTGTTACATTATTGTATGGAATTACTATTGTAAGAATGTAAACAAAAAATATCATAGAACTATTGAATGAGTCTCACAAGTCACAAGTTGAAATTTGACATGCATTAAAGATATGAAGCTTAAATTGATATTAATTATTTGATAGATAATTGTTAAGACTGTTGACGGAGTAGATCGAGACCGTCTTTTATAATTGTAGAAATATAGATAAAATGACATCATGTTTAGATAATAGTTCGTATTCATTGATAATAAACGGAACAATTAATCTTGACATTAGTTGTCAAATTATGACGATGAAATTGTCAAAATTAGGAAAAAAATATAACACACACAGATTGCTGACCTTATTGATATTCATCAATTGTCATTAAAAAATATATACATAAGTGTAAATCTTACATCAAATTTCATTCTTTTCGGATGCATGATATAGATGTAACATAGATTATATTTAAAATTAATGTAGGTTTTAAAAAATAAAGAACTATTATAATTTTATGCATGGTTGTCAAGTTAATCTATGGTTAATGAAATCTGATTCATTAGATAATTACATTAATGTTTGTTAATATATAATTTTAGTTTATAAATGTATTATTTTTCCAAATTAGGTTTTGTTGAAATTGTCTTGTTATAATTTTCAAAAATAATTTATCAAGGAAAAATGTTTTGAAAATTTAAATAACTTAATGATAACATGAGAATTCAATAAAGATATTGGTGAACCATATGAAAACCTTGATTAGTTCAATGATAATTACTATTTAATTTAATTTTAGTTGCTTTTGTCTTTTAGGTTTTCCTTTAGTTATCATAGAACATGTCCAATAAGCCAAACTCTTTCAAAAAAAGGTCACATGCTAATCCAAAACCTTTCTCTAAGCTTATAAATATCTTCTCTTGTTCTCTTAATTATCCTCAAGGAGAAACAAGAAACCACCCCAAATAAGAGAAACTAAATATCGGAGGCTTTCAATCTTGATCAGATGGCTCGTGCTCTCTCCAATTGTACTTCAATCTCTTCCTTTCTCTTTGATGGAATCTCCGCTCATATCCAACGGTAACAACTAAATTTAGTAGTTTCATTTTGTTTCCTTTTATTGTTACAACCAAAAGGGATTGGGTTTTGTACGTCCAAGCGGCTAAGGACAAATTTTATCCAAAATCCGGATCAAATCCGTCCAATTTGCATAAAGATTGGTGTGAAGATTTAGAAATTAATAAATTTGAACGATCTCATGAATTCAAAAACGTTCATACGAATGTTGATAACGATTGAACAGTTCATGCCTGATTATGAATAAGATTTTTGTCCAAAAGAGCCCTTAATTGTCTAGTCAGAATATCAGTTAAGTTTTTATATTGTAGCAAAGACTTAAGTTGAAACATAAATTAAATAATCAATCATATAATCGTTTGTCAAAGTAATTGTGCATTAAAGTGTTTTTTTTTTCATTTGTGCATCATGTACCTGAAAATATAATTTTTTTTATAATTAATTGATCTAGGAAGGTATATACTACAGCAGCAGCAACAACAGAGGCAATGAGACAAAGCCACAAAGTGGAAGAAAAGGTCGCTGATATATCGGCTTTTTCAGGTGGAAAACAGGTTACGAGGTCTGATACAAAGACAGAATCAGCGGGGTCGTGGATTCCCGATCCGATAACCGGATACTACCGACCGGTGAACTATGTTGCCAATGTTGATGCAGCTGAACTTAGAAAGACTCATCACTGCTGAGATGTCCAAAATAGTCTCTAAGGAGAAAAGTGCTAAAGAGAGAAAAGGGAGGGCTTCTTTGCAAGATTGTTTTACCTGATTTTGATTTTAATTTATTATGTATTTGTTCATGTAAAGAAAGTATTCAGAGTGAAAATGTCAAATCAAAATTTAGCGTGTGTGATAAAACTATAAAAAGCAAGAAATATCTGCGTTCGTGCACATACTAATTAAATCATGATTTTTTTAATATTTTCTCCGAACAAATAATTGCTTGCATGATTGTTCTACTTGCGGTTGTTATAAATCGACATTATACAAATTGATCCGTGTAGAAGGGGCCATACGCTCCGATGAAATCGAACTTGGATGTATCGAGGTTTGTTTTGAAATAGAATTTTGATTGATAAATATCTGACTTCGGTTTTTCTTGCTGTGAATTTGCTTGTCGGTCATGACACAAGAATGCTGCCCCTTGTCCCTTGTGTCAGCGGATCTATTAACTGTTGAAAGTTTCTGCCCCATGTCTGTGCAATGATTGTGTTGTTCATGACTACAAGAATCAAAGATTTTTTGCGAGAATAAAAAGTGACTTTTTGCGACAGAATACTGTCAAAAACGTGTTTTTTTTTCTATTTGCGACGGTACTTTTCACTAGAAAGTACCGTTATCATTGCGCTTTTTCTCTCGCAAAAAGTGCCTACTTTATTGTTGTATGTCGGATAGCTTAGTTTCTTGTAGCCATACTAGGTCGGACCTCTCGAGGATTGTCTATTGTATGATTCATTTGACGCAATTATACTCCATCAAATTCCTTGACAATTGAATTTGGTACAAGATACTTGGATTCCAAAACAGAGATCTATAACACCCCTCATCAGCTAATCTTACTAATCCTTCCCCTTCACTTTCATTTGTAACCAAATTGTCAATTTCTTCATCCACAATTGTTAGGCCCAGTTTGCTATCCGGGCCCATTTCTTCGTTTGCCTACTGGGCTGACGCTATTTTGGGCTATGTTGTGGCCGAAGACCCTTGCACCAGAAAGAAATTGAATCTTTTTTTCTTGAAATTGGAGAAATTGAATCATTATATGAACATGAAATGGCAAAATATGAATAATTAATGAATATTCTAAGTTTCACAAGGGGCCGGAATGAATTGGCTCGTTTATTTCTTCTATGGGCTGAGAGAGTTGACAAGGAGATGCCAGAAAGCAGGCTCTAGAGAATCTAACTAACACCATTTTTGGTCAATCGTTTTGTTTGTTTTTGATGTACCTTTATTTTTATTATATGCATTATTTATAACTATTTTACCTGTGTCTCTCTCTGGTTTCCAATAAGCATAAGCAAAGGAGAAAACTCAATGAAGGAATTGATTTGCCATGGCATATAGAAATTCCAATCTTAAATGTGTGGATCGAGTCACCTGAAACTGAAAACTATATGCAGGAAATCGGTAAAATTGAAGTGAAATTGAAACAATTGACCAAATTTTCACTCATTCGCTTCTTTCTGGAGCAAAATTACATTGTTTCGGTGATTCAATCGGACCAATTTTGGATTTTTTGCAACGACGGTTGAAATGATTTGGGGGAAATCGCATCTCAGAACGAATAAGAAGGTTAAATTCTTACATAATATTGTATAGACTTGGTGTATGAATGTTGTACTGTTTTATTTTGAAAATATAACATGGTATATGGTGAACCATGTCCAAATCGATTATTAAAATGGAGGACCGGAATCAGGGGATGTACAATGTCAAAATATCATATGAGGCATTGATCCCTAATGTTATTTTTATTTTATATTTTTTTGCGTGAATCGTGCGCGTAGGCAATAGCTTTATTAATCACAACTTTCATAGGAGATTACATTTGATATAAAAACCTTTCTATGAAAAACTAAAATCCCTAAAACATAGGATATGTGTAGCCCATACAGTCCCAAGCTATCCCTTTCGTTGAACCCATTTTTGCTAACTTATCAGCCTTTCCATTTTCATCTCTACCCACATGGCTACATACAAAACCAGTGTTTTCCTTCATGAGCTTCCAGATTTGCATGGTTTCCTCCAAGGCTTGCCATTCAGTTTCTATTGGTGGTTGTATACTTGATATCGCCTTAGATAGAAACAGATTGTCAGTGCAAAACCTACATGAGGAAATACCGGACAGTACAACATATTTCATTGCCTCTAGTAGAGCCTTTGCTTCTGATTGCATGGGGCATGATGATAGTATTCCAGCTGTTCTGTATGCTATTAAAGTTTCGCCTTTTGAGATTATAAATCCCATGCCCCCATTCCAATCCATGATCCATGACCCATCTGTAAAGCAAGTGTAAGAGTTAATGCCTACCTCCGGCTGTTGTGATATATTTGGTGCATGCCGAGTGAAGTTGGAATGTTTGGCACCCGACTTGCCAATTTGAGTTTCAGAATTGACCTTTTGGAAATAAGCTATGAAGGTTTGAAAACTAGGGATCTTTCCACGGTATGGACGGTCATTTCGGCACCGCCATATTGACCACATACAATTCACCATTGTTGTCCATTGCTCATCCGTTAGCATCCTAGCCATTTGTACCAGACAGTGGAGGTCCCCATTGAAGCTATCTGATTGAAGTGGTAAAGAACCAGCAAACCAGCAACTTCTTGCAAATGTACATAGAAACATCATATGATTAGCATCCTCCACTTCTGATTAATGCTATTTTTTCGTTTATACAAAACTTAGCTATTAGCCTATTAATAAATGCTGTCCTATTTAATTCAATATTGATTAATGATTATGTTATTAAATACACAGTGATTTATTTTATTATTTTATTTATTTGACTAAAGTAAACGGTGTATATAGTTGTTGACGATAGTAATTTTATTTATTTTATTTTATAAATTAAGTTTTTATTTTATTTTATTTTAACTTAAGAAAAATAAAATATTAATTGTTTACACGGAATGAAGAGTCTTTTTGTTTCTTTGTGAGAGGTAACATGTTTGAAATTAGATAAAAATCTCTTCTTATATTAATATATAATTGAAGACTTGACCTTTAGTTTTTCTTTATAAAAAGGATTCTAAATTAGGTTTAAAAATTTTGACATCCCTATTTCTGACAGAACGCTTAGGTCTTGAGAAAATCAGAAAATAAAAAATAACACATCTTAATTGATTGTTTATTGACAATTTATCAGAGAAAAAATAATTACCAAAATAACCATTAATACTTGTAAATTTGCCAAAAAATTCAGTATAACATTTTTTCCAACAAAATTAAATGTTGTATATTTATTCCATTTAACCATTTATTTTTTTATGAAATTTTTATTAAAAAGTTTGACGTGACCCATTGTAAAGTATTCATGAACCTAACAAGGCATGGTATATGTATAGCAAAGTACACAGTTTTCCGAATGATCACATCTTATATTTTTTTTAGTTCTGTAGTATTTATTTTATTTTTTTGAAAAAAAAAATAGGAAGATGGACCTGTCATCTGTATTTCGAACTCGGGATCTCTAATGCGCACGGATAGTGTTTCCTTTTGTCACTAGACTAACAGTTAATTCTTATTTATGTAGTATTAATTAATTTTAAAAAAATTTGTTCAAATTGGAAGGGCTACATGAATTAGCACAGAAAAGAAAAAAGAAAATTAGAAATACGAGGAAGTTTTCATCGTATATAATGGAAAATAAATTCATCAAGTTGTGCTTAAAAATAAAATAAACGGAACAGAATTAATTTAAATAACAGCGATACAGGTTGAGATTGGTAGGTCGGCTAAAGAAATGACCCTTTTATTAAAAAGCCCTTTGTTATTCAATTATCACAAATTACTTTAGAAACTTTTAAAACTGAATAATTATTGTTGATTTCTTGCAATTTCTATAATTCTAAGAAATATAATTTTGTATAGCAAAGATCTGGTGCAAATTATATTTTTATAGATCTTTGTATGTCTTTCAATTTTTTTCTGATTTCAATTGTGAAGATTGCATATATGTAGACTTTTCAGATAAAAAGTCAACTTTAAAGTCTTAGATAATAAATTAAAGAGAAAATATTATTATTCAAAATACAAGGAAACAATTCCTATCGAGTATATTAATTTACTCCGGGACTATGACTAATTTTGCTTTGGTAAAAGTGTGGGACAAGATACCAAAAAAAAAAAGTGTGGGACAAATAATTAAACATTTTGTAGGGGTTGATGCGAATGAATCCAAAAGATTAAAAAAAAAAAAGATCCATATGGTGCCACCTATACAAGTAGAAAAATGGAGCTGTCCTGATCCACCTGGCATCCTAGTCGGCAACCCCCGGCCACAAAAATAAAAGGATGGATCCAGTTTATTTAACGTGAACCAAAAGTTTATTTTCGGAGTTTTTTAATAAAAATCAAAAGGACTAAATATAATTTGTTGCAATCAACTCATTTGCATGAACCTGTTTCAATCATTAAATGTGAACCAAAAGTTTGAAACGAAATGTTCATTCTACAAGCTCTTGAAGAGTCATCACAGTGTTGATGTAAATAACAGTATGCTTTCATTGGATGAACATGTTATCGTCAAGCAATTAATAAAAAATAATCGACTAATTAGTTAGGAAAATATATGATAATTTTCTACCGCCAACACCTAATTGATCGATTAATCGACCTAAACAACTATTTTCTACAATGTTGGTACATCCCAATTAAATATCATTTTTACATTATTTAGGGTAAATTTCGCTCAAGGTCACTAAACTTTGTCATTTGTCACGAATTGATCAGTCAAGTTTGATTTGTATATCTCTATAATCACTGAATTTTTTATTTGTCTCAATCAAGTCACTCTGTAACTTTTCCATCTAAAATATTAACGAAATATGCTCATTCCATCCAAAATTTTAATAGAATATACTAATTTCGTCCAAAATATTAACGAAAAGTTATATTTCTTGGGATGAAAAAGTTATATATTGACTTGATTGGAACAAATTAAAAATTCAGTGGTCACATAGGGACAAATCAACTTGAATGACCAATTTAGGACAAATGACAAAGTTTAGTGACCTCCAGGGCGTCTTTTCCCATTAATTATCAAGAAAGTTTATTCAATGAAATAGGCAAGTTGCTACATTAGTGCAAGTATGCAATTACTAGAGTAGAACTAGGTGTTCTTAAGTTCATCAAGTCTCTTGGTGAACTCAAGTCCAAAACTCATGGAATCGGTTTTAAATGATCAATCCGAACAGTTGAAATCTGCCTACTTTACGAGTGATGCGTCCACATGTAAAAGAATTTAAAATTTAAATTAATTTTGCATCACTCATAAGATAGGCGAATTTCAACGATTCGGATTTGTCATTTGAAACTGATTTGATGGATTTTAGAATTAGGTACCAAGAGGGCTTGGTGAACATAAGAACATCTAGTTCTACTCTAATTAGTAATAAAGGAATGTAACAAAAAATATACATAGAAATATTGAATGAGTGAAAAAAGTTCAAATTATACATGAATTACAGATATGAAGATCAAATTAATATTATCTTGATAGATAATTGTTAAGACTGTTGATTCAGCAAAAAGAGACCGTCTTTTATAAGTATAGAAATATAAATAGAATGGCATCATGCTTAAATAATAGTTGGTATTCATTGATAATATATAAGGAGAAAAACCGTAACATTATTTATCAAATCAGAACGACGAAATTTTCAAAATTAGGAGAAAAGTTAACACACAGATTGCTAAACTTATTAATATTCATCAATTGTTATTAAAATATGTACACATCAGTGTAAATCTTACATCAAATAATATCATTTTCAGATGCATGCATGATATAGATGTAATATAGATTATGTTTAAAATTAATGTACGTTTTAAGCAATAATTTGAAAACTATTACAATTTTTACGGTCGTTGATTTAATATATTGTTAATGAAATTTGATTCATTAGATAATTACATTAATGTTTGTTAATATAATTTTAGTTTTTGTATGCATTCTTTTTCCAAATTATGTTGTGTTCAAATTGTCTTGTTATAATTTTCAAAAATAATTTATCAAGAATAAATGTTTATTAAGAATAAATATATTGGTGAACCATATAAAATCCTTTGATTAGTTCAATAGTAATTAGTATTTAATTTTAGCTGCTTATGACTTCTATTGGTTTTCCCTTAATTAATTATCATAGAACATGTCCAATAAGCAAAACTCTTTCAAAAAAAATGCTCACATGCACCTTTCCCT
The DNA here is from genome assembly GCA_033356055.1 of Carex pumila. Classification (NCBI taxonomy): domain Eukaryota; kingdom Viridiplantae; phylum Streptophyta; class Magnoliopsida; order Poales; family Cyperaceae; genus Carex; species Carex pumila. The sequence goes on along the minus strand of JARJHM010000137.1, from coordinate 357,329 downwards.
AAGCTTATAAATATCTTCTCTCCGCCTCTTAATTTTCCTCAAAAGGAGAAACAAAAACCACCCCAAATAACACAAACAAAATATCTGTGGCTTTCAATCTTGATCGGATGGCTCGTGCGCTCTCCAACTGTACTTCAATCTCTTCCTTTTTCTTTGATGGAATCTCCGCTCATATCAAACAGTAACAACTAAATTTAGTAGTTTCTTTTTGTTTCTTTGATGGAATCTTGATTTGGTTTTGTACGTCCAAGCAGCCAAGGACAAATTTTATCCAAAATCCGGATCAAATCCGTCCAATTCGCATAAAGATTAGTGTGAAGATTTATAAATTAATAAATTTGAACGGTCTCATGAATTCAAAACCGTTCATACGAATGTTGATACCGATTGAACAGTTCATGCCCGATTATGAATAAGATTTTTGTCCAAAAGCCCATTGGGCCAAAACCTCACCCAAAACCAAAATACTGTCCTTAATTGTCTAGACAGTTTATCAGGTAAATTTTTATATTCTAGCAAAGAATTAAGTTGAAACATAAATTAAATAATCAATCATATAATCTTTTGTCTAAGTAATTGTGCATTAAAGTATGTTTTTTTATTTGTGCATCATGGTACTTGAAAATATATATATTTTTTTAATTAATTGATGCAGGAAAGTATATATTACAGCAGCAACAACAACAAAGGCAATGAGACAAAGCCGCAAAGTGGAAGAAAAGGTCGTTGATATATCGGCTTTTTTGGGTGGAAAACAGGTTACGAGGTCTGATATAAAGAAAGAATAAGAGAGATCGTGGATTCCTGATCCGATAACCGGATACTACCGCCCGATGAATTATGTTGCAGCTGAACTTAGAAAGACTCATCACTGCTGAGATGTCCAAAATAGTCTTAAGGACAAAAGTGTTAAAGAGAAAAAAGGGAGGGCTTCTTTGGAAGATTGTTTTATCTGATTTTGATTTATTACATATTTGTTCATGAAAAGAAAGTATCTGGAGTGAAAATATCAAATCAAAATTTAGCGTGTGTGATAAAACTATAAAAGCAAGAAATATCTGCTTGCGTGCACATACTAATTAAATCATGATTTTTTTTTATATTTTCTCCGAACAAATAATTGCTTGCATGATTGTTCTACTTGCAGTTCTTATAAATCGATATTTGTTCTTTGGGATTTCATATCATATACAAATTCATCCGTGTAGAAGGGGCCAAACACTCCGATGAAATAGAACTTGGATGCATGAAGATTGTTTTGAAATATAATTTTGATTGACTGATATCTGACTTCGGTTTTTATTGCTGTGAATTGTTGAATGTTTCTACCACATGTCTGTGCAATGATTGTGTTGCCCATGGTATTCGATTTCGAAAGTGATGATGAGCCTCCTGTGGAGAAATCAGAATTTGAAAGGCTCTCAGATGAGGCATGGGACAATTATGGCTTTGCACTTGGAGTAACAAAAATCTAACAAAACTAACATAATTTAATGAAAATTGCTTCCATAGAAGATGGATTTTTTTTTTAATTCCATAGAAAGGAGTTTAATGAAAATTGCTTCCATAGAAGATGGATTTTTTTTTTAATTCCATAGAAAGGAGTTTAATGAAAATTGCTTCCATATATATATATAGAGAGAGAGTGAGTCTATGGTACTATGCATATTACGATTTGTTACCGTGCTACGGCTCTATATTCGCGGCATTGGAGGTGTTTACCATATAGTGTCATCTTGCTACATAGTATTAACATTAGCATAGCATAGATAAATAAGCCCGTGCTCTATCTCTTTGTTCCCTTGTGTTGTGTAGATAAATAAACCTGTGCTTTATCTCTTTGTCCCCTTGTGTTGTGTCAAAAGGTAGCAGAATTGAGTCACTGCTACCTTTAGGGTCATTGTTGAAACCAAATTTTTTTCATAAACCATAATTAATAAATCAAAAATTAGAAAACCAATATGATTGCTTTTTTTTTTGAAAAACCATAAGGACCGAATGACCCATTCGGTCTCACCATTTTATTATTAAAATTGAATCATTATATGAACATGACATGGTAAAATTTCAATAATTAACTAATTAGCATATAAAGTGATATATTAATTAATACATTAGTGAGACTCTTGTTTTCCTCATGACAACCAAAACAAAAACTAGCTGTCTAGCTAGAAGCTCATTTATTTATTTATTTATTTATCTCACATGAATGTTTCGACCAGCCTGTCTACAGCGAAACAACCATGTTAAAGAACGTTGTGTAGATTCTCATTTTAATTCTCAATTTTTCACAATTTATTATTTGGTCTGTGAAGATTTCTATTTTCACTAAATCGGTTGTACCATTGACATTAAATTCAAACTTGAATGAGAAATTTATATCTTCAATAAAACTAATTAAGTGCAAGTAATTAACTCTTAAAAAGTTCGGGTCAAATTTTTTATTTCCAAGTTTCACAAGGGGCCGGAATGAATTGGCTCGTTTCTTTCTTCTATGGGCTGAGAGAGTTGACAAGGAGATGGTCAACCTAGCGCCTTCTAAACTCAAAAGGAAAGCCCAAGAGATCTTAGCATTGACAGAAAGATTTGAGGTTGGATCAAATTAATATCAAATGGACCAGGAAGGAGTCTCAGTCTCACGTCGGAATTGGATCGACCTTAGCACCGCCTGTGCACGCGTCGCTGTCTTCGACAGTAGCCAACGCCGAATTATCCCGATGACCATGGAAATTCTGCCATACCGTCCTACGTGGCTTTCACTGACTCGGGGGTGCTTGTCGGTGAAGCTGCCAGAAAGCAGGCTCTAGAGAATCCAACTAACACCATTTTTGTTCAGTTATTCTTTTTGTTTTTCAAGTACCTTAATTTTTATTATACGCATTATAACTATTTTACTTGTGTCTCTCTATTTTCGAATACCCATTTCAAGTGTATGAATGGAAGCATAAGCAAAGAAGAAAAATCTACGGTGTGTGGGTCGAGTCACGTCAAACTGAAAACTATATATATTGATTGGATAATCGATCCAGACATTAGGAAGTTACTAATTAACTTCATTTCTTATCCAATGAGATAATATATTCATACATTTCCTGTTTAATTACAATTGCAACATGACTTTAATCAACTGCCCATTTACAGGTTTAGAATTGCAACATGACTTTAATCAATGAGATAATATATTCGTACATGACTTTAATAAGAATGTTTGATTGTTTCAAGACTCCTAGAAGACCATAACATTTAATTGTTTCTTAGAAGGCTGCTCATGTCATTATGGAGGATTAGATTAAATTTCAAGTTGTACATATAAATCTTTGATCGGCCTGGATCTGGTGTGGCCATTATTTATGTCCGAGTCTGAATTAGATATGTGTTAAATACGCACCACGTCACTTTACATCCACATGTTGCATACTGGTACAAGATCAAATACTAATTTACAATTTTTCCAACATATTACAAATGAGATAGATCCAATTAGCTTTAGAATTACTTCGACACTGGCCGATGACTAAATTCGTAATAAATATGACCAAATTAAATATCAAGGAGTTACATATTGAAATGCTAGTATCACTCAAAGCGACAGTATATAATGGTCACAAGTCACAACTTGTCAATTTTGAAGCCCATTTCAATAGAAAACGAGTTGCCAAGTTAAATTAGAATCCTGGTCACAAACAAGAAACACAATTCACGGAGAATAATAAAGGAAATAGGATCAACAACTCATCAGATTGATGATTTCTAAATTTTGTGCAGAATAAAAGAAATTGGTATGTAATCCTAGGAAAATGATTAAGAGACAAAAGAGAGAGTTCCAGTTGGGCAATCGTGGATGCACAACAGCACAGTCAAATATTATTTCCAGCAAGAGAGAGAATACTCGGAGAGCTGAGTTCTCAGCCTAGGGGAATCGCAAGAGAAGTAGAGAGCCCCAAAATCATGAGAGGAGGAGGCCGGGTAGGATAGTAGTACGGTAGGGCTCATCTTTGCTCTCACCTCTCCAACAATCAGAGATGGAGGACAGCAAGGCAACACAAGATCAAAAAAGAGAGAAAGAAATGAAATCAATATTGTCAATTTAAAATTTAAAATGTCCATTCTTATATTAAACATGCAGATATTGTGATCCACCAATGATTGTGATTAAAAGATAAAATTTGTATAGAATATCAACCAATTAAATAGTCTGCCTTCTTTTTTCTATGCAATTTTTTATATTTTTCTACGTTCTTATCACATGCAAATTGTATCATCTTTCTGATTGGTCTTGACTTCTTTTCTTTTTTTAATTATCATTCAAGGATCTTTTTGATTGATTGGTCATGTTTTTATTTTTTTTTCTCCTTTTTTTATATCTTTTAAGAAATACCATTTGCCATTTTAGATATCAATTTGCATGATATTTTTGTATTAAAATATGTTAAAAAATAAGTAGGCTATTTGAAATATGTCATCTAAAGAATGTTATTTATATTAGATAACTTTATATGTAGATGTTATCTAATATGTTATTTAGAAATGCTATTTCTCACTTTATCTAAATTTTTTGATAAAAATATTTCATTTTGTTTGAAAATTTTCAGTTTTCTTATAATATATTTTCGTGACAAAAGGGGAAATACAAAAAAATGTTTTATGAAGATATTAGATATTACAGTAGTTGTATAGATAAATTAACTATTTTAAAAGTTTGTATGTGAACACCACAAAATTTCCCTTAATTTAAATAATAAATTTAGATTAACCATTAGGAGGAACAACTTTCAATGATTAATGCCCAACTACCACATGATGTCAGTCGAGATAATCCGACTCCTGTATACCATATAAACTAATGTGAATTATTGTCCTTGGGGTCATAGTTCTGAAGTCCAACTTTTGATCTCATGTTTGTCGCTAAGTCTAACAATAATATATAATTTCTTTCTAGACTAAGTGCTTGTGTTTTTTGGAACTTGTGCTTGTATTCTTAAACTCACCGGTTCTTAAGTTCAATAGTGAACTTAATTTAAAAATATGTGACTTTGAATGATAAATCTAAATTATTGAAATTGATGTAATTTACAAGTACTGTATTTACATGTCAAATTTATAAATAAATTAATTTAATATATAAATACAGGCCTTTAAATAATGATAAAAAATAAGGACGCTGATAACAATCCCCGCAAGTCCATCCCCGCAAAAAACCTCGCACTAACTGCCAAAAAAGTCATGGGGGGACCGCTCAATCATTAATACTCCGCAGAAAATGTTAGTATTTAACTTGAAGCATCAAAGTATTTATCCTCGATTTTCAAAGTATTAATCCCTATGCAATGATCTCTATTTATGAAAGAATAAATCAATTCATTAATTGTCCCCGCACAAAATTTTCTTTTTTTTTAATCATCCCCGCACAACTGAGGACCATTAAACATGGGGGGACCACTCAATCATTAATGAGCGTTTAAAAAACTGTTAGTATTTAACTTGAAGCATCGAAGTATTTAACTTGAATTTGTCAGGTATAAACCCTATGCAATGATCTCTATTTATGAAAGAATAAATCAATCCATTAATTGTCCCCGCACAATTTTTTTTTTTTTTGAATCGTCCCCGCACAACTGGAGACCATTAAATAAACAATCCCCTCACCCAATGATAAATACTTTGAGACATAATGATAAATATTTTATGTTACATGGGTAAATACTTTACATTATATGGATAAATACTTTATGTTACATGGATAAATATTTCTCATGCATACTTACAACTTTCAGTAAAACATTAATGATAAATACTCTCATGCATAATTATAAATACTTTATGTTACATAGATAAATACTTTGTATTGCATAGATGAATACTTCTCAGACATTATTGCAACTTACAGTAAAACATCAATGATAAATACTCTCAGACATAATGATAAATATTCTATGTTACATGGATAAATACGCTATGTTACAAGGATAAATACTTCTCAGAAATAATGATAAATATTTTTTTGAACATCAATTAACAGATAAGCATTATTAACGGAAATTATTTTTAGATAATAGTATAATTAATGCAGAGATTGTTTTTAAAGGAATAATTAATGCAGGAATTGATATTAGAGGAAGGCATAATTAATGCGGGGATGAGAGTGGGGGGGTTTCTTATAATTAGTGGGGGGATAAAAGGAAACTTTTAGGAAAATTAGTGGGGGGATATATGACAGTTAAGGAAGAGAGAGAGTGCGGGAAAAATGGGGGGATGAGAGTGGGGGGTTTGTTATAATTATTCAAAAAATAAATACATTAAAATTTAACTTATAATTTTTCAAATATACTTCTATAATTATTTCAAAGGAATTACATAATTTCGGAAGGCTTAATTTTAAATTATGAAAGTACGGCTCATCTTCTAAGTGCGAATTTAAAATTTCAGCTTTTCTAAATCTCAAAATTCATTTATTATTTTTATAAAAAAATTATTTAAAATATTGATCTAATTCCAACTTCTATGGATTCTTTTAGTGTTTTAATCCTTTCCTTGTTTCTATCATTATCTTTTCCTTTTAATTTATTTGTATTTTATTGTTTAGTTTTATTCTGGAGTTATAATATTATGCTTCCAAAACGTATTATGCCTCCATCTGTTACGTTATAATAAAAATTTAACTAATAAAAATATATAAGAGGGTTTATATGCAAAATTCACCAACTATGTAATATTAGCAAATTGGAGGGGCTTAATTGCAAAAGAACCAAAACTTATCAAAACCCTTTTCCTTCTCTTCCGAAACCATTTTATTTCGGATGTGCATGAGTGTGGGTGTGTGTGCGCAAGGAAAAGAAAAGAAAGAGAGAAAGGTAGAGCTTAATTGCCGCGAGATCGATCGAACTGTCCGGAGATTCGAGATCAGAACCAAGTTATCGATCCTTTCAAACTCTCAATTTGGTATATCTCTAACTCTCTTAATTCTTCTTGAAACCCTAATTTTCTCAATTTGTCGAATTTTCGTCTGAAACTCGAATTAGGGTTTGATAATTGAAATTAGGGTTTAATGGAGTAAATCATAACTCGTGGAATTTATCGATTCTTGTTTAATGGATTAAAACCTTGAAATTCTGGAATTAGGGTTTTGTAATGAATTCGAGAGTTGTGAATTTTGTCGATCCGTTGATTAGTTAACCGTATAAACTTGACACAGATAAGAAAAAGAGATCTGTTGATTAAACCGAATACCAATTGAGTATCGACCGAATTAGGGTTAGTTGACCTAATTTAGATTTCTATAATAAAAAAAAGATAGTAAATGTTGTTATAACGGTATAGGAAATAAGAATACATGTTCGATTATGCGGGAAACGAATGGTTTCGAATCAAAAGGTTAGTATTATACGAACCTGAACAAATTCTGAACCTGAGTATGGTATTGCGGGCCGCAAGAGAAATTATTACGGGCTGCAAGATATAAGACAGAGAACAGACAGAGAGCATAATTTCAGACTGGTTGGTTGCGGACCGTAACAGGTTCCATTGCGGGTCGCAATAGGATACCCAGAAATGATTCTTGCTGTATAATTAGGGCAAATCAAATGGAAATCGAACCCTAATTGTATTAGCTTTAATCGTATAGCTACCGTATATATTTAAATTATATTTATGTGTATATCTTAAATAGAACCGGTAGAGCAACAAGTTACGGAATCTCTCGAGACGTCTGAGACATAAGGGCAAATCTTGATCATTCTAAACAGGTGCGGGGTTTCTGGACTTGTCTGAAATTTCATTTTCAGAATTAAACTGTTATTCGGTTGTCATGTTGAATACTTATTGTTGCATTAATTGAATCGTGCATTGCATTTGCATAGCCCAATCTATTTAAACTCGAATTGCTGTGATCTAATGAACTTGCATGCTGGTATGGTTTTCAGATTGTGTCGATCTATTATGATCTAATCTTAGATTGAAAGTCATCATAAATTGGAATGTGATTATGAATGTGTCACCACTGGTTGGTGAATGTGGAATTTGCAAAGTCTGCTAGCCGACTTTGATCGCAGGATCCTAAAGCTTTAGCCTACCTGGCCCTCTACAGTCCCCAGTACCGGTTGGGGTGAGGGGCGAGTGACTTTATTATGGTTGTGATTATGGATGACTATTGTGTAACGTCTCTGTGACTCTGGGGCGTTATCCGGCGTGATAATGCGTTTGGACGGTCAGTTGATATTACGATATTCTGAATGAGGTTGAATGAATTTTCTTAATATGACTTGAAACCAGAATTTAGGAAATGGTTAAGCCAAAGCATTACAGATGGGTGTCAGATAAAGGGTCCAGCTCGGTGGAACATCTGTAGGTGTCAGTAACCCTACAGATGGGGGTTTGATAAAGGATCCAGCTCGGTTGAACATCTGTAAGTGCTACCAGCTTTAATAAGATGAGTTAAGCCCTAATATTGCGTTGGTTTGAATTTCAATTTGGCAATTCCGTATTATTGATTTCATTTGATCATCTGTTGTCAAGTATATGCATTTTTCTTATATACTGGTATAAAATTGTGATATGCTTTAGTTGTGGTTTCTTTTTGAAAATGGAACTAGATTGCAAGTCCAGCGACTCGTTGTGGCAAATTTCACACTAAGAATTTATTCTCACCCCACTTTTGGGTTACTTTTTCAGGTTCTGGTGCAGCTGATAGTGGAGAGGCACGTCAGATCTAAGCCGTTGGTATATGCCACCTCTACCTGAGTTTTGTTTGGTATTTGACTAGAGATGTACATATATTTTTGGTTGTGATATATTCTCTATGTCATGTCCTCTGACTGTATCCTGTATCCATATGAGATACTATTTTGTATACTATGGCCTATCTTATATTTTGATCTGAACTGTTATGTGAATTTGTGTCATTTTTGTTTATTTGGGATTGGTTATCAATTATATCGTACTTTCTTTGTAAGCATACAGGAAACTGTATGTTTACGGTAGGGCCCTATCACATTCTGAGGCTGCGGGGTGTGACACCATCAATGGCTTAATTCGGGTCCTCTCTCTTGCTATGTATTTCCAAGACAACAGACTATGTACCAACTTATATAAACTAATGTGAATTATTGTCCTTGGGGTCATAGTTCTGAAGTCCAACTTTTGATCTCATGTTTGTCGCTAAGTCTAACAATAATATATAATTTCTTTCTAGACTAAGTGCTTGTGTTTTTTGGAACTTGTGCTTGTATTCTTAAACTCACCGGTTCTTAAGTTCAATAGTGAACTTAATTTAAAAATATGTGATTTTCAATGATAAATCCAAATCATTGAAACTGATGTAATTTATAAGTGCTGCATTTACATGTCAAATTTATAAATAAATTTATTTAATATATAAATACAAGCCTTTAAATAATGATGAAAAATGAACACATGAAAATTTAACTTATAATTTTTCAATTATACTTCTATAATCATTTTAAAGGAATTACATAATTTCGGAAGGCTTAATTTTAAATTATGAAAGTACGGCTCATCTTCTAAGTGCGAATTGAAAATTTCAGCTTTTCTAAATCTCAAAATTCATTTATAATTTTTATAAAAAAATTATTTAAAATATTGATCTAATTCCAACTTCTATGGATTCTTTTAGTGTTTTAATACTTTCCTTGCTTCTATCATTATCTTTTCCTTTTAATTTATTTGTATTTTATTGTTTAGTTTTATTCTGGAGTTATAATATTATGCTTCCAAAACGTATTATGCCTCCATCAATGGCTTAATTCGGGTCCTCTCTCTTGCTATGTATTTCCAAGACAAGACAAAACTATTATGAAGACAACAGACTATGTACCATGGTGGTAGGCGAGTTGATTAGCTTCTAACTGTATAAAACTATTTTAATTTAGGAAAATTTGGTATGTAACCCTGATAAACTTTGAAATTTTATATTTCTCACAACAACAAAGTAGGTACTTTTCGCGAGAGAAAAAACGCATTTATAACTGAACTTCGTCGCAAAAAATGCCGTCACGAATAGAAAAAACACATTTATGACGGTATTCCGTTGCAAAAAGTCATTTTTTACCCTCGCAAAAAGTGCCTTCCTTTTGTAGTGTCTCCCACTAAATTTCATAGTATCAAAATTAATTAATTACCCTTCTAAATTTAAAAAAGCACACAAATTTATTGTGTTTTGTGGTATAATTCACTTTAAATTCATAGTGTCCATTTTACCCTTTACTAAAATATAAAAACACTAAGGAGCATGTTTAAGAAAAATGTCAGTCTTTTAATTTATATTTCTGAGGACAAATGATTCATTTATCTAGTTCTGACACATACACAAGCGTATACCTGAATGTCAACGTATATACGTTAGCAATAAAGAAATTAACCATTTGCCCTTAGAAACCGATAATTTAGAAGTTTGATATTTTTCTTAAGAATGCTACTTATTTTTCATTTTTAAATAAAGAGCAAAATTATTATTTGATAAATTTAAAATAAGTTTCAATAGGAAAGACAACAAGATGGATAAATTTGTGAGTTTTTGAAATTTGGAATGGTAAATATGATATTACAAAGTTTAGAGGGGTAAATACCCAAATTTATTTGAAGTTTTTAACAGATAAACATGAACTCTTCCTTTATTTTAATAAACATAAAATTAAGATTATAGTTCTAGAATAAATGTTAGAGGAAATCCGGGATTTATGAAGGCTCAATTTTTAATTATGCCACATAAACATGTTCAGTTGGAAAAAATGGCAAAGAAAAATTAATGACTGCTATATGGAAGTCTAGTTCATTTGTCAATATCAGAATTTCAAATTTATGTTATTCTAAATTTCAAAATTGTTTTGATATTTCCTTTTAAGTTTTGATTGAAAATTTATATTTCTTAAATGAAAAAGGGTAATTCTAGCGTACGTCCAACTTTTATATACATAAATTTAAAAAATATTAGAGTGCGACTATGGTAATTAATGTGCATAAAGTTATACGACTAAATATATATATGAGATAACTAAGAACTTTCCTTCTTCTGTACACTTTTCTGTCCTTTCAAAGTATAACATGAAAACTTAATTAATTTGTTTCAGTTTTCTCATAATTGTTTTATTAGAACTCAAGAAATTTTTGTTTTCCTTAATTAGCGAATTTGATCTGAGATTATATCGTAATCAATAACTCAAATTTAGAATTAATACAGAAAGAATTCAGATCCGGAGTAGATCCAATTAATATTACACAATAAAATGGGGGCGTAAACCAAATATACACAATAAATTGGGGGCAGTTGATAATTCTCCATCTAAACCGATTGATTGGTTCGTCGAACAACCTTTAATGATTAAATGTCACTTCCTACCTACCACATGTTGTCAGTTAATTTTAGAGAAATACCAACGATTTTATAATTCAATAATATGACTCATCTACAATTAAAAACTAATGTGAATTAATGTGAATTAAAGTGAATTATTGTCATTGGGGTCATGGTTCTAACATCAACAACATATATAGATTTTCATATTCAGAACACATGTCGCCTCCCTTGCGGTTCTATCAACAATTTGAACTATCATGTTTTACTGGGTTCTACTAGTGGCAACCAGTTTTATTTTATTTTTTATTTTTTTAGGTTCATGTATAGAGTGCAATAGCTAGTGATGTACATAAACTCCCTTTTTTATATCAATATATTGTTGACTAAATTAGCCAACTTTAAAAAAAAAAAATTGTTTAAAAATTAACTCGAGGTAGTCCGAATTTCAATCGGACATCCAATCAAAACATTTATATTATTTTTTCTAATTTTCTTCTCTCTTCGTCTTTTATTTTTCCTCGCCTTTGTTTTTCTTATTTTCTTTTCATTTTTTTCTCCTCAGTCGGGTCAGGAGATAAGATTCATTTTATTTAGGAGGGGGCTGGGTTGTTTCTAGTGGTTTGCTAAACCCGTTAGGGGTTGAACCCGTTTTGCCCGGCCCGTACCCGTTACCAGTGGTATCCGTACCCGTTGCCCGAGTACAAACGGGTAAACGGGTAGACGGGTAATAAACGGACCGGACAACATAATTTTGAAAAAAATCCGTTGTACCCGTACCCATCTACCCGTACCCGTACCTGACCTGTTACAAAATTTGAATTTCAAAATTTTTTTGGCGGCACCCCTATATAGAATTCAGATCCAGTGCAATACCTGACTAAGTAGAATGAGATCTGAGTCATCAATTTTAATTTGGCATGAATCTCAAAACAGACCCCTATATCTAAACTCCATCCGGGATATGTCCTTTAACTTGGCACGAATCTCAAAGCAAAAAAATTCAGAAAAAAACAGAAAAGAAAAAAAAAAAAAAAAAAAACCCGCCCGTACCCGGGATACCCGTATCCGTCAACCCGCAACGGGTACGGGTAATAAACGGGTAGGGTAGTGGTTTTGGGAAAACTACCCGTCTACCCGTTGCGGGTTGTACCCGTACCCGTCCTACCCGTCTACCCGCCCTACCCGTTACCCCTAACGGGTTACCCGGAACGGGTCACGGGTAACCCGTTAGCAAATATCTAGTTGTTTCACGCATGGGAGCCACGTGGCTTTAGTACCACGTGGGTTTTTTTTTATATTTTGCAATTTTACAATTAAACCCTTTCAATTTACAATAGTATAAATAAGTCCAAACTAATTACAATAGTACATATTACCTGAGTGTTATACGGTTCGATATTATTGAACCGTGTACAAATAAATGTGACTTAAGAACACCATTCAAAACTTTCAGACCGTGTTTATATGTTGGAGAATTTTCGCGCTAGTGTCTCCTCCCGTTACATGCTATTGACGTACAATTCTTTCGCATCAGTTTATGATATGCTGTGTATAGTCATGTTTCTTGTATGGTGTATGAATTTTAACTTCAAAATATATCATAACTGCATACTACGAATTCAAACTTTTAAAAGCGAACTACTTCACAAGGTGCTTTCACATGTCAAATTTATAAATTTATAACTGACTTTAGTATAAAGTCAAGTAGTCTAAAAGAAAAGATTTATAAGTTAATTTTAATGTGCTCATTTTTCATCATTAATTGTTAAATGCTAGTATTTATACTAAATTAATTTTAAAATTTATGTACTAGACATATAAATACATCACTCTTAAACTTGGTGAGTTGGAACAGTCTTAATCCGTTATTTAAGATCTAACAATATGATAGATTTTGAAATTAATATCACTGAGAACCGGTGAGTATTTTATATTTCTCCAAACTAGCAAACTTTGAACATTTTAATTTTTAAAAAATAAAAACACTCAATCTGAAATATAAATCTATGTTGAATTTAACGACAAAAATAAGAACAGAAGTTGGACTCTAGAAACAAGACCCCAGTGACATTTTACATTAGTTTATATGGTAGAGTCAGATTATTAAATTATAAATTATCTATACTTTTCCAAAATTAACTTATCTTTGACTGACATCATATGGTTGGTATATATGCAGAGGCATTAAATCATTGAAGGTTGTTCGACGAATGGTTGGTATGCAAAGGCATGTAATCATTGAAGGTTCTTACACTAATAGTTTATTTAAATTTATTATTTTAAATTAGGACAACATTAGCGCATGTTGTGCTTTAAAAAAGATTTAATGAGCACAATTCTAAAACTGAGAAATTTCTTATTGGCTTTTCTATTAAAAATTATTTTAAATTTTTTAATATCCATTTTACACTTTATTTAAAAAATAAAAAATAAGTAGCAGATTTAAGAAAAATATCAGTCTTCTAAATAATCAGCTTCCAAGAAAAAATGGTTAAATTGTTTACTTTTGATGAATATAAGACGATAATCATGTATATATACACTTATGTATAGGTCAGAAGTAGATAATTAGAAGACTGACATTTTTCTTAAATATGCTACATCTTTTATTTATTTTTAAGTGAGTTATAATATAAAACACAATTATTAAAATAGGTAATATGTGAGTTTTTGAAATTTAGAAGAATAATTTAATATGATAGTATGACTTTTGGAGGAGAAAATTGATATATAATTTCCAGGTTTTTTAGGGTTGTACATGAAATTTCCCTAAAATAGTTTTTTTTATACAGTTAGAATTACATCGACTCACTTCCCCACCATGATACATAGGTCGTTTGTCTTCTTAGTAGTGTTGTTTTTTGTCATGGAAATCCATTAGCTAGAGAGAGGACCCAAGTAAAATATGTGCAGCACACAACCGAAACAATTTAAATCATTGGAGGCAAGAATGTGACGTTTTGGAAGCATAGTATTCAACAAATCAAGAATAAAACTAAACAACAAATACAGATAAATTAGAAGGAAAAGAAAATTATAGCACTACGGAAATGATCAAAACACTAAAAGAGATCGATGGAATCTGCCTTAGAACAATATAAAAAAAGCTGAAATTTTAAATTCTCATTCATTATATGCATGAACAGGACTTTCAAATTGTAAAATTGAGCTAGCCTTCCACAATTTTAGATTTCATTTAATATTTTTATAGAAATATAATTCATGACTTATCGTTTTGCCTCTTTGAGACATCCGGTGATAATTCTCAACCGCTCTCCTTGCGCTACCGTTTCTAACTCGATCTGCCGCATCTCAGCCTCTCCTATGCTTCCTCAAGCAAATGGTATATGACACTTCTAGGTATAGAGTTAGAGATTTTATCTCCTCTTCAACGATGGAAGAAAGAGCGGGATTACTCGTCCACTCCACCTCTCCAATAATTGTGTTTTGTATTCTTTTGTTATAATTAATGTTTTGTCGTTGGTGATGTAGTCTACCTCTTCCTCTCATTGTATCTTTCTGGCCCCGTTTTCCTTTCATCTATGTTTTCTACATTTTGTTTTTGTTTTCTTGTTTTTTCGTTCTTTTAGATAATAAAGCAGAAAAATGAGCAGCCTTCTTTGGATATTCCTATCTCGCTTTGATTTTCAGCCAGTGCGTTCGTGCTGATGGTGAGGATGACTAATGACTCAATACATTCTATGTTTTTCCTTGTTTGTTTTGGAAGCATAATTTTACAAGTCCACAATAAAACTAAACAACAAAATACATACAAATTATAATGAAAAGATAATGATAGCAGAAAGAAAGGATTAAAACATTAAAAGAATCCATAGAAGATGGCCCTAGATCAATATTTTAAATAAAATTTGTAAAAATAGTAAACGAGTTTTGAGTTTAGAAAAGCTGAAAATTTTAAATTATCATTTAGAAGATGAACTGTACTGTCAAAATTTAAAATTAAGCCTTTCTAAATTACGTAATTCCTTTAAAATGTTTATACATGTATAATTGAAAAATTGTAAGTTAATTTTAATGTGTTTATTTTTATCATTATTTGAAAGTTTGTATTTATATATTAAATTAATTAATTAATAAATTTGATAATTATTTGAAAGCTTGTCAATTGCACCAGTTCAATGATTTAAATTTGTCATTGAAAGTCATTCAGATAAATTTTTAAATTATGTTCACTAAAAACCGGCCAGTGAGTTTAAGAAAACTCTACTTCTACTGTATATCGAGTATATTTAAAAAGAAAACAGACAAGCATTTAGTCTAAAAAAGAATTGTGACCCCAAGGACAATAATTCACATTAGTTTATATGGTAGAGGAGTCGGATTATTGAATTTTAAATTACTGGGTACTTTTCAAAAATTAACTTATCTTTATTGACATCATGTGGTGCGTGGGCATTTAATCATTGATGGCTGTTCCTCCCAATGGTTTATCTAAATTTATTATTTAAATTAAGGGAAATTTTGTGGTGTACCCATAGAAACTTTGAAAATAATTAATTTATCCATAAAATTAACTATTATAATATTCAATATCTCTATAAAAACATAATTATTTGGTATTTCCTCTTTTATGTAATTAACTATTTTTAAGGTTACTAGTATTATGTCCGTGCTGCTTTGTAACGGAAATTATTGGCTGCAAGTAAAATTGAATTGGTTCAGTAGCAAGCCCCTTGTGCCTTACCTCAAAATAAATATAAACATATTTAATTTATTAGCCTCATTTATCGTACGTCTCGTTCACACGGACTATATTGAACTAGCAGTTGTTAATTATTTAGAATAAAACAATCATTAAATTAATAAAACCACCAGTTGTTAATTTTAGAATATTTTGTCATTAACCACCAATATCAATTAATAATTAATTAACCATTTAAATAATGCATCTATCATCGTCCTCTTGAGGCATTTAAATTCCAGATCCGATCCTCTTATCCTGCCTATCTATATTGAACTAATACACCAACATTTTTTGTTGTCTCTAGCTATATAGTTTCAGCTGCCAAGTAGAATACAGAAACGGGATGGCTGAGACTATTGTAAAATTTGTGCTGGAAAAGCTTGTTGATGTTGCAGTTAAGGAGGTTTTACTCATACACGGCGTCGATGAGCAAGTGGAGAAAGTGAGGCGTGACCTTGAAAGAATTCATGCTTTTCTCAAGGATGCTGACAAGACGCACATCACAGATGAGAGACAAAAACATTGGGTGAAGGAAGTTAGAGATGTTGCCCACTTGATAGAAGATGCCATTGACACCTTTCTCTTGGAGGTCTGAAACTTTCTTACAAACTGAATTTTGTTTATTCATTGATTGGATTATCATACATATTACAATTGATTTTATACCTATCTAAAGCTTAATTAAGAGCCATTGTAGTTGAAATGATGGCCAGTTGGCCTAGTACAATACACCAACGGTCCAGTACCTATAACAAGCTATAAAATATATAAGTCATTAAAAGAAAAAAGAAAAAAAGAAGAAGTGTTATTTGTAAAGTTCCACTAGGCTATGAAGTCAAAATTAAAAATCTCAGGCTTAATTTTGCTCTCTCTAATATTTCTAACAAGGTACCACCAAAACCCACCGAATCCACCAGCATAATAATGAAGGTCGTGGAAAGGGTGATAAAGAAAGCTAAAAAAATCCCACCTGTACACAAACTTTCCGATGAGATAAATATGATCCAGACAAGGATGGAAGAGATCAAGAAGAGCAGAGAAATCTTTGGAATCAACAATCTGGGTGAGGGCACTGGAGTAATAACATTGCCTGTTAGGCCACCCGTGATTCCGGACATTGATCCCAATGTTGTCGGTTTCGAGAAGGACCTGGACCATGTTGCCAACTTGTTGCTCGATGAGACTGTTAAGAGACGTTCTGTGATTTCGATTTGGGGCGTTGGTGGACTCGGAAAGACAACCCTCGCTCGAAAAGTATACAATAGGTATGTGTATAACACGTATATTTTAATTGTGGAATACTTAGTAGTTTAGAAAATCCATTTATTATTTGATTTAAGTTGATTAAACTCTTATTTTGTAAAAATAGACTTGGTTCAATTTGGTTCTAACTTGACTAGGGATCATGATTTCAACGACAATCTTTACAGAAATTATGAAATTATTTAATTATAAATTTAAGGAAAATATAAATTGATTTTAAAAATTGTCAAACCCACTAACAACATTTATCGAACAAATTGTCGTGTGAATCAATGATTTACGAGACATTCAACTGCCTCTTGTAGTTAGTTTTGGATCTCAAATATTAATTTTTTTTAGTAAATCAAGTCCATATATATGATTATGAAAATAGTATGTGTTAAGACGTTTCATTGGTAAAGCTGACAGTATCGCCTTAGCAAATGGATCATATAGACCTACACAATCCTAACGAACATAAATTGGTGAATTGGTTAGATAGGTGGTTTGTGACGTGACCTTCTATATGAAATATGATATTTTTTAGGAAATGTCCAATCTTATCTAACTCTTTAAATCCGATCATATTTTTACAACAAACAAATAGATGCTAATAATATCTTACTAATTATTAAGAAAGCTTAGCCATTTTTTTAGAAACCAGCAATATTGTTAAATATTTTTTTTCAAAACAAAATTAGAATGTATGAATTCTGACTGGTATGGCAGGCAACAAAAATGTAATATGTTAATGGAAATCATAACCGAACATATCAATATATATCAGGCAGATGACATGTCAGATCTGATCTGACCTGGCCATTAAAAGATGAAAGAAAAATATTCACGGTCTAATCCGACCATAACTTAAACCAAACTTCAAACATATCTAAACATAATAATTAATTATGCCTTCACTATTCCGATTGTAATGTTTTCTTTAATAAAGTAGGCTATTATGAGCTTGCCACGACCTACCGCCATGTTAGATCGATTGTACGGTGCTAGCTGGAAGCAAACCTTTCTTAACCCAACTAGGGTGGACAAAACGCGTCATGTTGTGATTAACACGTTGTAATTTAAATCATGTGCTGTGCCATGACCAAAATGTCTAAGGGTGGTCACGATACGCAAATGGTCACACCACGTGAGCCACTCTGTGCTCAAACATGCCGTGATCAAACGTGATTGGTCACATTGAGTCACGTTTAACTATTTGTTTCATAATTTAAGTTAATTTGTTCAAGATTCACCATTTTATCAAGATCTAACATTACACGTGACTCACATGACCACGTGTTGTGATAAGATCTTTCGCGTGACGTGTCATGCCATGCCAAATTTTCAAAAGATAGTCATAGCACGAAAATTATCACAGCAACGGAACACACAAGTCGCGACACATAACCGACACGTATGTAGTATCGTTTTGTACTATCACCGTGTCATTTCGTGACAGAGCGAACTCCACTGTACCATTTTTTTCCAATGTAAACTCAACCCAGCACTTTATTAAGTGGACTGAGTATGCGGGAACTTTTGTATAAATGAATAATTCAGCGGAAATTCACAAACAATATTTCCGCTGAATGAATGAATAATTCAGCGGAAATTGATTTTTTTGTTTCTTCTGTTTTTTTATAATTTCGTTTGTTTATATTTTTTTTATTTTCTAATGTTTAAATTGTTTGAACTATTTTAGTAATTTTTACACAATTCTAGACCATTCTGGCAATTTCAATAAATTAGGATAATATTTATATTTTGGTATATTTGTAGACTATTATGGTAATTTTGAACATCATTATGGACAATTTTGATATTTTCTAGGCAATTCTGATATTTTCTGGACTATTTTAGTAATTCTCGACACCATTCTAGACCATTACGATAATTTTTAAACAATTCTGATATTTTCTAAAGCATTATGATAATTTCTAAACTTACAGTAATTTTTTAGACACTTTTGATATTTTGTAGACATTTTGATAATTTTTAGACATTTTGATAATTTTTTGGACTATTTTGGTAATTTTCTACACCATTATTATCTATTATCATAATTTTTGGACAATTCTGTTAATTTCTAAACTATTTTGATAAGACCATTTTAGTATGAGAAGGGTTCCAATATCTATTTTTCATACCTCATCATACCTCATAGTTTATATCTTCGTTTTCAAAGTTCAAACTATTGATCTGAACCGCTCAACATGATATTTATACTAAAATATGTCAGGGATGAAATTTTGTATTTTTTTTTACTATTTATTAAGATAGGTACAAAATCATTGTTTCGCACCGTTCAAAAAACAATGATTTTCTACACATCTTATAAAATAGTAAAAAAATTTCAAAAATTATAAAATTTCATCCCCAACCATATTTTAGTATGGATACCATGTTGAATGGTTTGGATCGACAATTTAGACTTTGAATATGAAGAAAATGAAGATATAAAATATGAGGTATAATGAAATATAAAAAAAAAATGAGGCATTGGAACCCTCCTCTTTTAGTATTTGCTAACCAATTTTTTTAATAAAATATTAAATTAGAAAAGGAAACAAACATTAACTGAACACTCAAACTGTTTGATTGGACGATTTTCCTGAAGAAGAGAGAGGAGTGTGGATTGCCAGAAACAAATATAGTGGAACCGAGCGGAATGGGTTCTGATTCTGCTGGATTATCCAGTGAAAATAAGATTTCAAATTTGGCAGAATTGGCCATGCATTCTGTCAGATTATCGAGCGGCAATTTTGTTTCTGAATTTTCCATAAATTAATGTCATTTTCAGTAATTTGATTTTTTTAATGTTATTAATAAATATTTTTGCTGAATATTGTTATCGTTCTACTATGTGCCAGATTGGGTAGGTCATGTTAACTACTAATGTTTTATATTGCATTATACATATTGATATTGCACAAATCTAAACAAGATCAACGTCTAGATATAAAAAAAACCGGTTAAATTGTGCGGCAAAATTTTATTGATATTCTGCCAATATATGTGTGTGTGCGCGGCAAAATTTCCAGAAACTGATGTCATACACAGTTTAGAGCCGTGTGGTTTGTAAAATTTGAATTTTTTTTTTTTAACTGATAATAATGTCCGAAGTTTCAAATATTTGGATGGTAACAAAAAAACTTCGGACTTGGCCATCAATTTACATAAGTATTTGTTGATCAATTTATCATATTAATTTTTTTTATACTAGAATGTAATACATCTTTTATGTTTCACAGAGAAGATGTCAAGACGCAATTTGAACGTCGCATATGGATAGATATTTCTCAAAAGTTTGAATTAATTGATATTTTGAGAAAGATTGGGGAACAACTCGAGCAATCAAATACAAATGGTTCTCCAGGCAAGCTTCATGAGTCTCTCAAAGGGAAAAAATACCTCATAGTCCTTGATGATGTTTGGACAAAGGATCTATGGACTCAAATTGAAGAAGCACTCCTAGATGAAAATAATGGAAGTAGAGTACTTCTATCCACAAGGTCCTTTAATGTTGCTAAGCATGCGGATCCCACGTGTGATCCATATAAACTTGAGTTATTAACGAAGGAGTTAAGCTTAGAGCTTTTGTTGAAAAAGGCTCTTCCTAATCAGGATCCAACTAAAATTGCTAATTACAATCTTTCTGATATCATAGATCAATTTGTCCATAAATGTAATGGGCTACCTATCGCATTAGTCATTTTAGGAAGCCTATTAGCAACGAAGCCACTCAATCATAAGACTTGGAGTAAGGTGTTACAAACAATGTGGTTTGCTGATGGAGAAAAAATTATAGGTACTAGTTACGAGGACCTACCATTTGGTCTTAAATCCTGTTTCATGTACTTCGCTGCGTTTCCTGAAGACTATGAAATCGATGCTATAACTCTACTTCGAATGTGGGTTGCGGAGGGCTTCATACCAAAAGAAGACAAAAGAACATTGGAAGAAACGGCGGAGAGTTTTTTGGAGGATCTTGTGCAGAGGTATTACTTCATTTAATGCATTACACATTTTAGTATAATGTGCTGATTTCGTGATGCAAATGCTCATTCCAATATTCATGTTTCATACATGCCCTTTTGGATTATATATATATTTATAGGACATTCCAATATCAGAAACACTCCCTAAAAAAAAGAAAAAAGAAATAAATAAATAATAATAATAATAAATAAATAAATAAATGATAAATAAATAAAAATAAAAAATAAAAAAAACGAAAAATGCACACTGCAATCAGTACAAACTAGTTACCTATAGATCCATCCAACTCAATTGATTTGTAGGTAACTATTTTCCTTTATGAAAAATTTGCTGTCCTGAAAATTTATGAACGTCAATATTATAATATATAATTAGTCTTTTCTTTTAGTACTTACCTTAAAAAATGTAAGCCTCAATTATTTAATTATGACATTTATGAGCTCTCCAAATCGAATGTGCTTGTTTGCTCAAAATAATTTGTTTTGTTGTATAACAGGAGCATGGTTCAAGTAACTTCTAGATCTGCGGATGGTTCTATCAAATATTGCCGCATACACGATCTTCTACGGGATCTCGCTCTCCAAAAATCCAAAGAGGACAACTTTCTCATAGTGTATTCACATTCAGATGATCAGCACAACTTGTGTATGGCACGTCGTGTGGCAGTTCACAATTCAGATTGTGATGAACTCGTGATGAGCAAAAACCTCCGCACTCTGTTGTGCTTCTGTACTAAATGCATGCCAAATTGTTCCAAACAAAGGATGCTCAAAGTGGTAAGCATAGAAACCTTACCAGGTGCTCCTATCGAAATTAATTTAAAAATGTTTGAAGGATTGACTCAGTTAAAATACCTAGATTTAGGAGATATAATGGCCAGTGTTGAGAATAGATCCCTGAGGGAAATGATAGGCAATATGAAGTTTTTACAAACCGTTTCTATCAGGGCAAGGGAAAATCATCAGCTGCGGTTATCAGGGCATAAAGCACTGAGGCATGTCACTGGATTTCAGGTCAAACTGTCGTCGTCATTAGAACTACCAAATTTGCAAACACTTGATTGGGTGAGTTGCGACGAATCATGGGAAGCACCTTATGTACCCAATTTGCGCACATTAAAATTAATACACTCTTCTTCTTCATGGGAGGCAGCTGATGCTTTCCTAATCACCTTAAAGAACCTGATCTGTCTCAAACTAGAGACATGTTTATCTTTTAATGGAAAATTAGATATGAGAGACTTCCCATTTTATCAGAATCTACAATATCTCTATTTAAGTTCTCAATCCACAGAGTTGATTGACATGCCCATTGATATGCCTCCTCATCTCACTTATCTTTGCATTTGGAACTTAAAATTCCAGCAAGACATAATGCCGGAACTGGAGAAGCTACAGTACCTCAAGGAGCTCAGGCTATGTAACCTAGACACTAATGAAAAAATGTGTTGCTCGGCAAAAGGTTTCAGCCAGTTAGAACATCTGAGTATTTATAATAACGACCATCTAAAGGATTGGGAGATAGAGGAGGGGGCTATGCCCAATCTTAGAAAATTCTATAGTAGGTTTTCTAGTAATTTTTGTGTTCCTCACGGACTACGATACCTAACCAACCTTCAAGAATTGGTGTGGTTTGACCCTGAACGTGCTGCCAACGTAAATGAGATCCGCAACTTATGCAAACATGTTCCTTCAATTTCTATACGATAGAGCCATGGACTCCAGTCAATGTATATTTTACTCCAAGCGTCCAATTTTATATTTTTCATTGTTTTCTTTTAAGTTTCTGGTTTGTGTGCTTTGCATTTTTAATTTAATTAGTGCAATTTTATGTATCGTTTGAGTACAATATGTCAGCTGAGTTTTTATACAAAAACTTCTGCTCAAGCTTGGAGTACATTAAAGCTGCTCAATTCATGTTCAAGATTCATCTTTCGATATTTCATATGTTGTCCAACTTTTCCAGTAAAATGTCACATAATCAGTATTGTTAATTAAAAACGTGCTTATTTCATCTGATTTTGCTGTAATTCAACCTCATAATTCCAGTAATTAAATTGCATCAAGAAATTCTATCTGTCTTATCTCAAAAAAAAATCTATCTATGTCAATACAAAATCATATCTATTAATGAGGACAAAAAACCAGTACAAAAGCAAAATAAATATGCTGTTATTCCAAAGGAATAACAGGAACCTGTTATTCTGATCTCAACCGTTGATCATAGTTGAGATTCGAGGATGAAAAAACTTCTTCATTGAGATTTGAGTATGGAAAATTTTTAATGGTTGAGATCATAATAACATCAAATTTATTTTCATAAAAAAACTCCTATGACGACTGTTTAAATTTCCATCACTTTTCATTCACTCACTGTTATAGAAGCATCAGTGACGCGGAATGAAGATTCTTTTTGCTTCTTTGTGAGAAGTAACATGTTTGAAATTAGATAAAAATCTTTTCTGATATTAATATATAATTGAAGACCTGACTTTTAGTTTTTTCTTTATAAAAAATGTTTCTTAATTAGTTTTGAAAATTTTGACATCACTATTTCTAACAGAACACTTAGGTATTGAGAAAATCAGAAAATAAAAAATAACACATCTTAATCAATTGCTTATTGACAATTTATCAGAAAAAAAAAGTAATTACCAGAATAACCATTAATACTTGTAAATTTGCCAATTTTTTCAGTATAACCTTTTTCCCAACAAAATTAAATATTCTATATTTATTCCATATATCCATTTAATTTTTTCTGAGATTTTTATTAAAAAAGATTGACGAGAACCATTGTAAAGTATTGATGAACCTAATAAAGTACCTATCAAGGCATGGTATTATGGTTCTGAAACTTGGAATCGGAATTGGAATTGGATACTTGACCGTGGAATCGAAATCGGATGAATCGGTTAGAATCGAGTGAATCAGATTTTTTTAGCAGAAGCATGTTTTGTACTAAAAGAATAGAAAAAATTAGTAAATACAATCCTTTTGATTAGAAAAAAGAACTAAATATATACAAGAAAAATAAAGGAAGAAAAAGAAACATAAAAAAGTAGAAAGCATGAAAAATTAATTCAAAAGCATATACACAAATTGCTAAAAGACTGTTGAACTGGAGAGGAGCATGAAAAAGTGGAGGCAGCTCTAAATTATTTATTAAATGTTACAATCTCTCCGTGATAACTTTTGGTTGCTCCGGGTGCACAATGCATATGGACCATATGTATATTCAATATCTATACTTAACAGACTAGTAGACCGAGTCTATTTAAGGGAATCCATTTTCTAATCTCCTCCACAGCTCCTTTCATTTTTTTTTCCCAAATTAAACCCTTCTTTCCGAGAAACTCATTTTCACGCAAAGTAAAGGCAAAATTGGCACTTCAGGGAGAGAATCGATCTGAAATCAGTTAAAACTCGCCTAACTCGGCTTGACTCAGCAAAAAAATTGAATGACTCGGCCGAGTCAAGCACTATTCATCCAATTTTTGCTCAAAATATCACATAGGCGCGAAACTCGGATGAAACTCGGACCGATCCCATCTGATACCGAGTTGACTTGGCTGAGTTGACTCGGTACCGGCCAATTTTTAGAACCATGCATGGTATATCAAAGTACACAGTTTTATGAATGATCACATTTATCTATTTTAATTATTTAGTATTTGTTTTTTCATTTGAGATAGAAAGATAGAAATCTAGCATATCAACTTCTATTTAATTAATTGTTCATAAAGAACCTGTCATCTGAATTTTAAACTCGAGACCTCTTATGCACACGGAGATCAAGTATTGTCTTTTGTCACTAGACCAACGGTTGATTCTTATTTATGTAGTATTAACTTTTATTCAATGAAATTTGTTTAAATTGGATGGCCTACATAAATTTAACTCTTTTTTTAATATTAGCACAGAAAAGAAAAAGGAAAATTAGAAATATGAGGAATTTTTCATCATAATTTAATGTCTGAGCATGATGTCAATATTTTCTAAAAAAGATTAGCTAAAAGATTAACATTAAATTCAGAAAACAATCTCTAAAATATCATATTGCCACTTTTGTAGATTGCAACTTAGTTTGCTCTCACTTAACTACAATTTTATCAAAATACCAAAAAAATCATGTGCCCATAATATTTTATTTATTTTTTTAGATAAGCCAATTACTATGAATGGTCCACAATCTTTTAAGTTAAATGCTTTTTAAATATTTAGAGATAATAAAAACTTGAGAAAATGTAAAATTCAACCTTCAACTATATTTATATCAAAATTATATTGAGTGGTTCAAATCGACAACATACCCAGAGTGATTTTTCGTAGCTTATTACTTATAATTAGCGACATGTATACTAAAGCTTCCAAAATAAATCTGACATATTTCAATTGACGAATTCTAACTATTGAAATCAATCTAATTCACAAGCGATAAATTTATATGTAAACTTTACAAATTTTCGAATTTATTCAGTATGAAATTATGCAGTAAAAATTTAATGACAAAAAATCGTCAAAATGTGCTTACAAAGAAAAAAATTAAAAAAAACAGAGGGAAAAGATTATGCATTTTAAATAACAACGATATATATACTGGTTGTGATCGGCAGGTTGGCTAAAGAAATGACTCTTTTATTAAGAGGCCGAAATTTTTAAAAATACCAATTTATTAAAATTGATAAACCAAAACACTAATTTGGGTCGGAATTTATATAATTCGCATGGCCGCTGCCAAGGGAAGCAGGCAGCTGGAACCGGGCCACTGTGAGGGGAAGCAGGCGCTTATTTGGGCCGCTTTGGGGGCCAGCGGCCACACTGAATTTTGTTTTTTTTTTCTTTTCTTTGTTTTTTTTTGGAAAACATAAAAAAAATTTGTATTAAAATATTAGAAATGTTGAATACATTTCTTTGAAAATAGATGAAATACAATATAATTTGATTTATTATAAAGACTGCAACAAATAATCTGGATCAATATTTTTCAGGCCAGATTTTTCGCGGCTGTAAGAAAAATTAATATATTTCTTTATGTGTTATTGAAAAATAATAAAAATACTTAGATTCTGAGTTATTGATCCCGGTTCAAAAGTCACTTCTAGGTAATCCAGAAAATATTGTGATCTTTCTAATACATTTAATTTATAAAAAGTTATATCTATTTTGAGAATTATTTTTGAAAAACAATCATTAAATAAATTAAGGTTTTTATTTTTTTTCAAAAATAGATACAACTTTTTAAAAATTAAATGTACTAGAAGGATCATAATATTTTTTGTATTACCTAGAAGTGAATTTTGAACCGGGATCAATAACTCAGAATCTAAGTATTTTTATTATTTTCAATAATACATAAAGAAATATATTAATTTTGTTACAGCCGCGAAAAATCTGGCCTGAAAAATATTGATCCAGGTTATTTGTTGCAGTCTTTCTAATAAATCAAATTATATTGTATTTCATCTATTTTCAAAGAAATATATTCAACATTTCTAATATTTTAATACAAAAAAATAATTATGTTTTCCAAAAAAAAAAAAAAAGCAAAATCCAGTGTGGCTGCTAGCCCCCAAAGCGGCCCAAATAAGCGCCCGCTTCCCCTCGCAGCGGCCCGGTTCCAGCTACCCGCTTCCATTGGCAGCGGCCATGTGAATTATATAAATTCTGACCCAAATTGGTGTTTTGGTTTATCAATTTTAATAAAATGGTATTTTTAAAAATTTAGGCCCTTTTTAATTCAATTATCACAAATTACTTTACAAACTTTTAAAACTGAATAATTATGGTTGATTGTTTGCAATTTCTATAATTCCAAGAAATGTATTTTTTTATAGCAAAGATCTGATGCAAATTATATTTTTATAGATCTTTGTATGTCTTTCATTTTTTTTTTTTTAATTGTGAAGATTTCTTATAGGTAAACTTTTCAGATAAAAATTGAACTTTAAAGTCTTAGATAACAAATTAAAGAGAAAATATGATTATTCAAAATAAAAGGAAACAATTTCTATCAAGGATATTAAAGAGAAAATATTATTATTCGAAATAAAAGGAAAAAAATTAAAGATCCATATGGGGTAGGGGTGAAAACGGAGCGGATAATGAGCGGATACGAATACGGATACGGATAGTAAACGGATATCAAAATTCAAAACCAAATCTGCCTTAAACGAATAGTTCACGGATACGGATTCGAATACGGATATAAAGTGAATAATGATCGGATAATTGAATTATTTAAACTTTAAGATACAAATACTAATTAATAAAATTTAAAGATGAAAATGAATGAATAATTTAAGTTAATTTATTTAAATTTGTAATTAAAATTTATGGAAAAATCAAATCAAAACCAAAGATGTAATAGAAAGATATGGGAACCACTGCCTTTTTGCAGTACGAGCCTCATAAAGGAGTAAAGATTTTAACAGAGTTCTTTTTGCTTCAGGCAGCGCACTTACCATATACAATGCTATTTTTATTCTATAGTTTGTTAGCTGCGTGAAGACAAAACTGCTTTGTTAAAATCGTTACCCTTATAAAGCAAAGAAAAAGGCGCTAGCTAGTTAGGTCTGTCCCGATGCTTCAAAATAGCTTTAGTCCCACAACCAAAAAGAAAAATAAATATGGTTAATAAATTAGCCTTTCCGAACTCCAATTGCTAAGTAGTGAGATAGAGGAACATATATAATGTGTTTAAGCACCCCTATCTGTATCCGGGTACTCTTCCTTTTATTAAAGAATTATCTGGATCCGTATTCAGTAAAATTCAAATCCGTTTTATCTTAATTCGGTCAAACCCGGATACGGATCGAATTATTAAAGAATTATCTGTATCCGGGCACTCTTCCTTCTATTAAAGAATTATCTAATTATCTGGATCCGTATCCGGTAAAATCCAAATCCGTTTTATCTGAATTCGGTCAAACCCACATACGGATCGAATTATTAAAGAATTATCTGAATCTGTATCCGGTAAAATCCAAATCCATTATCTGAATTCGGTCAAACCCGGATACGGATCCGAAATTCAGATCAAACCCGGATACGGATCGGATAATTCGATTCCGTTTTCACCTCTAATATGGGGCCACCTATACAAGTAGAAAAATGGAGCTGTCCTGATCCAACAGGCCGGCATAATAGTCAGCAACTCCCCGGCCACAAATAAACGGATGGATCCAGTTTATTTAATTTGAACCAAAAGTTACTTTTCCGATTTTTTTAATAAAAATAAAGAGTAAATATATATGTTGCGATCAACTCATTTACATGAACCTGGTTCAATCATTAAATGTTAACCAAAAGTTTGAAACGAAATGTTCATTCATCAGTGTTGTAAATAACAGTATGCTTAGAGGCAAAGTCAGTATTGGTCAAAAGTAGGCAATTGCCTACTCCTGAATTTTGACAAATACTTGTAAATTTGTATAAAATTCGATTATTGCCTACTCTTATTTCAGTCCATTGCCTACTCCTGTCATGATTCTCTATAGATGTGGCTAGATTCAGTCTTTTTTGTGCGTCAATTGAATTTATTAATTTTGTTGATTTGGGAAAAAAAATGAAGAGAACTGCGATTTGTGGAGAAGAAATATTGTGTGGAGAAGAAAGTTAATTGAATATTTCTTCCTAAATACACTTGGTGTATTGATCCATTGAGCATTAAAATTAAAAATAATAGTTGGTTCACATTGAACTAGGACCATGAGATGTTGTTTGGGCCATGAGATGTTATTTGGGCCCTCACATCAATCAAGATAATTATGCTTTGTTATTTAGACGTTTTTAACATGTAGTCAATTTACTTTTTAAGTTATAAAGAAAATTGTCTAAATCACAAATTATAGTGAAAATTTTAATTATTATTTTTTCAGTTATGATTTACTGTTTTCATACATACATGTACATTTAAAGTTAAAAATATGTCATATATATTGTGTATGATTAACTTGTAAATGTAGTAAACTTTAGTAATATATATTTATCCTAACATGATTTTTTATAAAAAAATAACTTTTTACTGAATTGTTTAGAAATTAAAAAAGCTATCATTATTTTTACGAAATAGTGTGTTGACAATTTCAATTTTATTAAAAATACTAATTTAATAATAGCTCATTTTTTGCCTATCCCTGATGAAATTCTTGGCTACGCCACTGAGTATGCTCTTGTTGGATGGGCATGTTATCGTCAAACAATTAATTGGAAATAATCGACTGATTAGTTAGAAAAATATGTGATAATTTAATTACTGTCAATAACTGATCGGTCGATTAATTGGCCTAAACAACCATTTTTTACAACGTTGGTACATCCCAATTAAATATCATTTTTGCATTATTTGATGTATGAATGTAAGTATTGTTAATTTCGGGTAAATTTCGCTCGAGGTCAGTAAACTTTGTCATTTGTCACAAATTGGTCACTCAAGTTTGATTTGTATCTCTATAGTCACTAAACTTTTGATTTGTCTCGGTCAAGTCACTTTGTAACTTTTTCATCTAAAATATTAACGAAATATGCTTATTCCGTTCAAAATATTAACCGAATATACTCATTCTATTCAAAATTTTAATGGAATGTACTAATTCCATCCAAAATATTAACGAAAAAGTTATATTTTAATAATTTTTTGGTTGAAATAGTTATATAGTGACTTGATCAGAACAAATTAAAAATTCAGTGGTTATAGAGAGACAAATCAAACTGAAATGACCAATTTATGACAAATGACAAAGTTTAGTAACCTTACCCATTAATTATCAAGAAAGTTTATTCAATGAAATTGACAAGTTCCTACATTAGTGCATGTATGCAATTACTAATAAAGGAATGTAACAAAAATTATATATATATAGAAATATTTAATGAGTCACCCAAGTTGCAATTTGACATGAATTACAGATATGAAGATCAAATTAATATTATCTTAATAGATAATTGTTAAGACTGTTGATTCAGCAAAAAGAGACCGTCTTTTACAAGTATAGAAATATAAATAGAATGGCATCCTTCTTAAATAATAGTTGGTATTCGTTGATAATAAATAAGCAGAACAACCGTAACATTATTTGTCAAATCAGAACGACGAAATTTTCAAAATTAGGAGAAAAGTTAACACACAGAATGCTAACCTTATTAATATTCATCAATTGTTATTAAAATATGTACACATCAGTGTAAATCTTACATCAAATAATATCATTTTTTTTGCATGATATAGATGTAATATAGATTATGTTTAAAATTAATGTACGTTTTAAGCAATAAATTGAAAACTATTACAATTTTTACGGTCGTCAATTTAATCTATTGTTAATGAAATTCAATTCATTAGATAATTACATTAATGTTTGTTAATAAAATTTTAGTTTTTTTATGCATTCTTTTCCCAAATTATGTTGTGTTCAAATTGTCTTGTTATAATTTTCAAAAATAATTTATCAAGAATAATTGTTCATTTAGTTACTTATAACATGAAAAATTCAATAAAGCTATTGGTGAACCATATAAAATCCTTTGATTAGTGCAATAGTAATTAGTATTTAATTTTAGCTGCTTATGACTTCTATTGGTTTTCCCTTAATTATTTATCATACAACATGTCCAATAAGCAAAACTTTTTCAAAAAAATGCTCACATGCACCTTTCCCTAAGCTTATAAATATCTTCTCTCCACCTCTTAATTTTCCTCAAAAGGAGAAACAAAAACCACCCCAAATAACAGAAACAAAATATCTGAGGCCTTCAATCTTGATCGGATGGCTCGTGCGACCTCCAATTGTACTTCAATCTATTTCTTTCTCTTTGATCGAATCTCCGCTCATATCCAACGGTAACAACTAAATTTAGTAGTTTCTTTTTGTTTCCTTTTTTTTTGTTACAACCAAAAGGGATTTGGTTTTGTACGTCCAAGCAGTTGAGGACAAATTTTATCCAAAATCCGGATCAAATCCGTCCAAATTCGCATAAAGATTAGTGTGAAGATTTATAAATTAATAAATTTGAACGGTCTCATGAATTGAAAACCGTTCATACGAATGTTGATACCGATTGAACAGTTCATGCCCGACTATGAATAAGATTTTTGTCCAAAAGAGCCCTTAATTGTCTAGTTAGAATATCAGGTAAGTGTTTATATTGTAGCAAAGATTTAAGTTGAAACATAAATTAAATAACCAATCATATAATTGTGCATTAAAGTATTTTTTTTATTTGTGCATCATGTACTTGAAAATATAATTTTTTTTTTAATTAATTGATGTAGGAAGGTATATACTACAACAACAACAACAACAGAGGCAATGAGACAAAGCCGCAAAGTGGAAGAAAAGGTCGCTGATGTATCGGCTTTTTCGGGTGGAAAACAGGTTACGAGATTTGATACAAAGAAAGAATCAGCGGGGTCGTGGATTCCCGATCCGATAACTGGATACTACCCACCAGTGAACTATGTTGCCAATGTTAATGCAGCTGAACTTAGAAAGACTCATCACTGCTGAGATGTCCAAAATATAGTCTTAAGGACGAAAGTGTTAAAGAGAGAAAAGGGAGGGCTTCTTTGGAAGATTGTTTTATCTGATTTGGATTTATTACGTATTTGTTCATGAAAAGAAAGTATCCAGAATGAAAAATGTCAAATCAAAATTTAGCGTGTGTGATAAAACTATAAAAGCAAGAAATATCTGCGTGCGTGCACATACTAATGAAATCATGAATTTTTTTATATTTTCTCCGAATAAATAATTGCTTGCATGATTGTTCTACTTGCAGTTCTTATAAATCGATATTTGTTCTTTGGGATTTCATATCATATACAAATTCATCCATGTAGAAGGGGCCGTACACTCTGATGAAATAGAACTTGGATGCATGGAGATTGTTTTGAAATAGAATTTTGATTGACTTATATCTGACTTCGGTTTTTATTGCTGTGAACTGTTGAAAGTTTCTACCACATGTCTGTGCAATGATTGTATTGTTCATGTCAGATAGCTTAGTTTCTTGTAGCCATACTAGGTCGGACCTCTCGAGGATTGTCTATTGTATGATTCATTTGACGCAATTGAATTCCTTGACAATTGAATTTGGTACAAGATACTTGGATTCCAAAACAGAGATCTATAACACCCCTCATCAGCTAATCTTACTAATCCTTCCCCTTCCCTTTCATTTCTAACCAAATTGTCAATTTCTTCATCCACAATTGTTAGGCCCAGTTTGCTATCTGGGCCCATTTCTTCGTTTGCCTACTGGGCCGACGCTATTTTGTGTATGTTGTGGCCGAAGACCCTTGCACCAGAAAAAATTTGAATCATTATATGAACATGAAATGGCAAAATATGCCGAAATTTTTATAAATATTCAAATCAAATAACAAATTACGGAATATACCCTGTTTTGCTATGGAATTCGAAATATATCCAATCCAGTTATCCAATAACCGAATTTGATACAAATTTCCGGTTAACCACTACCTGGACTAAAAAAAACAAATCCGGTTAATGGTTAACCGGATTTGTGCATTTTCCTTTTTCTTTTTCTTTTTATTTTTTTTTTAAAACATAATTTTTTTTATTTGTTGTATTAAAATATTAGAAATGTTGAATTTATTTCTTTGAAATTAGATGAAATACAATATAATTTGATTTATTAGCAAGACTGTAACAAATAACCCGGATCAATATTTTTCAGATCGGATTTTTCGCGGCTATAAGAAAAATTAATATATTTTTTTATGTGTTATTGGAAAAAAAATAAAAATATTTAGATTCTGAGTTATTGATCCCGGTTCAAAAGTCACTTCTAGGTAATCCAGAAAATATTGTGACCCTTCTAGTACATTTAATTTATAAAAAGTTGTATCTATTTTTGAAAAAAATAAAAAACTTTAATTTATTTAATGATTGTTTTTCAAAAACAATTTTCAAAATAAGCAGATGCCAGAAAGCAGGCTCTAGAGAATCCAACTAACACCATTTTTGGTCAATCGTTTTGTTTGTTTTTGATGTACCTTTATTTTTATTATATGCATTATTTATAACTATTTTATTTGTCTCTCTCTGGTTTCCAATGAGCATAAGCAAAGGAGAAAACTCAATGAAGGAATTGATTTGCCATTGCATATAGAAATTCCAATCTTAAATGTGTGGATCGAGTCACCTGAAACCGAAAACTATATGCAGAAAATCGGTAAAATTGAAGCGAAATTGAAACAATTGACCAAATTTTCACTCATTCTCTTCTTTCTGGAGCAAAATTACAATGTTTCGGTGATTCAATCGGACCAATTTTGGATTTTTTGCAACAACAGTTGAAATGATTTGGGGGAAATCGCGTCTCAGAACGAATAAGAAGGTTAAATTCTTATAGAATATTGTATAGACTTGGTATATGAATGTTGTACTGTTTTATTTTGAAAATATAACATGGTATATGGTGAACCACGTCCAAATCGATTATTAAAATGGAGGACCGGAATGAGGGGATGTACAACGTCAAAATATCATATGAGACATTGATCCCTAATGCTATTTTTTCGTTTATACAAAAATTAGCTATTAATAAATGCTGTCCTATTTAATTCAATATTGATTAATGATTATGTTATTAAATATACCATGATTTATTTTATTACTATTATTTTTATTTGACTAAAGTAAACGGTGCATATAGTTGTTGACAATAGTAATTTTATTTATTTTATTTTATAAATTAAGTTTTTATTTTATTTTATTTTAACTTAAGCAAAATAAAATATTAATTGTTTATGAAATAAAATATTTTCTTTGAAGATTTAATGAATACAAAATAAAATATGAAATTTAAATGTTAAAATTAAACATTTTATTTGTCTTTAGTGAATTTATTAAGTTTTTTTATTATTTTATGGAAGTCTATTTAATTTTTAAATTTAATTAAATAAAACACTGTAAATTTGATTGTTATCCATTCAAATTTAATTATTATGAGTGATGGAGTGGGTTATTTGACAAATTTAGTACAAAACGTACTTCTGCTAAAAAAAAATCCGAGTTTCCGATCTGATTCATCCGATTCCAACCGATTCACCCGATTCCGATTCTCCGGTCAAATAAGTGATTCCAATTCTGATTCCGATTTTCAGAACCATGGTATTGCCCACTAATATGTTTTATGAATTGTCATCTTTTATTTTTTTTCTTCTTTCGATTAACTGAAGAAAACAATGAGCCGCAAGTTTCAAATAGTCAATATGAACCATTTAACATGATCAGCATATGAAAATATATTTGCAAACTAAATTTTATATTCTTTAAAATTTTATTATTTTTTTAGATAGAAAATCACTTTATCTAGAAATGTAAGTAAATTTTCATACGTAGGTCTTGTTGAATGATTCATATTGACTATTTGAAACTTGAAAACTAGGATATTAATCCATAATTCGGACCAATCTGTGCTATGCATAGTACCACTACATTGCGAGATACCCATTCCAGTCACAGACAATCAAAAATATTTTGGCAATAGTGCTTAGCACTTAGAAGGATTATAGAAGACCTCCACATTTTTCATTTGTCTCCTTCTTAGCAAATAAAATAATAATTAAAAATAAAAGAGAGAGAAAAAAATGTTTTTTCTTTTCCCACCTACCTCTCAAATAGTGTGTTTTGAAGCAAGGATCGTGATTATTTGTGGCACTGCTCTCTTTTTTTGAAAGGCTTGAGTGACTGTCAAGTATTACCAACTGTAAATAAAAAAATGAAGATTACAACCGTCTCTTCTACTAACAGTATTTGAGCCCAAAACAACTGGTATCATAACTCCAGGTATAATTAAACTATTACAGACTATGATTTTAAAACAACTGGTATCATACTTACTATTACAATGCATTCAAACTTAAACATAAGAAGAACTGTATCAACTATTACAGACCAAAGATATAACAAAACAGTATTTCAAAGCCAATATCAGTTTCAAAGGAAGATACAAGTAGAAGAGCAAATAAAGTCCTTTTAACCAGTTGCTTCACAGAGGTCTAGTGCAAACCCAGGATCCGGTACTGGAAGGTGTACCTGTACCCTCCTGCAAGGGTAATTCTGTCATATCATGTTGCAAAATAAGAGTTAATTTATAAAAAAGAATCACCACTTTTGGATTTACTCCAAAATGAGAGTAAGGAAATAATAGAGCTACTCAAATTCCTGATTGATTTTGTAGAAAGTAGAAACCCCCTTAAACCATAGTTTATTCCTTTCAAGCCAGAAAGACTAGATAACAAATCTAACTAGTTCCACTGTAAATCTATATATGTTCATTTCATCTTGTATTATATAGAGTTTTTAAGTTTAAGGGATGATACAAAATTTAAATATATATATATTCAAGATCACAACCAAATTAAATGAAAATAGTTACCACTCTTTTTCTCATACATCCCATTGAAAAATAAAATGTTAAATGTGTTTCAATGTACTCATGGCAACTCAAAAGTCAAAACACTACAAAACTCAAAAGTCAAAAACACTACAAAAAAAATGATAATATTGGAATACATATTTTTTTACAGTGATGACAAGAAAGATTTTGGAAGAAGCAAAAATTAGAAAAATTAAAATAGTGGCTAATTGTTAAATTCCATATAACATTGCTACATCCATGAAACTTGAATCACCGGTAAATTTTTCTTTTGTTTTGTGGAAGATATAATAGGTGCTTTACTCATTACTTGAGAAAAAAAAAAAAGTTAACATTTATAATGACTGTGCATAGTAACTGATATCAGAAAATATTTACCGCACTTAAAATTATTGCAATGAGACAATAATTAGACTATGAACCATTTTCCATTGAAATGAATAAAAGGGATATATATATATATCACTGTTTATTAGATTGAAAAAAAAATTGTCGTTTACTTGTAGCTGACAGCCTCTGTCAGCTTTCTCAAACAGAAAAAAATAAATATTGTCCTTTCGTGTCACTGTGAACTTCTTTTAAATCTAAGATGGAGTTAATTGCCACATGTAGTAGTGGAGAATGGTACTAATATTTTGGAAGTATTAAAATATCAAAACAACAAATATATAAGCATTAAAAAAAACAATCCGCACTTCTTTTCATTTTTTTTGTTCTCAATTTTTTTGCCATCCCAAACCAAGTGAGTCTTGATTTTCAATCGGTTAGCATGGTAACCAGACCACACAGAATTATGGAAATTGAAGAAATATTAACTTAGAAATGCCAGGTGCACCACAACAATATAACCTATACAATGTTCTAAATAACTTTGAATTCAATAAAACAAGAAAGTTTTGAACTTATCTATATACGTACCTAATTGCTACACAATGACATATCAAGAGATGCTAATCGATCCACCCCACGCCGAGCCTTCTGATGAATTACATCGGTGGAGAAAAAGGAATAGATTAGTAAAATTGTATGGAATTATGGAAACTTAGCAGAGGTTGTCTAGCTTCTTTTTGTTATCATTAGGAAGTTCATTTGTTCAAGGCCTGGTTTCTTGTAAGTCTCAAAAGTTTGAAACAATGTGAATAATTATGTCAAAGAGAATAATTTCCAAAATTCCCTATAGGTGATTGAGCAACAAGGGGCATATGGAAAATTTTTTATTGTTGCTTGTGGAAAGTTAGTTTCAACAAGGGTAAATGGGACATTCTTTTTATATCAACTATCAGATTAAAAACTTGATCCCACTTTTGCAATTTTTTTTTTGTGTGATAGCTAATTGTCTAGTGTTCTCAGTGCAAAGCTACAACACTCTTTCCATATATAAGACCCAAGATTATTACAGGTGTTATATGAGGCTGTATATATGCAATTATGAACTCATTGGAAATCTACTGAAGAAAAAAGAAACACAAAACAACAGTAAAAAAATGCTAATTGGTATCTATTAAATTTGGTACTGACAATCACCATCCAGTGAAGTTATGGTGTATGGATTTCAACTCATCTATAAACTTTCTAGTCGGGTCAAGTGTACTGATTATCCATATTAACAACGGCCGAATGAGGTAATAAAAGCACAAAAATCAGTTTTTCCATATATCAACATGCATTAATTATATAATTTAATCAATAAACACCAAATTTGTTTTGGAAAAGGAAGGGTTCAATTACAAACTTATGATAATACATGAGAAAGGAGAACTATGTACCTTCAAGTTTCAGTAGATGGTCCAGCAGAATTGTTTGTGCTCATGCCAATTTGTGAGATTATGGAAGAATACGGTCCCTCTTTACAGAACTTCTCCAGATCAGGGCACTCTGAAATTTGGAATTTTTCAAGACCAGAGAGCATTTGGTCGAGACCATCGGGAAGACAATGCACTCTTGAGCATTTTTCTATGATCAAGGTTCGAAGCGATGTGAGACCTGCCAACTCAACTGGCAAGCATGTCAGGTAGTAGCATTCGGACACCCGAAGAGACTCCAATTTCTGGAGGTCTTGGAATCCAGTTGGCAAAGACGTCCAGCTATAGCATGAGAGGAACAACATCTTCAGGTTATTTAAACCCGAAATTGAATTAATTTCAGGACATTCATCTAGTTCCAAGTAAAGGATCGATATGCACCTCGGAACCTCTTTCAAAGAAGGGCATGCATAGAATTCTAGGGATTGAAGCAGAGGTAACATCTTTTCGCCATTTTGCAACTGTCTAGGAAGCAAACCAGTTAGGTTTGGGCATTTTCGGATAGATAGCCGTTTCAATTTGCGCATGCTTCTAAACTCCTCTAATGGCCAGGCAAAAATGCTGCTGCAATTGAAAATATCCAAATTTTCAAGTGATACCAGTGATCTCCAAAAACCCAATCTTAGATGCCGTATTTCTCTGGCCATGAAAAAACTATTAGTTGATTCCAGTCGCATTACTCGAAGCTTATGGCTATTCCGTCCCTTCACTTCTGCGCCTAATGCTGACAATTCCTCGTTATCAGAATAGCTTGCTTTTGCCATGCTGACTTCAACTAAGCTCTGTGATTGTGTTACCAGATCAATGGTAGACTGGAGTAGACCATGATTTTCTATGCTTATGGTTAAATATTTAAGCACGGGAACAATAGGTAAGTTTTTCAGCTCTGGACAATTTGTGATTTCCATCTCATCAAGCACAGGAAATGATGGTATTTTTCTCTGCATTCCTTCTTCCTGATGCCATCTTTCCAACCTCTTCAGTCCAACTAATACCAGTCTCTTGAGGCTTGGGAATAGCTCTGAGCCATCTTTCTTATCTATACCAGGGAAGGAAGTGAAGTTGTACATACATGTCAGATTGATCATATATTTTAAACAGAGAACTCGAAGGGATCGCATCTTCCACACTGGAGGAATGGTGCTACATTGTGAGCAACCAATCAAATGAAGTTCAACCAAATTCTGGAGACCTTCAGGATTGGTAAGCCAATTTGCAAATTCATTTCCCCCATATTGTTGTATTTTCAACACCTTCAATCCATTGTGAGGTTGTAGAGCCTCCAATACCTCCGAGTCATTATTTCCTTTTGATATAACCAGTTGTTGACCACCCCAACATAAAGTTAACCGCTCCAAATTTGTTTTTGAAAACAAATCAGCCTCTTTGGCAATTGTTGCATCCTTCACGTTCCGCAGGTTATATATCTCAAGCAAGCCACTAAGATCCAGGCACTTTAGTTCATCAATGCCGTTGCCGGCACTTTCTCCGACAATATAAGTTGTAAGGATCATTAGGCAACTCAGTTGCCCGAGATGTAATGGCATTTTTTTTAGCTTCGGGCATTTATCGACATGGAGATGCCTAAGGCTCCTCATGTATCTCATATCTTCTGGAAGCCCGCCAAGAAGCAAGCATTTTGAGAGATTTAGAGTTTGTATAAAGTATAATGAGCTTGTGGATTCAGGTAATCTCTTAATTCTACTGCCAGATAGATCAAGATATCTCAAGTGTTTTGTATATTTCAGTTCAAACATATCTCCTTCAAAAAAAGCCGAGGGCAAGTGCAAAGCTCTCAAAGAGTTTGAGTTGGGTAGCACACTGCAATTGACAGTTCTAATGAAGGGATCATTCGAGTATATCAAGGTACGCACAAGTGGACTATTTTTTAATAACACAGGAATATCTACTGGTGAATCTCCAAGTACAAATAGAGAACGGTTTTCAAAATCCTTAAACTGGTATTTCAGATACAATACGGATTCATTTCGTGAAAAAACACATACTGCCTGATCATGGATCAGAGGATGCATCTTACATATAACTCTACTACGATATCCATGTTTGTCCCTAGATGAACTTTCGGGAACAATTTTGACATCCTCAAAGAATTGCCTCAAGGCAAGCTCATTGAATATGCGGTTTCCTTTTTCTTCTAGAGATGTTGATCTATCAGAAGAGATTAGACCATTGGCAATCCATAGTTTGACCAACACCTCTTTGTCCATGTAATGGCCCTTAGGGAAGACAGAACAAAAGGCAAAGCATTCTCTAGTTTCAGGAGATAAATGAGTAATAACAAAATCCATCACATTTATGGGAGAACGTTGGTGGTTTACTTGTTGCCATTCAGCAAGCTCTTTCTTGAATCTCATCAAACCACCCATCAGATTCACTCGCAGAGGTAAACCATAGCACTTACTAATTATTTGTCGGCTAATCTTAAGCACCTCTGGAGAAATTTCTTCATCAGCAAAGAATGCTCTCTTGCAAAACAGAGTCCAAAGATCATTGTCTTTCAAAAACGAGAGCTGTATTTTATTTCCACCTGCTGAGGACATAATGGCTGCCACCACATGAGATTCTGTGGTTACTATTAAGGAACTCCCAATTGCAGCAGATTGCTCAAGCCATGACTTCAACTGCTTCCACTTTAACAGATCCTCTTCCCCTACATCATCCAAGACAAGAAGGAATCTCTTACCGCTTAACTCTTGATAAATGCGGCGCTGTAGTAAATCAGGATCACCTTCAGATAAGCAACAATCTTTCCCTATTACCTGATCTATCACCAACTTTGCAATTCTAGCAACGTCAAATTCTTCTCCAACATCAACCCATAGAATAACCTCAAAATTATCCTTGATTCGGGCATCAGCACATGTGAACCTAGCAAGAGTAGTCTTTCCAATACCTCCGAAACCAAAAATTATGATTACTGCAATGGTATTGGTATCTCCAACAGCGTTGGAATCAAGCAACCTGTTCACAATTCGCTCCTTTTCTTCATCTCTGCCAACAATAATAGG
The DNA here is from genome assembly GCA_033356055.1 of Carex pumila. Classification (NCBI taxonomy): domain Eukaryota; kingdom Viridiplantae; phylum Streptophyta; class Magnoliopsida; order Poales; family Cyperaceae; genus Carex; species Carex pumila. The sequence goes on along the minus strand of JARJHM010000137.1, from coordinate 316,836 downwards.
ATCAATTTCTTTCAGGCTTGTTAAAATCGGGCCTTGCTGACCTTCAGTGCCGGGCATTTGCCCCTCGCTATCTTCACTAATGATACGAGTTGACGTCTCAAGAAGATCTCCAATTCTGATCACAACTCTTGTCAGCCTCTCTCTCATCCCTTCCTTAATGGGGAGCCTCTCCTTCATCCCTACCTTAATGGGGAGCCTCATCCCACTAATTAATTTACAAAGAGAGAAGATACTAGTTCTTACTTTCTCACCACTCTGGTGGTGGTTGGTCTCAGCCTCTGCTCGAAGCATTTCATATCTGAACTCCTCTACTATATCATCAACTTCATATGCCGCTGCATGAAGGTCCCTAAGCCAGGCTTCACATTGCTCGATGTGTGCACGAGATTCATGTCCTTGACGAAGTAGTTCAGCACGAGATTCACTTCCTTGACGAAGTAGTTCAGCACGAGATTCATATCCTTGACGAAGTGGTTCAGCACGAGGGAGCGTGGGCAGGATAGCCCTAAACAGTTGGAGCAGCTTCTGGCACTCTTCCTCCATTCCCGGCATCAATCCGGGCTGTTGCAGGATAGGTATCAGGTTCGAGATCAGCCCGTTTTCCATTGCTTAATTGCTACTGGTAATTTATTCAAGTTTGAAAGAGGAAATTATTACAAGGGCACTAGATCAAGAGAAACTGAGAAAGCACTTGAAAACAGTAGAAGGGTGCTATAGGGAAAGGAGAGAATAATCAGTGCAAGCAAAGCAAAGCACATATCCGATTTTGGTTGAATATAGTTTTCACTTTGCACCAATTAAAGTCCAATTGGCCCACAGCCCCACACCTTTGAGCAAAGCATAAAGACAGAGAACGAATCTATTTATTTAAAGCAAAGCATAAAAAAGAGAGAAAGTAAAAGAGAAGCAGCAGTTGATTTTGGCTCTGCGCGCATGTATTTTGATGATGTCCGTATCTGCTACTATTCGTGTCATTTTTCCCACTTCATTGGTATAGAGGTGTGAAGCAATGAGAAAAGGAAGCTTCAGTCTCCAAAAAAATAAAATAAATACTTTGATCGATGGAATAAAGTTCATAAACAAATTAATAAGGATGTTAAAAAATAGAATAATTATTGGAGGAATGAAGTACTATGGTCTCTCATTTCTCAGTTCTCTATTCTCATACATGTTTTTGCGTTAACTTTTATAGATATAAATACTTAAAAAATAATATATTAATACTTAAAAATAATATATTTCTCAGGTCTTCTTTTGTGAACTCAATTCTAAAATCTATCGGATTAATTGACTTCAAACGACGAATCTAAATCATTGAAACCAATTTACCTTACTAGTGATGCATTTGCATGCCAAAATTTTAAACTTTCAAACTAATTTAGCATAAAATCAAGAGGTCAAAATTAGAAGGTTTAAAAATTAATTTTAATGCATTCATTTTTTAATTGTATTTTGACCACTTAACTCTATACAAAACTAATTCCAAAATTTAAAATTTTCGCATGTGGATGTATCACTCGTAAGGTAGATGTGTTTTAATGGTTCAGATTGATTGTTTGACGCCAATCTGATTGGCTTTGAAGTTGAATTTACAAAGGAATTTGGTGAACTTAAGAACACCCAAGTTCTACTCATATTTTTCTATATTATATTCTGAAATTTTGAACGATTTTATTTACTATAAACCAAAAAATTCAACAAAATTAAGAAAAATGTAATAAAATAAATTGAGATGGAAATTTGAATAAAAAAAAATCGTACCTAAAATTAAAAAGTTCAAAAAACTACATTATACAAAGCATAAAGTTCAATTCGAATGTAACTTTTCATTTATAAGGAAATGAAATTGTTATACGAAATAAAAATACCCGACACACAGATAGCCATAAACCAAAAAATTCAACAAAATAAAAAAAAATGTAATAAAATGTAATAAAATAAATTGAGATCGAAATTTGAATCAAAACAAATCGTACCTAAAATTAAAAAGTTCAAAAAACTACATTATACAAAGCATAAAGTTCAATTGGAATGTAACTTTTCATTTATAAGGAAATGAAATTGTTATACGGAATAAAAATACCCAACACACAGACAGCCATACAATTCCAGTCTTACCCTCTGCAGCTATCTTTCTAATTCAATGACAGATGGGCTCCACCCTCTACTCAAACTCTGTTCTCCTCTATTTATCTTTCCACCTCTTTTATTTATTTATTTTATTCCTTCCTGTGGAAAAACTGCGCCCCCCCCCCCCCCCTCCCCCGCCCGTCCGTGTCTGTTCTCCCTTCTTTTTTTTCCCCCTCTCCCATGAAAAACCCTTTCACAGATCCGCGGAGATATACGAATTCAAATTCGGGTTCAGAAATATTATCCGAATCCGTTTCTAAATTCGAATCTTAAGCTGGAACAAATTTTGAAAGTATTTGCTTTTTCTGGCATTCAATTAATTAACCAGTAAATTTTAATTGTTTAACTGGAAAATAAGCTATACCTTTAGTTTTTTTTTTTTTTAAACTTGGTAGTAGCTACCAAAGTTCGTGAGGGGAAATCGAACTCTCGACCTTTGAGTATAACAACTTTAAGACATTTTTCTAGCCAATTGTGCTACCTCCCCTTTCTCAAGTTATACCTTTTTTAGCGGCATCCTAGAACATTACATCTAGGAAAAACCATGAGTTGAATAAATCTAACTTATTTTTTATCATTTAAGTGTTTTTTTATGTTTCCTTTATTTCTTGGGAACAAATTTATAATCAGGTCGTACTTGACCCAGATTACATCTGATCTTTATTCGATTTGATTTTCTGAAATTAAAAAGTGCAACATATTGTATTGATACTTCAATATATTCTAAATGTATTCTTTTGACCGAGACTTGTACACATTTGTTCTTTTAACCAATGTAAAAAATCCTATAATTTCACAATGCCAGCCGACTTATTACTGGAATTTTGCTCTTTTAACTTTTATTATACGAGACAATATTATATTTATATCAAGGTCATTAACCCGCATATTTGACGATAATGATAATGCGATTAAAGAAAAAAAATTTGAAATTGTAAATATATTAACTACAGTTCCTTGAGGGACATATATCAAATGTAGTGTAAAGTTTAAAAAGTATTGGTCGCTCAGAAAAATAGTACTATTAAATTTATTGAGTCTGATTGGTGATGAATATTCTTATAATTTGCAAAAGTAAACACAGTTTCTAATTTTTTGTATGAATCATCAAAAAAACACAAGCATGTTTGACGATTATTAGCTGTATATATACATGAGAAAATGTTTTTGTCCATTGAGTTTTGTCCACCATCTGTCCACAACCTTATCCAACTCTCGTTCTAACTGTCGGTCCCCATCTTCTTCTAACGACTTCGTCTTGCTATTTAAATAGGTCGACCTTTCGTAACCTTTTTTGAATTTCATTTCCTAAATTTTGAAATCCGATCAGATTTGCTCAGCATTTGGCAATTTCATTCCTGTTTCGTCTCTGATAGAGGAGAGGATCTCGCGACCGTCGCTTGTACGAGCAAATTTGATCAGCAAACTATCTCTGGAGTAAATCTGATCAGCAAACTATCTCGTGAATCTAATCAGCGAACTATCTCGCGAAATATTGTACGAGCAAATATGATCAGCGAACTATGGTACGAGCAAATTTGATAAGCGAACTATCTTGCTACCATCGCTTGTACTGTACATCTCTTGTACGAACTATCTCTAGAGTAGCAAAGTAGGTTTATTCCTCTCTTCTCTCTCTGTTTGTCAAAATTTAGCCCATCCTGTATAGAAACAGTAGAGGTTTTATCAAGAACCTTCAATCGTGGAGCGCGATCGAATAGAAGTTATTTTTGTTGAAGAGCATGACAAAATTCAAATCTAGTAAGTTATTTCTGTTGTATTTATTGTTTTCGTTGTATGCAGTAACAGATCTAGCATTTCAAATGAAATATGGAGGAAAGAGATGATAGAGAGGCGATATGGAGTATTGATCTGTTAATTTTACAGTATTGCCCCATTAATTTTACAATATTTATCTTATGAAAATCTGGAGGAAATAGATTACAAAGAGGCGATATGGAGTATTGATATGTTAATTTTACAGTATTTTCCCGTTAATTTTACAATATTCATCTTGTCATTTTACAAATTTTTCTGTTGAATTTGTTTTTTTTCATTGTATGCAGTAACGGATTTATCATTGACTGAATTTTTATCTGAATATTAGTCGTATGTTGTAATTTCGTATGATTTTGTATTCTCTGTTTTTTACAATACATATATATATGAATTACAATGTATATGTCTCATTTTACAGGATATCGAACTGGAGGAGGGATCCACTTACAACAACTTGGAAGTTACAACATCTTACAACATCGTTTTTTTTTTATTTTCAAAGTCCAAATCGTCGATCCAAACCATTAGATATTCAATCTATATTAAAACGTGCTTGGAGACCAAATTTTACATTTTTTGGAATTTTTTTGCTATTTATTAAGATGGGTACAAAATCGCTGTTTTTTAATGGTGCAGAATTTTAATAGATACAGCGATTTTGTACCCATCTTAATAAATAGCAAAAAAAATTCAAAAAATGTAAAATTTGGTCTCCAAGCACGTTTTAATATATATTGAATATCTAACGGTTTGGATCGACGATTTGGACTTTGAAAATGAAATAAAATGATGTTGTAAGATGTTGTAACTTTCAAGTTGTTGTAAGTGGATCCCTCCTCATCGAACTGTTATGAAAGTTTCTTTGATGTTTGAAAATGTGAAGTACGTTTTTTGTAGGATTTGTTATTTAAGTTACATCATTGAATGATGAATTTTACAGTAATGGTGCATATTGAAATGTTTTCATATTACAGGCACTCCTATGATTTTCAGTCAGGTAAATAACTTGTAATATTATTTTGTAATTCTTATTTGTTATAAATTGAATTTGTTTCATATTTTATTATTATGCAGGATGACATCTCAAAATAGCGTATTGTTCTTGTGATGAGGCTTCTTACTCATCCGAACAATGAACACAGGAGGTTTTTAATGTAAAAGTTATTTGTCCATAGTTTTTTTGTTGCTATTATGCTATTCTGAATGTTGTGGTGAATATTTTTATCTTGTGTTGAACAAATGTTGTTTGTGGTGAACATATGTTGTTTTGTGGTGAATAGATTTTTTGTGTGATGATGGATGTATGTATAGATTTAGCAATTTTAGAGTATACATGGTATTATTTTATGGTTTATATTTTGCAATTTTACAATATACATGATTCTTTGTAGGTTGTAGTTTAAACTGAAATGTAGCATTTGTTACATTTTATCTTACAGTATAGATGATATTATTTTATGGTTTAGTTTTAGAAATTTTACACTATACAAGAATCAATTGAAAATTTACAGTATTATGTGAAAATTTTACAGTATACAAGATTCAATTGAAAATTTTACAGTATGCAAGAATCAATTTTACAGTATATATTTTACAATATACAAGATTCAATTAAAAATTCTACTGTATACAAGATTCAATTTTAGAGTATACAAGATTCAATTGAAAATTCTACTGTATACAATATTCAATTTTACAGTATACAAGATTCAATTGTAAATTTTACTGTGTAAAAGATTCAATTTCACAGTATACAAGATTCAATTTTACAGTATACAAGATTCAATCCAATGCGGAAGCCAATAATTAACTTTAACTGCCAATAACCGCTAATAATCGCTAATAACTAACTCTAACCGCTTATAACTGTAATTTCTGAAAGTACAATTTGAAATTACATTTATTTTGTCATGTTGTGTAAGTTGCAATCTTTTTCTAACTATCATGGGACCACTTCAAATAGTTGCTGGATGTTTTGTGATTAACTGATATATTTTATGTGATATATTGTATAATTATATAGCATGTAGAAGTAATTTTACAGTATTCACGCAAGTCAAAGCTGTGGACAAATGGTGGACAAAAGGCTGTGGACAATTAGACGCTTCCAATGCCTTCTCCTGCACTAACACCTCCTCTCTTCTAATCTCTATGTGTTGCTCTCTATTTTCTCTATCAACCGTTGTTCTCTCCTCTCCTCATATTTTCCCGAAATTTTTTATTCATATCCTAATTAATAAAAACGAAATACCAAACATGATCTCCAATTTCCTAAATTTTGAAGCGTTCTCCTACCGTTAGCATATATTGCCATAGGTGTTTTACCCAAAATAAGCGACACAAAGAGTAAGATGTAGAACAGGGTGGCATGGTGAGAAGAGGAGTGTGGTCCAACCTCGAATGATTCACAAACATCTCACAAAACAAAGCAGAAGGCGCCAGGTAGCCATTTGGCGTTACAACGCCAGAGTACATAGTCATCCGACGTTACAACACCTGTCCGTGACCCTGCCGATCGATGGTCAATAGTTACAACGACCAGCTACATACACTGGTCTTCTCCGTTAACATCGCCAGATAGTCGGAACGATAGAGTCAATGTTGCAACGCTCACCAGAGATCCGACCTCATTATGAAGATTCAACAACAAGCGCCCAATCCGGAGGAGATCCAGCCATCCACTAAAAAGGGGTTTTTTAATGCTGCAACGGCCAAACATATAACAGTCGCTTGTCCATAGCCGTTATAACGCCCCATGACAATGTAATATGGCGTTAGTAATGGTTGTGGGCAATAAATTCTGTTCTTAATGGGAATTGATGGGCCCCAGCCAGCCAAGGCAGCCTTGGGTCTTTAAATAAGACCCCCTTTCCACAGAAGAAAGACACAAGAGAGAGAATTCACATCCTCTCATGTTACCGGACTGAGTACAATTGAATTGGACGGTTGTTTTTAACTTGGTACGAATCTCAAAGTACAAATAATGTCTCCCTGCGCCATTCAGAGAAAGAATCGGCTGAGAGTAAATCTGAGCCGTCCGTTTCAATTGTGTTGAATCAGGTACCTGGGAGGATATGGATCCCGAGAGAGAGGGGTAAAGGTTAGAGAGAAATTTGAGAGAAAGAGAGAAGGGTGTTGATGTCGCGGATTAGGCATGGGTAGTTCTGAGAATAAGATCCGTGCGTTGCAACTTGCAACTGAAACATATCACAACTGAAACATATCACAAGAGAACAAAAAAAATATATCATACAAAATAACATATTTTTATAAAGAAAATTTTTAACCAAATAACAAATAATATTTCATTGGGCTCTTCGGTGCAAACGTGTTCAAAGTTGCAGCATCAATATTATGGAGAGCTTACTACATTATTGTAGTTTTTTTTAAATTAGTCTAAAATACTCTTATAGATTATTCTGGAGTACTAGTATACTAGAGTACGTTTGAATGTTCTTCAATTCTTGTTATATAGTAGTCTACCTGTAGAGGTACGTGTATGAATATTTTAGACTAGTATCGTGTCCGAACGTTGTAACATGAACATATCACAGAGGAACAAAAATAAAATCTCATACAAAATAATATATTTTTTTAATAAAAATTAGGTCAAATAACGAATAATATTCCTAAATAACAAATGATATGACATCTATTAGTAAATAACAATCCATAGACATATGTCATTAGATGACATACATATATATATTTTTTTTTATCTTTTTGACATATTTTCATACAAAATGACGAGTATAACTTGGGTGTTCCTAAGTTCACCAAGAACTCAACTCTAAAATATATTGGATTGACTTCAAATGACGAATTTGAACTGTTCAAATGTCTTACCTTACGAGTGATGCATCTACATACAATTTCTTTTCTTTTTTCGAATTAATTTTGTATAGAGTCAAGTGGTCAAAAAACGTTAAAAAAAAAATGAATTAAAATTCATTTATAAACCTTCTAATTTTTACCGCTTGACTTTATACTAAATAAATTAGAAAGTTTAAAATTGTTACATGTAGACGCATCACTTGTAAGGTAGATGGATTTGAACGGTTCTGATTCGTAATTTGGAGTCAATCCAATAGATTTTAGTGTTGAGTTCACAAAGAAACTTGGTGAACTTAGGAACAGCCTAATTCTACTCCAAAATGACAAATAACGTTCCTTAAATGATATAAAAAATAGAAAGAAATGAAGACATGACCAATCAATTATTAATTAATCTTAAAATTTCTTACATGACATAAAAAATGAAAATAAATCAGGACCAATTAAAAAGATGATACAATTTTCATGTGGCGAGTACGTGCCTTAATAAATTTAGACTTCTACATATAGAAAAACATAAAAAAAAAGATGCATATAATCAAAAGAAGACAAACTATTTAATTGAAGCGTTGATATTTAATTCAAAATGTTATCTTTTAAACATTGGCGGATTAGAACATCTTTGCTTGTATTAAAGATGCATGTATATTATAGAAGTATCTTGTGATGGATATAAATAGAACTCTCAAGGGTTATGTTTGTAGTTGATAGTGAGAAAAACAATAAATCAACTTCCTGTATTCTCCTTTTACTAGTGGAGAAACACTAATATGGATCGGCCTATCTGAATCGAACTTTATAAAAAAATGATACTGATACCTATCTGGATCGGGCTACATAAAAAATTGATCCTAATGGACACTATTAGGATCGGTTAACAATAAAAAACCGATACTAAAGAATCAGGATTGGTTCTTTACAATAAACCGATCCTGATTATTCGTTATTAGGATCGGTTTTTTAGAACAAGGGATCCTGATTGTTTTTAGGATCAGTTATTTATATAACTGATCCTAATAGTGTCCATTAGGATCAGTTAAATAAACAACCGATCCTAATAGAGGCACGAAATGGCTAAGTTGAAATTTTGTAACCAGAGGCGTGAAATGAAAAAGAAAAATATATGCATCATTAGGATCGGTTAAATAAACAATCGATCCTAATAGTATTATGATCGGCTATTTTAAATAACTGATCTTAATTTAAAATTTTGTAACCAGAGGTGCGAAATAAAAATATATATATATATGCACCATTAGAATCGGTTAATTTGAAAAAATCGATCCTAAAAACAATCATGATCGATAATTTTAGAAGCCCGGTCCTAATATTATTATGATCGGTTAAATAAACAACCGATCCTAATGGTGTATCCTTTGGTTACAAAATTTCAACTTAGCCAAAATTTTCATTTCGCGTCTATCTCTCTCTTTGTCTCCGTCTCTCCCTCTCAAAGCCTCATATCTCCGTGTCTCTCTCTCCCTTTGTCTCCGTCTCTCCCTCTCCTCCGTGTCTCTCTCTTTCTGTGTCTCCGTCTCCGTCTCTCTCTCAAATCCGCTCTCTCTCGCACCTCCAGCTCTCCCTCTCCAGAGGGTCTCAACACTCCCCACCGTTTCAGCTGGGTTTAGGGTTTTCTCTCCGACTACTCCCCACCGCCTCAGACCCTCTCGGCACCGACTTCTCGAGCTGCGTTCTCCAAACGCTTCTTATTTCTCTTTAATTTTCTCTACTACTTCATTAGGTTATATCTCATATATATGTGCGTGTCAAATTCTCTCGTGTAGAATCGTTGATGTAAGAATTTCTTTAAAGTTTCCTTGTCTTGATTTGTTGTTCATATACTTTCGATTGTCGGCACTTTTCTATTCTTTTTTTGTAATTGTTCTAATCTTAATTATTGAATGTATTCTGTTGAGCGAGCACTAATTAATAACAATAAAGAGAGACTACAAGAAAGAATGCAAGTAGAGGACATCACATAATCACACATCCCCTCTCTGACTATAGACGCTCGAACGGTTGGATTTCGAGTCTCATTGATTGTAAGTTCCCTATTTTAAGTTTGTTGTTCCTGAATTGTTCAACATTTCATACTTGTCATGGTTGCAAGGCTTAATTTTCTATTGTCTGCAGTTTTCAATTTTATTAATTGAATTGTACTCTTAAATATTGCATGGATTTGGATTGGGTTGGGTTGTTGTGATTTACTTAATTTCTATAAAAAAATATATATATTTTAGGATGCTGGCCAGCAAATATATATGAAAGCTGGTCAAATAAAAAAAATATTTTTTTTAGATTCAATATAACATCATAATCGGTTATTTTGGAAAAACCAATCCATATACCAACTATTAAGATTGGTTGTTTCAAATAACCGATTCTAATAGTACCTTAGAATAAGTTGTTACTGTTGTTTAACAAATCCATATTAGTTTTGCTTTTGTATCACCTGGATCAGGATCGGTTAATTTATGATCCTAATGTGCGTAAATAACCAATCCTAATTTCAGTTTTTCCACTAGTGTTTAAAATAAAACAAACAAAGTTTACATATTCTTCTCATGATTAATTCCACAATCCAAGTAATTAATTTTCAACATAACATATTATCACATTATTATGTATAAATTCAGAACTCAAATAGTAAATAATTGAAAAGTTGGAGATATTTGAAATAAACTATATTTTATTTATTCTATTTGACAATATTGAAGCTCAAATTTTAGGGTGTAAATGGATCGTATATTATCCGATTTTGTTGAGATCTGAATCTAGAAAATTACTTAAATCATCTGATCTGTATCTGTATCGGATACTATCCATATTCATATCCATAGTCAAATAATTATAACGGATAAGGATACGATTTGATAACTAACTATCTGTAACTGTTTTTATCTGACCGTTTACACCCCTACTTCACAACAAAGGTACTCTATGTGCTTAAATTAATTTATTAAGCTGCATATACATGCCAATGATTTATTACTTGTGTTATTTTAGTCGCATGGTATTGATATATGATCTTGTTGAGAAAGTAGAAACAAAAGATCGATGCAGCTATTTCAGAAGAAGTTGAAGTCACATGATCGTTGATGTAGCTGGTTCAATTAAGGCTCTTTTAGTTTTTTTTTTTATTCTATATGCATAGAAAAAATATTATCAATCTTGGGTTGGTATATTCTGATGAACACTATAAAAATATGACATGGTTAGTGATTATTATTTTTGTAATATGTTATATATTTTGTAACCAACAAACTTATTATGAAAAGTATTAGATCTACTTTATGAATGAAAAGAAAAATATTTAGATGTTATTCTTTACTAGAATGTACATTAGTAATTTATTTTTAATTATCTAAATTATATTCATATCTATATTCGTATCCGTTTGAAATCTGATATGTATTATATACGTTTTTTATCCAATCCGTACCTATATCCAAGACTATATGTATTAGTATTTGTATCAGAAAAATTAAAACAGATAAGAATACAATTTGATAGTGATCAAACCGTATCCGATCTGTATCCAACCATTTATACCTCCAACAATTTTGCACAACTTTAAACTCATAATTTATGGTAGCAAGTGGATCGAATATTTAAAGAACAAATCAAACAATTCACAATATGAGAGTGCAATGTCCCGTCCCGTCAATTTTTTTTTAGTTATTGTCGTAAATCATCTCAAGAGAACGTAACAACTACGATAAGTATAAATGTAACACTTCATTACGACGAGGTATATTTTAAAGCTTATTTAAAATACGTTAATTTTTGTACAAATCAATACTAGAAGTTTAAACACTTTATAAAAGAAGAGTCCAAAAGAGAAACCGATAATATACACACATCTTGAGATAGGATCGCATGCACAATTATCCATATAAAAAAAAACATCGTAAGAAATTTTGTAGAAAAATACAAACAATTCGGAAATAAATGTCTCTTTACCTAGCCATCAACTTATAATTTATTTAATTAGAACCCAAACAAGAATTCAATTAGAAGCCCACATTTTTAAACTATAATTGTTATGTAGCTAGAACCCAAGTAAAGTATTAATAAACACATTTTGTTAATCGTGGCAATATTTTGGTTAATAATATAATAACTTAATGTTATCCTCAAACCAAAATATATAAAAACTGTAAATAATGTAACATTTAATCATAATTAGTAAAAATATTATAGCAAATTAATATTTGAATTTTGGGAACAAAATTCATTTTCAAGGGGGAAAGAATGTAACAATTCGTCACAATTAGTCATATGTATATTTTTAATGTTGCGGAATATGACAGTTTTTATACAAATAAAAACTTAGTAAATTTAGTAAAATTTTCTTCATAATAATTAAATCGATTAGTAGGTCACAGTATATTAATTACAAGACAAAAAGAGGCTAACTTAGTACAATTACATTACTCTATGTGATCACATCTCTAGTTAATTTTATCATAATTATCCAATTTTGTAACACTGCATAATTTAATTAGAGAAACGATTCAATTTAATTCTATTTAATTTCATTAAAAAAAGAAGAAGAAGAAGAAATGCCAACGTGGCAATACAGCCTATCGGACTCATTCTTTAATTGTCTGTTTTGATTTCCTTCATACAGCGCACCTGCCATTTACGTTTTTATAAAAACTTTCCTAATTACTCCTTAATTAGCCATAAATATCAAACAGTAAAGAAAGAAATGAAATAAATAAATAAAATAAGAAAGAGATATGCATTAAAAAGGGATTAACAGGGGCTGAGAAGTTGCCATGTTTAAGGCGCTTTTATTTATTTATTTCAAATTTACTTATGAACATATAAACATATCACTTATGAAGTTATGAAGTTATGATCTATCTATAAGTTATGCATATAAACATATCACTTATGAAGCAAATTATTTTTAATGATTTGAATTCATAATTTGAAACCAATACCAATCCTAATTCTACTTTAACGTTGATATTGATATTGAATAGAATGAATAGTATAGTGTGCGGTCTACGCTACCTGTAAATACACAACTCTTTTTTTTTTCATATTCCATAATTCCATGCATTAATATAGCATGACTGCATGAGGTGTGAAATTAATTAAGAAATACACAACTCTTGAAGCGGATAATAAGTCTATATTTCTGTCTTTTGCCACGTGGCATGATGCGGCATTTGGCACGTTACATAATCCTAGTTTCTCTTTATACATGGTGAAGTAACTTCTCAGATACGCCCCCGAAAAGATTGAATATATTGTTGCATATTCTTAATCGAATAGTGCCGGGTACTTGTTGGCAGTTGAGGTGTTCTGATGACCTGATCTGACTAATATGATCTGATCTGAAATAATATGATGCAGCATACCAGCAGGCCAGGTGCTGGAACTGCTTGCTGATTGATCCTTGGCAAAGAATCAATCAGAAAAAAGAGCACATGCACTGCATCATGCACTCATATAGTACTGGACGGTGCAGTGCAATAGTTCAATTAATAGTGCATGGAAATAATCAATCAATGGGTATGGGCTGGGCTCCTAATAATTAATTACGGTGAGGTAGTGAATTGTAACAGGCCCACAATTTGAATCTGAGCTGAGCTTAGCCCAATTTATTCTGGCCCATCATAAATTACACATCATCCATACCATCTTTTTTTAGGTACTACATGGTCAATGAATCCCTTTATTACTTAAAGATACACTCTGCAATCATTCTTTGACTCTTGCTAAACCCATTTACTTCTAAAGATACACTACATTTTTCTTTTGAGGTCCTAATAATTATATGTTCAATGAATCCATTTATTTCTTAAGATATACTATATAAATTCAAATAATGCACTGCAACCTTTCTTTGACTGCTGTCAAAGCCATTTAATTCTGAAGATACACATACACTTACTACATATATGATATATCATTAGCATTGCATTGTGTCGTCTGCCTCTCCACCTTATGTCTCCTATATAAAAGTGACAAAATGCACTATTTTCAGGTTGCATTGAAAATAAGTTTTGCATTGAAAAATAGTTTGAAAATAAGTTTTGATTTATATTTTACCTTATATTTGTAATTTGCTCATATTTTCAGGTTGCATTGAAAGGTGTACTGCTTGCTTGCTTCAACGGGACCTGTTGTGACAAAACCAGTATTTTTGTTGAATTAAAGTATTAAGGTATTTTGAATTATTTGTAGAACTATGAGTTTCTTCCAATTTTATGTACTTATCAGTTTCTACACAAGGTTCTGATTTTATTGGAATCTATATTATCAAATAAGGATGCGTCAACTTTTAGAATATCCAAAAACACATATATAGTACTTCAAATTTTAATAATCATATTAATTTTAGATAAATATATAGAATTAATATAAAAAATCATATAAAATTTGATAAGAATTTATTTTTATAATAACCATAATTACGTTTTCAGTCACCTTCAGGCGCTCCAACAAAAATCATATAATTTTACACATTTTCATGCTCCATATTATATTCACTCGGTGGTTATCGTTCCTTGCTTGGTCACCTTATTGCACCATATTATCTCCTATTAACTAGACAGCGTAGAATAAACTCAACTACTCTGTTGTTTATTCTCAACTCATGAATGTCCCTCGAATATGGAAAGGGTAGATGAAGGTCATAAAAAATAATGCACTCAATCTTTTGACGAAGTATTTGCATATCAAAAGAAATATGTGCCAATATTTACTTTTTAAATGAAACAATAACTTCGGTAATGATTGTGCTTTCACATTTTTATTATTTAAAATAATCTTTTGTTTTATACCATCACATCAAAACTTGGTCGAAATTAAACTGAAAATGTAATCTAATTTTCAATGAGACTACGGTACTATATATAAATAGTGCAGATTGGTCCGTACAGACTATGAATTAATTTTTTTATTTTTTTATTTTATTTTAAAGTTCAAATAATTAATCTAAATTATTCAACATGATCTTTATATTAAAATATACTTACAGACTAAATTTTAAATTTTAGAATATTTTTACTACTTTTTACGTACATATGTTGAAAATCACTATTGTATTTTTGAATCATCTAGAATTTTTTAGATCAAGTAATTAATTAGTACAAAAATTCTAACAAAAATATGAAATTTGATCTACAAGTTTATTTTCATATTGCATTGATTGTTTAGATTAATTGTTCGTACTTTAAAAATAAATAAAAAATAAAAAATTATTCCCGCTTTATATGCACAATAGCATAGCCTCACTCACTAGTTTCAACGTCTTTCATAATTAAGTATTGTAATGAACAACGAAAAGTCTGTTAATTTCATCATTTTTAATATGCACATACTATATACCTGCGACGTAGGATTTTAATATGCATACTGTACCATGTACCAAGTACCGATGGCAAATGTATCTCTGTGCATTCTACCGTTAATGCTTGAAATGGCTGCAGCATGACATGTGGGCCCATATTAGACCCCCTTTGACCACCAAACAGAGGCAATGTGTGACACGTTGGCTAGGGATTCATAAATATTTATTAGGCTTGGTATTACTCAAGATTCAAATCACTGTAATAAATTACTGTATGCCATGCACATGTTCTACCTTTGGGCAACTTTTTTTGTTAATAGAAATTATTTCATAATAATATAGGACAATAGATAGACTGTTTTGATATTTTAATTCCATAGAAAGAGTTAGATCTTCACAGTAGGTTAACTCATGGGATACACGTAGAGTTGAAATTAATAGGTGGCGTAACTCATGACATACACGAACTGAATTTGACGATTTGCATTCTTGCATTAACTCAAAAGGGAATCTTCATCCTCTAAGTACTATATATGTGTTTTTGAGAATAAATGAACAGACTAGAATAACTAGACATCTATCTTTATGCTACGAAGGACAATTTCCTTACAAGACATATAATAAGTCGATTGACTATTGCTATTGGCTTAAAATTTGATCTCTAAGAACCTTTTAATATGAGGAGGGATCCAATTACATTTTTTTTTGTGACACCAAATTACACTCTCGATTTTTGAAGTTTTCAAAGTTCAAATAGTCGATCCAAACTATTTAACATAATGGATATATTAAAATGTTCTTGCAGATCAAATTTTACATTTTTTGGAAAACTTTTTACTATTTATCAAGTATTTAACAAAATCGCTATATTCAGACCATTGAATTTGTATACCAACCTTTAATAAATAGTAAAAAAAATAAAAATAAAAAGTAAAATTTGATCTGCAAGCACATTTTAACATATCCATCATGTTAAACGGTTTGGATCAACTGTTTGGACTTTAAAAATATAGAGTGTAATCCGGTGTCACGAAAAAAGTGTGTAATTGGATCTCTCCTCAAAATAAAAAGAGAATATGTGCAAAAATGTTCAAAAAAATAAAATAAAATAATAGCTACGCTAATCATACATACCACCAGTTGATTATGTATAATTAATGTCATAGCTTTCTTATTTAAGCAGCTTAGTTAAAACAAATTATAATAAACAAATAAGGAAGTGCACATAGATTTCATGGATTTGAAAGACATAAATAATTATATTATTTTAATTCTAAAGAGAGCCGTGCACCTTAAATAACGTCTTAAACATGAATTTTCTAAATGATCAGTGTTTAATTTCTAATCTCCAAATTTATTTATAACTTCATAAATCTTAATCATAATCATGTCGTATGTTTTATCTTCTATATTACAAAATTAATATTTGTTTCGAAACGGACGTCTCAATTATATTTAACAATTTATGAAATTAATTCATGTTAGATAATTAGTTAGTACATTGATCGATCATTATTTAATTAACAAAAACTTTTAATTAGGCGTAATTTTATAAATCATTCGTTAATTATTAGTTTAACTTTTTGGATTATAACAGTTATTACTCTTCTCTCCTTTCTGTGATTTAATCCCTTTCTCCTCTTTCTGTAATGAAGGCCTAAAAGAAAAGGCATAACAGATTGTATCATAGGATTTTACTCTTTGAAATAACAGATTGTATCCATTTTAGGTGTACATATAAATTTCCATCTTTACTATGATCTGAAAGTTTCTTAACATGACTTTTATAGTCTATGATAATAGATTACAATTTATGTTAAGATAAATAAAAAACATATTACTTTTAGAATTTTGGTTATTATATTTTCATACTAATAATTAGTTAAGGGTTTATTTTTTTCTGACATAGTCGTAAATTAGTTACTATAAAATAAAGAAAATATAATTTCAGGTTTTAATTGGTGCGGATCTTGGGTATAATTTTATAATCTGAAATTTATTAATAGATCAAGGAAAAAAAAATCAATTTATTAAATATTCACTTCAGTTTTTTTTAGTGCTTATCTATTAAAATTTAATTAAAAGTATTCACTGTGAGAAAACACACTTTGAAAAATTCTAAAAGCGGAAGCCGAAGCCGAAGCGGTGTGAATTCATATCCTCTGCATTAACTCAAAAGGAAATTTTTTGAGTTAATGAATATTGCTCATCCAATTTGTTTCAAGATTTGTACATACTTAATTAATCTGTACTAATATTAAAGTGCTCCCTATATCATAAGCAGTGGCCATATTGACTCTGTTTTAAGTCAGACAGTTCAGATTCATTAACTCAAAAGATTAATTTTTGAGTTAATGCAGAGGATATGCATTGCTAAAAATGATGGACGGGCATGGGTTGACCCAGGCCCGGCCCTGACCCAGGGCATCCAGGGCAACCAGAGCAATGGCCCCGGGCCCCAAAATCCAAAAGAGCTCAAAACAAAAAATTAGTTGTGTAAAAGGGCCCAAAATAATATAACATATATCGGCGTATTAACTGAGGCTCAACTGTAAAACTGGGGATCGATACTCATGTGATGCTTAACTGGGCTTGTTGGGGTTGTTGGGCTTAGCACATTAGAGGGGAGAAACCGCTCATCTGAACTTCAACCGAAAATTATTATGATGATATTGTCCTGGACCTGACCTAGGCTTAATTGCCGAAGTGTATTCATAATTTAGGTCCATTTAGGTCTATCTATTTAGCAACATCTTTGCCCCACTACTCCCTCGTTATGAATCGCTATCCTCTGCGGAGGTTTTACCTGCGGTATTGTGCAGTGGTTTTGATCTGATTCATTTGTTTTGAATCGGACTGACTGAATTACCGGTTCATCAAATTTTGAGTTTTTTTTTAAATTCGGACAAGATCTGATCTGGTCCGTTCGATCCAAAACAAACTGATCAGATCAAAACTACCGCACAGCTTCGCAGAAGATACGCTCTCCCCTCGTTATGGCAACCAGAGATAACTATAAATGGTAATACTAATTGATGCGCTGCCTGAAGTCAAATAGTCAAAGAGCTCACCTTGTACGCCTCTTTGTTTTTTTCTTCATTATTAAAATAACCCATTGTCACACATTCATTGTATTATATATGTGATATGTCGAGTAAAAAGGTTAAGAATCACGTATTTGGAATTAAAAGGATCTAATTATTATTCTTGATTTTTTTTCTGGATCCAAATCTGCTGCGATCCTTCACATGTGAACAGTACTATGAAATTCTTGTTTTTCCAAATCTAACTGTCAAATTGTTTCGAAATACTTGCACAGAAAAAATTAAACGGCTGGATTCGAAAAAACATGAATTTCAGAGTTACTGTTCCCAATCTTTGAATCGCAGCAGATTTATTTCCTTTTTTTTTTCCTCTAAAGAGTTCCATACATGACTACATCTTATATATATTTAATGTGGGGGTTGTTAATGGCGCCAGATAACAATATCAAGGTAGCAAGGTTTTAGTATGATGATGCAATATCGTGGAAAAAGTGCTTTTATTTTTCATATTTTTCATATTAATTTTCTATTGATTAATTTAGAACTTGCTTAATTATTTGTCTACAAATTTAATAATCAATTAACATATTAATAAAAAAGTTGTGTACATAAGGGTATAAATTTTTTTTCCGTCCCAGATCCCAAAATCTTCAGAACTAGCCCTGGGTTGACCACTTGACCTGTACCATGTGCTAGGTTCTCTGTACTATGTACCCGGTGGGAAACTCAATTCCCAAACATAACTTTTTACTCTCTTTTTTTTTTATCGAGCACCACATATCATCAACAAATTATTTTTTTGGCATTTTATGTTTACATATTCACAGCTAGCAGGTGAAACAAAAGAAAGATGATGAATAAGAGGGAATGAATGGAAACCTATTGAAAAAAAAATTGTCATTTCCATTTTTTCTCTTGTTTGGACGTTGTTGTTGTTGTTTTAATTCTATTGAACTCTAAATTGAAGAGTAACAAATTATAATTTTTAGAATGTTACATAAGATTTTTTTTTTTTTTAAATGCAGATTACATTTTATTGTTTTTATCATTAACTTTACATTCATACTAAAATATTCAACCATATATGTTGGAAATTTATTTAAACTAATACATACCTATTTTTATATTAATGTTTTTAAACTTTATGAATTATGGAGCTATTAATTTCTTTGGTCCCATTCCGTTCACTCACAAAATAATTGTCATTCATGCACAATTAAGTGTCATTCATTTTCTTTAATATATTGATACACTAATATATATTATTTTTCATTATAGATTATAGTCAACACCATGTGAATGTATAAGTCACCGCAAATCAAATTTGTCCATAACAATTTACTTCTATCAAAAAAGCTAATTAAACCGCTAGCATGCAGGTGTGATCCTTTGATCCTATTAGATAGTTATCTTTGTAAATAATCAATTAAGTTTAGAATAGAAAAAAAAAAAAAGGAAGGTATTAATTGATTGTAGAGGAGGGTTCAAATGCATCCAAATTTTTGTGCACCCAAATGCACTCTATCTTTCAAATTCTTTTTTTCCGTTTTCAAAGTCCGAATAGTCAATCTGAACCGTTAGATGTGATCTATATATTAAGATGTGCTTGGAGACCAAATTTTACATTTTTTGAAATTTTTTTACTATTTATTAAGCCACTTTGAAAATCTCTGATTTTATATTTTCTGGACCATTGGATCAGCGATTTTTCAAAGTGGCTTAATAAATAGTAAAAAAATTCCAAAAAATGTAAAATTTGGTCTCCAAGCACATCTTAATATATATATCGCATCTAATGGTTCGGATTGACTATTCGGACTTTGAAAATAGAGAAAAAAGATAGAGTGCATGTAGGTACACAAAAATTTGGGTGCATTTAAACCCTCCTCTTAATTGTATTATAAAAGTAAAAGAATTGATTGTGCACTGAATATTTGAAAGTAAGCCCTCAATTCAGAAGTAGCCTCTAACGATTGAGTGTGAATTGAACGATTTGTATCCTCTGCATTAACTCAAGCAAAATTCAGAAGCCTAATATCCAGGTTGTTAGCTCTAGCTATTTTCTATTTTGACACGTATGAGAATAGAAGCCTAATAGATCTCTGATTGTCTGTGGCTGAAATTGGTACATCTCACAATAAGGCGGGTTTGTCAAATGTTAAGATCAATGAATTTTATTTTGGATTCAAAGTAAATCTCAACGAGCACCAACTGTACAATATTCATAAAGAGTTGATATGCCCACTCTTTAAAAATATTTAATATATTATATATCAATACTTGTACATATCAGTTTAAATTTACCAGCAACTTTCTAGAAAGTAGTTCTGGTAAATTATGCAGTTGAATTTTAGTGTTGAGTAAAATATGCGGACAAAGATGCAGTTATTTTTGACGCTAAGCGACAAAACATATTGATAGCCATACATTTATTTGATTTCGTAAGAATGAAAATATACGGACAAAAATGCAATTTTTGGAAAATTTTCTAATTGATCTATTTAAATATAGCCTATAACTAATAATTTTGTCAGCTATAAAATTAGCATGATAATCTTGAATTTTGTCAGCTATAACTTTGTTAATTTTGGTTAATCAAAATCGAAATCAGCATATAATTAATTAAGTTAGTTTAAAATTCTTCCAATTTTACATATTAGACAAAAATAGGCTCAGTAGTAAGTAAAGAAAAAAAAAAAAAAAAAAACAGCATCACTTGCTAGCGTGTACTTTTCCATTCAAATATTCAACGGTTGACTCCCGTTGCATGAATGAGAAATGCCACATGTTGTTTGTAAAAATTTAAAATACATTGCACTTACAAAAAAATAAAATAAATATTTTCTTTACAGTGATAATCAGATGCTGTGTTTCTTAGAATTTGGCTAGGATAATTAACACTTCGTGCATCTCCATTTCAGAGGTTGAAATGAATTTTTAAATAACTATCAATTACTGTTTAGAAATTAAAAAAAAATTAAATTTCTAAATTCATATTTTTTAAATTAATTTTAAAATTTCTAAATAGACCACATTAACGACAAATTAAAAATAGACTTATTTGAACGAATTATTTAACTAGTGTAGTAATTAGAAATAGTTCTTTAATCAGAAATTAATTTTGTTAAATAATTTTTAAATAGAAATTAGAATAGAAATTACTACTGTCAGATTAGAAATAAATCTAAATTGTTTTTATATGAAGGTGCTCTTAGAATTTGGATCCAACGAGGTAGCGTATCCTCTGCATTAACTCAAAAGGGAATCTTTATACTCTTTAGTATACACATTGAAATTGATATGGGTATATGTTGACAACATATCCTATACTACTTTACTATATATTGACAAAATATTCAAACTAAAAGACTAAATATTCTTATGTATGAAATACTATGTTAAGAAGTGTTATAGCTACTATCAAGTTTATCAAAAAAAAAAAAAAGTGTAGTAACAGTATTCCACTATAATGTTTGAATTAACTTTATTTTGACTAGAGGTCTTCAATTAACAGTATTCCACTTTAAATGACACTAAATAGCATTGATGTAGGCGTAGTGCTATCTAAGCCAAATTATAAAAGTAGCACCTCTATTTATGCCCATAAAGCATTGCCTAATTAAAGAAATAGATAGTCTCAGAGAATCAATACGTACACATTCCATTTTAGGAAAGTTCACAACGTGTTGTGACCCCACCATGCAGAATTCTTATTTAATTATGACCTGAACGTGCTAGCTTTGAAAATAGTCTGGTAGCTAAGCTTATGCAGAATTCTTATTTAATTATCGATTGACTTAGGCACTTAGTTTTCCATTTATTTAATTTCATTATATTCTAGTCTACTACCTGAATAAAAACGATCATTAATTTGATAGGACCACATAACAAGTGCAATATTCCATCATTTCGTCACTTGTTCTAAAAAAGAAACCGTACGCGTCAAATATGACATATATATTATTTTATATATATGTGCACATTAATTTACATATTAATAAAAGTACGTGCATAAACATACATAACAGAAAAATTATTAGAGTTGTACATTTTTCAATATTCAAATCATAAAACAAGAAGTCTTTGAACCAAATCCATAGTATAGTGACTGCAAGTAATGTAATAAATAAATGTTTTCACCATGCATGATTGCATGTTGTATTGTTGTATATTTATCTATCTACCAAGTACCTAATGTGTACCTAGCTATCGATGTATCCATCTGCCATGCATTCTATCTGTCCATGTATCGTTCATGCATTCATACTTTCTTTCCATCAATTCAAAGTTCCAAATTAATCCTCTCTACCTACGCCTTGTGCTGCACGCAAAACCCTCCACCCCAACTCCCCTACGCGCTTGTCCCTTCTTTGCAACCAAAGAATAGAGGGATTCAATAATTATATGATTTTATAGTGACACATCTTGACACAAAGAACAGATGCGGGATTTTTATCAGGATAGAACAAGATATTATCGAATTGGGTTTAAATAGTTAGTGGAATTTTAACTCATTAAATAATCAAGTACTGATAATTGGATTATAAAACTTAATAATTTTATATTCAATCTACCAATTAATTAGGATTCTAAGACCAAATAATTTAATATTACCGGTTACTAATCATCCTTTTGTATTAGAAAGTACGAAAAAATATAAAAAAAATAATTTGTCCAAAATTAATGATAAGGAAAAATGCTTCAACATTTTTTATTCTTATTTTTTATATGGAGAGGAGTAATCTTGTTGGGTAAAATGAAGGTCTAATAAATTAAAATTGAACTTCAAATTCCTCACATTTCACATGACAAATATTCCATAACATGTGCTATATACAGTCATTACGAATATATTTGTCCAAAAAGTGCTTGAACATCTGAGAGTATCAATCAAGCAATTTGAAGTTGCATTTATTGCGAAAGAATTATCAATAAGAATTTTATTTATCAAAATACATGCATTATGCATTCATAGTACTAATGAAATTAATTTCAACAGCATTTAAAATTATGCTATATGACATGACATTTGACATTAGAAAACAGTTCATTATGGCGACATTCTTATCACCAATTTGCAAGGTACGTAACAGCGACTGTTTAATATAATCCAAATTATTAAAGCTATATTTGCTCCTTAAATGGTCACATGTCATGAACAGATCATAGCAGTATATAATATAGCAAAATTCAAAAGTAGTCTCTAACTATTGAATCTGAATTTGATGATTCGTATCCTCTACATAACTCAAAAGGGAATCTTTATGCTCTTTATTCTACGCTGATTTATTGTGCCTTTTGAACAAGAGGTCTTTTGTATGTCTAGTTCAACATTTTGTATTGTAGAGATTAGAGAGAAGATTTTATGATCAAACAAAATAAATTAATTTCGCTGTTGAATATATAATATATTATTATTAAGAATAAATAATTTGAGTATTATCTCATATAGTTAGAAATGGATTCTTTAAATGATGCAAAACTCACAACTTCTATATATTTGATATATGATAAATGGGCTATATTCATATATAAAATGCAAAAGGTTATTGCTTAAACGTGTTTTAAACGAATTTTTAAATTATATCAAATGTTTCCAACAGAATTAAGAACTCTTTTGTTGTTTTTAACAATAGAGATTTAGTGTTTACATATTTTCAAATTTTTTTTTTTAAATTGACATTCATTGTTGTAAGCTTATAGTGATTTTGAATCTAATGTCTCCTACTCTCAGAAAATATATATATATATATATATATATTATGTTAAAATTTTATTAAATTTATTTTTCCATGTGATATTTTTAGAATATTTTTTAGAGATCTTTTTAAATTTTTTTGAGTAAAGATATTTTTAGAATTGTTACTTACGACTAGAAAGATGTGTCAACTTTTAGAATATCCAAAAACATATATATAGTACTTCAAATTTTAATAATCATATTAATTTTAGATAAATATGTAGAATTAATATAAAAAATCATACAAAATTTTATAAGAATTTATTTGTATAATAACCATAATTACGTTTTTAGTCACCTTCACGCGCTACAACAAAAATCATATAATTTTACACATTTTCATGCTCCATATTATATTCACTTGGTGGTTGTAGTTCTTTGCTTTGTCACCTTATTGCACCATATTATGTCTCTTGCTAACTAGACATCTACTTAGCAACGTAGAATAAAGAACTATGTTATACAGATGGAGCACAAAATATCAAGGAGAGGAGGCATTAATTCGGTCCCAACGACTCTGTTTGTTTATTCTCAACTCATTGATCATGCTCTTTATTAGCGTACTAAAAATATCTTTATTCAAATAAATCAGCGTACAAAAGATGCACATTTTGTGCTCCATTGAATTAATTTATTAGGAAATGTTGACTGCACAGTGGGGTGTTTATATTTTGTTTGTTAGCATTTTAACGGAGGAATGGTTGGGAATTGACAGTTGGCAAAATTGATTTGGGTACTGTAAATTACATAAATAGTCCTTAAAATATTAGTATTTATCATTTGAATATTTTATTTTTCAAATTAACATTCGGTCCTTGATGTTATCAACTTGTACCAAATCAATCATAGTGTTAATATATTTTGAATAATAAATAAATTATGTGGTTCTAATATTACAAGAATATTGTTAATAATAATATTTATATCACAAATAGCAATAGTTGGTGATTAATACGTTCACATAATTGGTAACCCCATTGTTCACATAAATACACAAGTCATTTTTATTGGTAATCTCAATGAATACCCTATTGTATATCACATAAATATATCATTTTATTGGAATCTATATTATCAAATAAGGATGCGTCAACTTTTAGAATATCCAAAAACACATATATAGTACTTCAAATTTTAATAATCCTATTAATTTTAGATAAATATATATAGAACTAATATAAAAAATCATATAAAATTTTATAAGAATTTATTTTTATAATAACCATAATTACATTTTCATTCACCTTCAGGCACTACAACAAAAATCATATAATTTTACACATTTTCATGCTCCATATTATATTCACTCGGTGGTTATAGTTCTTTGCTTGGTCACCTTATTGCACCATATTATGTCTAGACATCTAGTTAGCAACGTAGAATAAAGCACTATAACAGATGGAGTCAAGGCCAGAGAGGAGGCATTAATTTGAGTATTATCTCATATAGTTAGAAATGGATACTTTAAATGATGTAAAACTCACAACTTCTATATATATATAGTTCTCCTGCTAACTAGAGTTGAGAAATGTCAAGGAGAGCATGATCAATGAGTTGAGAATAAACCAACAGTGTAGATGGAAACCAACAGAGTAGATGGGAGCTATTAATTTGATCAGTATTATCTCATATGTATAGCTAGAAATGGATACTTTAAATGATGCAAAATTCACAAATTCTATATATAGTTCTCCAGCTAACTTGAGTTGAGAAATATCAAGGAGAGCATGATCAATGAGTCGAGAATAAACAACAGAGTAGTTGGGGACCTAATTAATGCCTCCTCTCCTTGACATTTTGTACTCCATCTGTTAACATAATCTCAAACCGTGGAAAATTTTCACAGTTTGGATAGTTTTAAAAATTTGGCTCAACACTAGTTGTTTTTATTAAAATATTTTACAAAATAGATAAAAATAAAAATATCGGGAAAGGAGAATGCATTCATGGGTACTGATAACTTGATGGAGCTGAACAAAAATCTTTATGCAATATCAAACAAAATCTTTATGCAACGAAAGGCAATTTCCTTACAAGACATATTATGAGTCGATTGACTGTTGGCAATTTCCTTACATGATTAGTAGAAAAAGTCTAGGAATTTTTGGAGGACTGGGAGCCGGAGACTGTTAGCTGCTTCCAAAAAAAAGAGTTGATATGATTTCATGAGATACACAGAGAGTGTCAGAGTCTAGGCATACAGAAATATAAGAGGAGGGATCCAATTACACATTTTTTAGTGATACCAAATTACACTCTTGATTTTTAAAGTTTTGCAAAGTTCAAATAGTCAATCCAAACAGTTCAACATAATGGATATATTAAAATGTTATTGCAGATCAAATTTTATATTTTTTTAAAATTTTTTTACTATTTATTAAGCTTCGGTTTCGATTTCAGCTTCGGCTTCCGCTTTTAAAATTTTTCAAAGTGTGTTTTAGAGATAAGCACTAAAAAATAACTTAAGTGAATATTTAATAAATTGAATTTTTTTGTCCTTGATCTATTAATAAATTTCAGATAATTATAAAATTATACCCAAGATCCGCACCAATTAAAACCTATGTGTCTTTCAAATCCATAAAATCTATGTGCACTTCCTTATTTGTTTATTATAATTTGTTTTAATTAATAAGCTGCTTAAATAAGAAAGCTGTGACATTAATTATACATAATCAATTGGTGGTCTGTATAATTAGTGTAGCTATTATTTTATTTTTATTTTTTGAACATTCTTGCACATATTTTCTTTTTATTTCGAGGAGAGATTCAATTACACACTTTTTTGGTGACACCGGATTACACTCTATATTTTTAAAGTCCAAAGAGTCGATCCAAACCATTCAACATGATGTATATGTTAAAATGTGTTTCCAGATCAAATTTTATATATTTTTTTTAAATTTTGTTTACTATTTATTAAGATTGGTATAAAAATTTAATGGTCCAAATATTGCGATTTTATTAGAATACTTAATAAATAGTAAAAAGTTTTCCAAAAAAAATATAAATTTGATCTGTAAGAACATTTTAATATATCCATTATGTTGAACGGTTTAAATTGATTATTTGAATTTTAAAAACTTTAGAAATCAAGAGTGTAATTTAATGTCATCAAAAAAGATGTAATTGAATCCCTCCTCATATTAAAAGGTTCTTGGAGATCAAGTTTCAAGTCAATAGCAACAGTAGTCAATTGACCCATTATATGTCTTGTAAGGAAGTTGCTCTTCGTTGCATAAAGATAGATGTCTAGTTATTCTACTCGGTTCATTTATTCTCAAAAACACATATATAGTACTTGGAGGATAAAGATTCCCTTTTGAGTTAATGCAAAGATACAAATCGTCAAATTCAATTCAAGGCTACATAAGGAGGATATGAATCGTCAATGAGAATTTTGCTTTTTAAGGAGTAATACGCCTTTAATAATTTGAACTAAAAAAAAAAAAAATCAATTTCCTTACATTATATAAGGTACTGTGGAATTGGATGCTCAATACTCAATACCATCTCTATTGCTCCAGAAGCAAACCAATAACGAAACCTCAAATGGCTTTCAGTTATTCCCTTGCTTTCGTTGCACTTCTCATGTGCTTCTTCGTCCCCGTTAATTCACGGCCTAATATCCGTCACATTGCTACCCCTTCACCATTCAATACTTCCACTAATCGGCTAGCAATAATATTACTAATTGTAATGCCATTAGTAGTTATGTTCATTGTGCTCATCTTAGCTGGTACTTGGTTAATACGTTTTTTAAGAAGTCAAGAAGCGCAAGATGAGGATATTATCGAACAATTACCAGGGATGCCAACCAGGTTCACTATCGATGAGCTACAAGCGGCCACTGAAAACTTTGCTAGCATACCTAGCATAGAGGATCAGTCAGATTCCCATCCATCTTCAGTGTTGTCAAGTCCCCGTACAAGTTCAGTGTTGTCAGGTCCTCGATAAAATTTCATGATATTTTATTTTAAGCATTTAGACTCTCAGCTGAAAGAGTTCTTGTAGCAGTCGTTGAACTGCATTGGTAAGAAGTGTGTTTCAGTACTTAGTATTTAATTGTTAGATTGTGTTTCTATTTTATGCATCTATATTTGAAGGTAATACTATTGTAATGTATGGGTGATTTTATGCTTATATGTTTGTAGGTATAACTATTGTTATGTATGGGTGATTTTATGCATGTCTCGATATCTTAATCAATAATTAATCGCACAACTTTTTTGTTTTCATTTTTTTTGTATTTTGTTGCAATTGGCTCTTCTCTAATGAAATAGAGATCATATTATATATTCAAAACTCAGATAGTAAACCATTAAAAAAAATGGATAGATTATATATGTTAATATAAAAATTGATCATTGGCTTCTCTCTTAATTATTTCATTGATAATTAAAATATTTGATATACTTGTGCGGATTAATCTAGTTTTTTAATTAAATTTTAATTAAACTAATTGTAGGAAAGAAAATTGTTATAAAATAGTTATATATGTAACTTAAATAGCTAACTTTTTTTTTCTTGATTATATTGGTGTATATATTGACGGGATAACCATAGATTTGAACGATGTTATTTTAATTACTGTCGGATTCAAACGGCATATTTTGGTATGATGAAATAGCATAGAGTGATAACACATAATAGCAAAATCTGGAAATTAATGGCACCACCCAGAGTGAAGGTTTTTGCTTGGCTACTATTAATTAATAGAATTCTCACAATTGATAATTTAAATAGAAGGGGGTGGTGTCTTGTCAATCGATGTGTTATGTGCAAGAATGATTCTGAGACAACAAAACACTTGTTCAATGATTGCTGCACTGCGAGAACATTATATAGCAGAGTGTCCTCACTTTTAGATGTCAGATTACCGAGAATATCTGATATTATCAACATGGATGCCATATCTGCACTAACCAGCAAGAGGTATACAAAGAAAGAAAGATCAATTTTGCTAATCTCACAATTTGTTTTATGGAGAGAAAGGTGTTGCAGAATTTTCAGAGATTCAGAGAAAGATATTGAGGATTTAGTGGAACAAGTTCAGTTACAGTGGAGTTATAGTATGTTAGTTTAGAGGGTATAGAAATGATATAAAAATAAATAAAAAATAAATAAAAATAGGTACAGTGGAAAGAAATAAGGCATAGAGGCTGAAACTCGACGCTGAAATGAGGGTCTGATATGTATACAAGTGGGACTGGCAAATGGTGGTACCAACTGATACCGGTTCGGTATTGGCTGCTACTGGGTTGTAGGAGGGAGGACTGGTACGCACCGAGAAGAGGCAAACACAGCAATTGATACACTTACTGGTACTGGGATGAAAAGCATCAACTCTACCGAACTGGTACATGGGGTTGCTGGTACAGAAGAGAGAGACACAGTATTTGAAGCTGGCGGACTGAAGCTACAACCTTTTCAATTAACAATTTTAGGAATTTCAATTTCTTATGTTCATCTTGCTTTGCTTTCTTTTAATTTGTGTTTCGATTTACTTTTAAGCTCAACTGTTTTGAACAACTCAAATTTATTTTCCTCTTTTCAAATCCAGTGGATACAGACTCTGTAACCGCATTTTATATATGAAATATGGGCATGACCCTTATTTTTCCTAAAAAAAAAAAAAACATAATGGGGTTACATAGTGATATAGACAAGTTGCTACATTAGAGTATGCAATTACTAATTCAAGAACGTAACAATATATATATATATATATTTATTGAATGAGACTCAAAGTTGAAATTTGAGATAAATTAATAGTATTTTGATAGATAATTGTTAAGACTGTTGATTCAGCAGAAAGAGACCGTCTTTTACAAGTGTAGAGATATAAATAAAATGGCATCTTGCTTAGACAATCGTGACATTAAATTTCTAAAATCATGACGACGAAAATTTTCAATATTACAGACTAAAGTTAATTAACAACAGATTGCTAACTTTATTGATATTCATCAATTATCATCAAAATATATATACATAAGTGTACATCTGAATCAAATTAATTTCATCGTTTCGGATGCATGATATTATATTTAAAATTGATGTAGGTTTTAGAAAATAAAAAACTATTACAATTTTTGTAGTTGTCGAGTTAATCTATTGTTAATGAAATTCGATTCATTAGATAATTACTTTAGTTTTTGTTAATATATAATTTTAGTTTAATATATATTCTTTTTCCAAATTATGTTGTGTTGATATTGTCTTGTTAGAATTTTCAAAAATATTTTATCAAGGAAAAACGTTTTGAAAATTTTAATAACTTAACGATAATATGAAAAATCAATAAAGATATTGGCGAACCATATGAAAACCTTGATTAGTTCAATGATAATTAGTATTTAATTATCATAGAACATGTCCAATAATCAAAACTCTTTTGAAAATGCTCACATGCTAATTCAAAACCTTTCTCTAAGCTCATAAATATCTTCTCTTGATCTTTTAATTTTCCTCAAGAGGAGAAACAACAAACCACCCTAAATAAGAGAAACAATTTTTAAACATCTGAGGCTTTTCAATCTTGATCGGATGGCTGGTGCTCTCTCCAATTGTACTTCAATCTCTTCCTTTCTCTTTGATGGAATCTCCGTCCATATCCAACGGTAACAACTAACAACTTACTTTAGTACTTCTTTTTTGTTTCCTTTTTTGAATTAAAACCAAAGGAATTGGATTTTTGTCAAAATGGTTTTGGACAAATTAATAAATTAATAAATGTGAAGATTTACAAATTAATAAATTTGAACAGTCCCATGATTCTACACTGTTTGTATAAGATTTCTATCCGGAGCCCATTGGATCCAAATTAAAGCCCACCCAAAACCAAAATACTGCCCTTAATTGTATAGTCAGAGTATCAGTTAAGATTTTATATTGTAACAAATTTAAGAACCCTTCTACTCCACTGGGTTCCCGGCCGGAACATATGCGCTCCTCGCAGCTCCGGGGGCCGCCCAAAAACTGTTTTGCTCTGTGAAGCCCGAAACAGTATGTTCCTGGCAGAAACAGGGTCCGTAGCCTTCTGCTCCTGGACAAAACGCAGTGTTTTCACTACGACAAAGTATACACTTTTTGCGAGAGAAAAAACGCTTTTGTGATGGTCATCCGTCGTAAAAAGAAAAAGGCTGAACAATAAGAGTAATTCGTCACAAAAAGTCATTTTTTTATCCTCGCGAAAAGTGTCTCATTCTTGTTGCGTGATCCAGGCAGTTCTTGAAAGTGCACAAAACTGCATTGCTCTGTCAAGTCCAAAACTGTCTGTTTCTGGGCGAAACATGACCCCGAAACCTACAGTTTCCGGCCAAAACGTAGCTGCGCCGGCCGGTTCCTGGGACTGCACAAAAAAGCGAGTGCTCTGGAAAGGCCGACACAGATTGCTCCTGCCAGAAACTAGGGCCCAAACACCTTCTCGTTTGTATTCTGCTGTTTTTACTTTTTTAATTTGTATCGTTACTACAATAATCTCTAGTATGCCTACAGGAGAACCAACGCGCTGGTATTTTTACAAAGCAGGAATTTATGTAATCTGACTTTCTTATCAATCAAATGCCCATGGGCTTCCACCAAAAAATAATAATAATAAAAAATAACATAAAATAAATAAGGAACCATTTAATCGTTTGCTTTAATAATTGTGAAGTAAATCGTATTATTTGATCATAAAGATTTAAATTTGTGCACCATGTATATGATATATATATAGAGAGAGAGAGGTTGGTTAAGATTAAAGTTGTAGTTCCTGAGCTTTGGTGCTACCAATTCATTTTTTAATTTTCAAAGTTTAAAACGTCGATCCGAACCATTCAAGTTGTTCTCCATATTAAATTGTGCTTGGAGACAAAATTTTACATTTTTTTTTAATTTTTTTAGTATTTATTAAGCCACTTTGAAAATCGCTAATCCAACGGTGGCTTAACAAAATAGTAAAATCAGAAGCCACCATTGAATCAGCTGTTTTGTTTATCTTAATAAAAAAGTAAAAACAGTAAAAAATTAACCGTCAATTAATTATTAGTATGAAAATATAATAACTAAAATTCTAAAAATAATATGTTTTATTTATCTTAACATAAATTGTAATCTATTATCATAGACTATAAAAGTTATGTTAAGAAACTTTCAGGTCACAGTAAAGATGGAAATTTATATGTACACCTAAAATAGATACAATCTGTTATTTCAAAGAGTAAAATCCTATGATACAATATGTTATGCCCAATATTTTAAATAGCACGCTATAGTGCCACTATAGCATTTTCAGATCATAAAAACTATGGCGCTATCAGCACTATAGCGTGCTATTTAGCACTGTTTTTTTAACCAGTCTGCTATAACACGATAAATGTTATTTAAACCTTTGGTTATGTCTTTTCTTTTAGGCCTTTATTATAGATAGAGGAGAAAGGGATTAAATCACAGAAAGGAGAAAAGAGTAATAATTGTTATAATCCAAAAAGTTAAACTAATAATTAACAAATGATTTAAAAAATTACGCCTAATTTAAATTTTTTGTTAATTAAATAATGATCGATCGATGTATTAACTAATTATCTAACATGAATTAATTTCATAAATTGTTAAATATAATCGAGACGTCCGTTTCAAAACAAATATTAATTTTGTAATATAGAAGATAAAACATACGACATGATTATGATTAAGATTTATGAAGTTATAAATAAATTTTGAAATTAGAAATTAAACACCGATCATTCAGAAAATTCGTGTTTAAGACCTTAATTTTTAAGGTGCACGTACGGCTCTCTTTAGAATTAAAATAATATAATTATTTGTGTCTGTCAAATCCATAAAATCTATGTGCACTTCCTTATTTGTTTATTATAATTTGTTTTAACTAAGCTGCTTAAATAAAAAAGCTATGACGTTAATTATACATAATCAACTGGTGGTCTCTACGATTAACGTAGCTATTATTTTATTTTATTTTTAACATTTTTGCACAAATTTTCTTTTTATTTCGAGGAGGAATCCAATTACACACTTTTTTGGTGACATCGGATTACACTCTATATTTTTAAAGTTCAAACCGTTTAACATGATAGATATGTTAAAATGTGCTTGCAAATCAAACTTTATATTTTTTTTTTGTTTACTATTTATTAAGATTGGTATAAAAATTCAATGGTCTGAATATAGCAATTTTATTATAATACTTAATAAATAGTAAAAAGTTTTCCAAAAAATGTAAAATTTGATCTACAAGAATATTTTAATATATCCATTATGTTGAACATTTTGAATCGACTATTTGAACTTTGAAACTTTAAAAATCGAGAGTGTAATTTGGTATCACCAAAATAGATGTAATTGGATCCCTCCTCATATTAAAAGGTTCTTGGATAGGGGTGCAAATGGGTTGGAATTTTAATTATCAGTATTTGAATAGTAGATATATATTATATAATTTAATATAAATTATGAAAAAAATTATTTTATTTACTATTATAAAAAGCGGATATCCGTATTTGTATCCGGTTAATATCCGATCCGTATCCATATCTGTCTAATATATGATCCGTATCCGTATCTGGAAAATAAAAATTGATACGGATATGGTTTTACCACTATCTGATCCGTTTGCACCCCTAGTCTTGGAGATCAAATTTTAAATCAATAGCAATAGTCAATCGACTCATTATATGTCTTGTAAGAAAATTGTCTTTCGTTGCATAAAGATTCCCTTTTGAATTAATGCAAGAATACAAATTATCAAATTTAGTAAGAGGCTACATGAGGATGCGAATTGTCAATGAGTTAAGAGGCTACTTCTAATATAAAGAGGATACGAATCGTCAATGAGAATTTTGCTATTTAAGGAGTAATATGCCTTTAATAATTTGAACTAAAAAAAAAAAAAAAAAAACAATTTCCTTACAATTATATAAGGTACTGTGGAATTGGATGCTCAATACTCAATACCATCTCTATTGCTCCAGAAGCAAACCAATAACGATACCCCCAAATGACTTTCAATTCTTCCCTTGCCTTCGTTGCACTTCTCATGTGCTTCTTTGTCCCTGTTAATTCACGGCCTAATATCCGTCACATTGCTATCTCTTCACAATATTCTACCTCTTCACCATATTCTATCCCTTCACCATTCAATACTTCCACTAATTGACCAGCATTAATATCATTAATGCTAACCCCATTCGTAGTTATGATCATTATACTCACCTTAGCTAGTATTTGGGTAGTGCGTTCTTTAAGGTGTCAAGAAGCACAAGATGAGAATATCATCGAACAATCACCGTAAGTCAATAATAACAGTCAATCGACTCATTATATGTCTTGTAAGAAAATCGCCCTTCGTTGAATAAAGATTTTGTTTGATATTGCATGACGATTTGTGTTCAGCTCCATCAAGTTATCAGTACCTATGAATGCATTCTCCTTTCCCGATATTTTTATTTTTATCTATTGTTATTGTTATGTATGGGTGATTTTATGCATGTTTACTATTGTTATGTCAATTTGTTTTATTGTCCAGAAAGATGAAGTGGTTCGGTTTTTCTTGTTAAATGGAGCGGTTTAGTTCATTATTTAAAGCTAGTTTAATTGTTCGGCTTGGTTTATAAATTTTTAAAACCGATTAGACCGTATCGATCAAAAATTTTGAACCCATCTCCCATTCGAACTAATTATTAAATAAAATTGAAAAATTATAATATAATATATATTGCTTGGTATAGTTTAAAGCTGGTTAGACTGAACCAAACAAAATACTTAAATCAATCATAAATAGTTCACAAATATTTTATTTTTATGTTTAATCTTCTCATTTTTGTTAAAAAAAAAACAAAATTTAATTTGATTAGTTCGGATTGGTTTCAGTTCATTTCAATCAGTACAGATATATTTTAAAAAGAGGAGGGTTCAAATGTCTCCATCATACCTCCATTTTTAAAAACTTTAATAACTCAAAATTTAAATTTTAAAATTTAAAATAAAACCGTTGGATATTAACTACATTATTTTATCTATGCACGCGTAAAAAATTAAAGCATTTCAACTTTGTTTTGGTTGTTATCTTAAGCTTGTAAAAATGTATACTAATGTGGATAATTTATAGATGTTGATTTTTTTAACTTATTGATTCATATAAAAGCAAAATCAAAATATAATAATTTTTTATAGACATAGAGATAAAATAACATAAATCACATCTAATGGTTTTATTTTGACGTTAAAGTTTTAAACTTTGAATTATTTAAGATTTTAAAAATGAAGACATTTGAATCCTCCTCTTTTAAAGATTCAAAAAAAAAATTATTTTATCTATTTTATTTTGATTTCAAGATTCAAAAAAAAAAATTATTTTATCTATTTTATTTTGATTTCAATTCAACCCAACCCATAAACACCCCTATTCGCATTAATTTTGGTTCTACAGAGAAAAAGTCAGTGTAAGCATAATGTGAACATATTGACTTCTGATGGCGCGACAGTAATTAGTTTTGTCTGTTATGGAAAAACGCCCAATTTTTTCTCATTTTTTTTTTTTGAAAAAATAAATAGATGCCGTAGTTGATTGGATAAGCTTTCCTCCAATCGTTTGGTTTGATTTGATATATATAAGGTTATGTGTAATTTAATTTTGTTATTTTTTTTTTCCTACTCTTCAGATTATATTATTTTCATTTAAAATCATAGACAGAGTCTGAAATTTAAGATAAAAGATGTTGAATAAATAAATATAATGTAATTTCATTTTAGAGACACATACTATTAATTTTGCAAAAATTAAAAAAATTAATAAATTATCAGGACTTGGTCCTTTTTCACCCGGCCATTTTTATTAATATCCCAAAAAAATAGATAATTTTAAAAATAACCTCGTTTTTTTTTTTTTTATTAATGCCCTAACCGCTTGGAAGTGGAGCGGGCCAATATCAACACCAAACCGCCCATATAGTGGGCGGTCCACTTTTTTTTTTTTTTTAAGTTTTTTTTTTTTTAAAACAGAAATTTTTTATTTTTTTTATTGAAATATTAGAAATGTTGAATATATTTCTTTAGAAATAGATGTAATACAATATAATTTGATTTATTAGAAAGACTACAACAAATAACCCGGATCAATATTTTTCAGGCTGGATTTTTCGCGGCTGTAAGAAAAATTAATATATCTCTTTATGTGTTATTGGACAAAAATAAAAATGCTTAGATTCCGAGTTATTGATCCCGGTTCAAAAGTCACTTCTATGTAATCTAGAAAATATTATAATCCTTCTAGGACATTTAATTTATAAAAAGTTGTATCTATTTTGAGAATTCTTTTTGAATAACAATTATTAAATAACTTAAAGTTTTTATTTTTTTTTCAAAAATAGATACAACTTTTTATAAATTAAATGTCCTAGAAGGATTATAATATTTTCTAGATTACATAGAAGTGACTTTTGAACCGGGATCAATAACTCGGAATCTAAGCATTTTTATTTTTGTCCAATAACACATAAAGAGATATATTAATTTTTTTCTTACAGCCGCGAAAAATCCGGCCTGAAAAATATTGATCCGGGTTATTTGTTGCAGTCTTTCTAATAAATCAAATTATATTGTATTCCATCTATTTTTAAAGAAATATATTCAACATTTCTAATATTTCAATACAAAAAATAAAAAAAATAAAAATTTATGTTTAAAAAAAATTCAAAAAAAAAAGAACCGCCCTTGGATTGGGCGGTCTGGTTTTTTTTTTTTTTTTTAAAAAATTTTAATTTTTTTTAAACAGAAATTTTTTTATTTTTTTATTGAAATATTAGAAATATTGAATATATTTCTTTAAAAATAGATGGAATACAATATAATTTGATTTATTAGAAAGACTGCAACAAATAACCCGGATCAATATTTTTCAGGCCGAATTTTTCGCGGCTGTAAGAAAAATTAATATATCTCTTTATGTGTTATTGGACAAAAATAAAAATGCTTAGATTTCGAGTTATTGATCCCGGTTCAAAAGTCACTTCTATGTAATATAGAAAATATTATAATCCTTCTAGGACATTTAATTTATAATAAGTTGTATATATTTTTGAAGAAAAAATAAAAACTTTAAGTTATTTAATAATTGTTATTCAAAAAGAATTCTCAAAATAGATACAACTTTTTATAAATTAAATGTCATAGAAGGATTATAATATTTTCTAGATTACATAGAAGTGACTTTTGAACTGAGATCAATAACTCAGAATCTAAGCATTTTTATTTTTGTCCAATAACACAAAGAGATATATTAATTTTTCTTACAACCGCGAAAAATCCGGCCTGAAAAATATTGATCGGGTTATTTGTTGTAGTCTTTCTAATAAATCAAATTATATTGTATTACATCTATTTCTAAAGAAATATATTCAACATTTCTAATATTTCAATAAAAAAAATAAAAAATTTCTGTTTTAAAAAAAAAAAAAACAGTGGACCGCCCACTATATGGGCGGTTTGGTGTTGATATTGGCCCGCTCCGCTTCCAAGCGGTTAGGGCATTAATAATAAAAAAAAAATGAGGTTATTTTTAAAATTATCTATTTTTTTTGAGATATTAATAAAAATGGCCGTTTTTCACCTTATTCATCTCAGCCTCGGTTTAATACAAACAGATTTAATCGTGATAAAGATATTCATAAAATTCATAAAATCAAGATGGTATGATAAAATGATATAAGAAATAAAAATATATAATTTGTATTTTAAATCAGCATCCAAAAACATTTCAATTTTCAATTGTAAGATAGTATTTTTTTTAACCAATTAAATGCGATTTTATACACAGACAGCCAATAATGAATTATGCTTCCACCTCATTAATTTTTTTTTTTTCAAAATGAACTATCATCAAAACTTCCACCTAATTTTGATGAAGAGAACAGTTCTATTTTTTTTTTTTTTTGACAAAGAAACAAAATTATTAAGCAAAAAAAAATATAAATAGTCTGGTAGCTAAGCTAATTATTTGTTCATTAATATGAAAAAAAAAACTTGGTTATTGCATAAATACACGGCCTAAGAGTACTAAGAAATAAGGAAAGAAAAAGAAAGAGCAAATGAACACCACTACATATATAAAACAAAACTAAAAGGCTGCAGGGAAATTATAGCAGATAGCATAGCACCAGCATTTCAGCAAATTTATAAACAAGCCCCTAGATAAATTAATATTCCAACTATATCAGGAAAGATGTCACTGACAACCAATCAGCAATAATGCAAAATAAACCTTACAATAAAAAACTCAAATAATCATAGATTCAATTTTGTCTATTTGCATGATTGCTAATAATATTCCATGCAACAAAGTATATCCAAATAAACATAAAAAATTTATTCTCATCCATAATTTTTGCCAAAAGAAAGACCAACAATACATTGTGCAGAACGATACATTTCCCTACGAATTATTGTACATATAAAGGACGAAATTGCAAAAAAAAAACCTCTCAAAAAGCCAGTCTCAATTTTGCACTTCCACCCCCAATCTTTTGCTTAATTCTAACATCATCACAATCAAATCCACAACCACACTGCGGCGACTCGAAGAAATTATCAATTCCGAAACTAGCAGATGCAATCCCAACAGAGAAGTAGAGTTCATCGCCATTTCTAGAAACCTCAACAATGTTAAGCCAAAAGAAGAGAATTTTGACACTTACTCCTTTGAGGTCAGAGAGGTGGTCTTTCCTGATCTTGCCTGAGATCTCCTTCTGGTATTTCAACTGGTACGAGCCCTGGATCGAGAATTCGCATGTTCCATTGAGGTAAGCCTTGAATGCACCAGTCGATCGATCGAGTTCGTAGCCGAGTGCGCCTTTCGGAAGAATCCCCACTGGGAAATCGTAGGTCTGGAGTGCTTGGTAGGCGGTGAGGTCCGAATCGGAGGGAGAGGAGACTGCGGCGGTGGTGGTGGCGGCGGCGAAGGGAAGAACTAGGGTTAGGGTTAGGGTTACGAAGGAGGAGAGAAAAAATTTCATCTTTGTTGAATTTTGTGAGAAATGAGAAGTTGGGATTTGAGAAGGGAAGATTTTTCTTTTTCTTTGTATCGAGAGAGCGAGAGAGGAAGAAATGGAACTCTGATTCCCTGAAGTAACACAAATTTTATGTTTCGATCAAAACCGTTTGATGTTCTTTGGGATTGAGTCTTATTGTGATCGGACGGTTTAGATTGAAAATATAAATATCGGTTACCTTGGGGAATCTGGACACGGAATGAATGCAGAGAGGGGGATATATTGTTTAGACCGAGTATATTCTAACAGAGCAGTTTTAGCTTCATGCACCTCACAGAGTGAAGAATCAAAGCAGCACTTAATATGGTTTATATGCTGCATGA
Organism: Carex pumila; assembly: GCA_033356055.1. Taxonomy (NCBI): domain Eukaryota; kingdom Viridiplantae; phylum Streptophyta; class Magnoliopsida; order Poales; family Cyperaceae; genus Carex; species Carex pumila. The sequence goes on along the minus strand of JARJHM010000137.1, from coordinate 277,624 downwards.
AGCGAAACTATTTCTGTTAAAATCTTTAACTGGAAGAAAAGAGAATTCGTGTCCCTAAAGTAACCTAAATTTTGTGGTTTGATCTAAGCTGTCAGATTTGCTTTGTGATTGACCCTAATTATGATCGGACGATTCAGATTGAAAATAAAGTTTTGGGTTACTGATGGAGAACTCGAGAGATAGGGATATACTGTTTAGACCGAGTGTATACAGCTAATGCTTAGTGGGACCAAACCGTGGCGGTTGACTAATCTAAGGGGTTCAGGTTGTAGGTGGCATTTTTTGTCTCTGTTTAATTGTTATAGAATATATAATCAGATATTACATTTGACAAGCTGGAAATAATGATAATGATTGTTAAACAATTTGTAGTCATCATTTTTAGAATAATTATTGGAAAATGTATGGTGTAATATTTAAATCAATGAAATGGATCATAAAAAATAGCTAAAATTTCTACAAACATGAAAAGTATCATATATTTTATTTATTTTTTGTAAATTTGATTTTTCAAAATTTATTTTCCTCCTCTCAACCCCTTTCTCTAATAAAAAAGGAGTAAAACAATAAAATGCATTTGAACTCAGCCAAACAAAAACTAAAACACAAGTTACTTCCATATTCTCATTTTTCTTTATTTAATTAAGAGAGAAGATAATTGTAGTTAGGATTCACTTACTTTATCATTATGTTTCTGTTGGAGATCAAAATTATTATTTTCTGAACAGTAAAGATAACTAAAAATAGGATATCCACTTTCTCCAAAACAAACTATAACTGTAAATTATCTCCAACAAATATCCCCAAAAAATTACCCGAAAGCTCTCTAGCAAAAAGAGAAGAGAATCTACTGCTTTTCTTCCAAATTCATCCCTTCATTTATTTTGAGATTTGTACATTTCATAAAAATAAAGGGTTGGATTTGGAATAGCAGAGTCCTGTGATTCCACAATCCGGTTTTATTACATATCTTCGTTTGTATATTCATAGAACTTGTTTGTCAACAATTTTTGGCTTAAGTTCTAAGCTACACTGAGGATAACAACCTCGGTAATAGAGTTAAAGAGTAATTTTCTTAAGGCTTTAAACTAGATAAAATGCTTAAGCTATGTAGAACTATGGCTTAAAAAATTGAGTAAGCTTAAAAATATAAACAAAAAAAAGTCTAAGAAACTAGTATTTAAGCTTCATGGGTATGTTTGCATGGGAAGTGGGATTAGTTAGAAAAGTGACCTAATTTATAATTTGAGAATAGTGTTAATCCAACAAATTGTAGGAATAGATAATATTGAGCTGACTCAAGTTATTTTGGCTATTCTAACTTCTAACTTTCTATCCAAATGCAAAATAGCAAACAACTTTTTCACTATTCTAGCTATTCCTACATCAACCAAATATTAAAAGGTACTAAAGACCTCTGAAAATTTTTAATCCATGCTTGTTGAACAACACCATAAAAATATCAGTGATATTATTTTCGTTTCAAACTTTGGATCTGAAAAAAAAATGCCTCCAATCCAAGGAGAATTTTATTGTTTTCTAGTTGGAGGAAATTTTTTGTGACAATCGAACTATATTGATTGTGGGATGGATTAATTAGAGCAACAGAGGGAATAAAGTGCTCTCTTCACTGAGATCAATATCCTCTCAGGTACCGTAGAAGATTTTTCTCACTTTACGGTTTGAGGTTTAGTTTAAGCTAGTTTGAGATTCATGCTAGTATAGGAGGACAATATTATTGTACTTTGAGATTCGTACGGAGTTAAAAGAACGGTTTAGATCCACAAATTGTAAAAGATTACCTTTTCAGGTACCTGGGAGTAGAGGTGCTACTTTTACCCGATTATCCGGATCCGATTCGGAACCGAACCGGATCCGACCCGGAACCGATCCGGATCCGTTTAATTTGGGTAGGGTATGGTTTAAAAAATATAACCGGTTAAATTATGGGTATGGGTACAAAATTAATAATTTAATATCCGACCCGGATCCGAACCGGAACTGATACTATAATGGGTAGGATATGGGTAACATTTAATTATCCGACCCATAACCGAACCCGACCCGATACCTGTATAAATACCCGATGAAATATATATTAATAACTCTGCATCAAGTTTTTGTGTTAGATAATATATTATATATTTCAGCTGAGCTATAGTTTGATAAAACTTAACCAAATTTATGCTACTGTTTACTACCCTTTAATTACATCCTTAACTAACCCTTTAATTATACCCTTTAATTTCTGTTTTATATTATATACATGTGACACATGACACATGAATGTCAAATTCATTCTTCCATAACCAGCTTATTTTATACCTTTTTTTCTTCTATTACATTTAATTCATAGATTTTTTTTGAATTATAGAAAAGGAAATCATTATCTCTTATATTTTACTTTCTAAAAATTATATCTCCTCCATCCTCCTGAATTCAAAGACTATTAACAAAAAACTGAATTCAATATTTTTTGTTACACCATGAGTACTCCAAACAACCAACAATCAAATTCTGAAAATACTACCCAAATTCCACAAAATATTGTTGAAGACTCTAATGAGAAAAAAAGAAAAAAATCTGCAGTATGGAAGGAGTTTACCGAAGATCCTGACCCTGCTGTCAACAAGGCTGCTTGCAACTATTGTAACAAAAAACTAGTTTACACTTCTGGTTCAGGTACTAGTTCACTATTGAAGCATTTGAGAACTTGTAGCATCAAAAAAATTAGAGAAAGGGGACAAAGACAAATTGGTGATTGTATAATTCAGAATGGCAGGGGTGACGTTTCAAAGGAAATGAAGATATATACATTTAACCAAGAAGAATCTTTAGAAGCAATTATTGATTTCTTTGCTATGTGCGAGGTGCCTCTTAATGTTGCCAATCACCATGCTTTTATTCGAATGATGAATGTTATTCGTCCAGAGTTGAAGTTAATTAAGAGACAAGCTTTGCACAATCGCTTGATTTCTCGATTTCAGAGGGAGAAAGAATTAGTGAAGAATTCATTCTCCAAATCAAGTGGTCGAATATGCTTAACCACCGACACCTGGACCAGCAACCAGACTATTGGTTATATGAGCTTGACAGCACATTTCGTGGATGAAAATTGGAGGTTGCAAAATAAGATAATAAACTTTATAAAGCTTGATGAAAGGCATACCGGTAATTACTTAACTTCTGTTCTAGTTAAATGCTTATCAGAATGGGACATAGAAAATAAGCTTTTTACCATTACAATGGATAACCATTCAACTAATGGACGACTGGTGGATCTGTTACATGAGCGGATTGAGGACTCACTTCCTTTAAACGGTGAATTTTTTCATGTTCGATGTTCTGCTCATATTCTCAACTTGATTGTTAGAGAAGGAATTAAAAGGTTGGATAAGAGTGTTTCTCGAATTAGAGATGCTGTCAAGTTCGTTAAATATTCCCCACAGCGTTTGAAGGTATTTGGTGATCTTGCGAAACAACTCAAGCTAGATGTAAAGAAGAAACTTTTACTTGATGTTGTCACCAGATGGAATTCCACTTTTCTAATGCTAGAGAGAGCATTAGTGTTCAAAGCTGTTTTTAAAGATTTTCATTCCGTTGAAAATTTTGCAGAACCACCCACAGAGATTGATTGGCACCTTGCTATGGAACTTTGCAAATTTCTGAAAATATTTGATGATGTCACTAACATTTTTTCGGCATCAAAAACCCCAACGGCAAATTTGTACTTCCATAATGTTTGCATGATCCAGATGCATTTGAGAAAAGAAAGAAATGAGCACATAATAAGAGAAATGCAAGAGGGTATGAGGCAAAAGTTCGATCAATATTGGAAAGATTACTCTCAAGTGCTATCTATTGCAGCTGTCCTCGACCCTCGCCACAAGATGCGTTTCGTCGAATTTTGCTATAAGAAAATTTATGGCAGCGAACATGATGCATACATGCCTCATGTTAATCGTGTTCACAATGCTCTACAACACTTGTTTGAATGGTACAAGAAGTTAGCAGAGAAAGAAGTCGTACAACCAGTTGAGGCATCTCATATTGCATCTGTTAGAGAGTTATCACAGAGACAAAATTCTGAAGATTCTGATGATGATTTTATGCAAGAGTACTACCGAGATGAATCTATTCATAACACAGATGATCTACCGCTCAAATCGGAGCTAGAAGAATATTTGGAAGAGCAAGTAATTAAGTATAACATTAGAAAATATATACACACAAATTATTAGTCTCTTTCATATGGTCAGAATATAGTTCTTTTGCATTATCTTCTTTTTTCCTTCATTTTCTAGATTTATATTAAGAAATGAAGCAAGCATTATATAAAGTTAAAGTTCTGAATTTAATATAATACCAGTTTGGTCAGTACCAGTACAAGTACGTTATGAAAATATGTGATAATAGATTGGTTAGTTGTACTTGCGAATAAAGAATTTACTCTGTCCAAGTTCTTTACTTTATTCTATTATAATTTCCATACAATTTTTTATGAAAGCAAATTAGTTAATTTTATTAATGTACTTTTAGAGATTGACCCAAATTTGATGTAGTGCAAGTTGCACGCCCTTATTTCAGAGGGATTTAGCTTAAATACCAAAATTTATATTATTTTGCTTTGTGAAAAAAAATATATTATTTTGAGCAATGAAACTCATTTTTTTAATTTTATTACAGGTCCGTTCAAATGAAAATAATTTTGATGTTCTAAAGTATTGGAAGAGCAATGAACAGAAGTATCCAATCATCTCTTGTATTGCGAGGGACTTGCTAGCTGTTCCTATCACAACAGTAGCTTCAGAATCTGCTTTTAGCACAGGTAACAGAGTAATTGATGACAAACGAGCAAGTTTGGAGGCATCAACAATTGAAGCTCTCATTTGTTACAGGGATTGGCAAAATAGTAATTGGGATAATGTACTTGCAAATGTTGAATCAATAGGATAGTATTTTTTAATTTAGATAAATAACTAATAATTTAGAATTATTATTTTTATTTTGCTATGTAGCATGATATATTTTATTATTTATGAATATGATCAATAGTATAATTTTTATTTTGTAGTAGTTTTTAATTTATATTGTAATGATTTATTATATGAGATGTTTAAGAAATTATAATTATATTTAAATGTAAATAATTTCTCGAATACTTTAGAGTTGTGATCCATACTCGCTCTAGATCCGGAACCGTCCCGTATCCGAACCGGACCCGATAATCCACAAACAAGTTACGGGTATCTATCTACCCGGAACCGAAATATTGGACCCGAAATATCTATGGGTAGATAGGTATCCGGATCCGGACCCGACCCGATTTAAAACAAATAAGTATATGGATCGAAATTTGGACCCAAACACTTTTAGGGTCCGGGTCCAAATGTAATAGTACCCGGACCCGACCCGACCCGATAGCACCTCTACCTGGGAGTAGGGGTGTAGGATCAGATAGTATCAAACCGTATCCTTATCTATTATAATTTTTCGGATACGGATACGGATCAGGATAGTCTTAGATATGGATACAGATCAGATATTAAACACTACAGATACGAATCAGATATCGAACGGATACGAACATTAGATTTAATCATAATAAGTTTGTTGATTACAAAACATATATCATATTATCAAAATATTAGTCATTAATCATGTCATAGTGTTATATTATTCATCAAAATATATATGTATATGTAGGAGTGTTCAAACGATTCAGTTTAATCGGTTTTGGATTGAACCGAATTATAACTTTGGTTTGGTTTGGTTTGAAAATTTTCAAAATAAAAATAACCGAACCGACCGAACTTTCATATAATATGAATTTGATCCGAACCACCCCGGTTTATTTCTTAATCAATTGCTTTAAATACTTAGTTTATTTCTAAATATCTTAGTTTATTTCTTAATATACTTCGATTTATTATAAATCAATTGTTTTAAATAAAAAATTAATATATTTCAGTTTGAACCGAACAAATCGAAATAAAACTTTGGTTCAGTTGCAATGCTAATTCGGTTCGGTTTGGTTCGGTTCGGTTCTATTTTTAAAACCGAATTATAACTTTGGTTTGCTAAGTTCAGTTTAGTTTCAACCGAACCAAATCGATGAACACCCCTATGTATATGCAGTTTAATAAATTATTGGTATGAATATGTAATTTAATAAATCAATTTTAAAATATACATTTGTTGTGGTTTAAGGATTTAAACAGTCGGATATAAATAGTTATGAATAGTTAAAAATCTAATCGTATTTTTATTCGCTATAATATTTTAGATACAGATTGAATAATTTAAATAATTCTTTGTATTTCAATTCAGACGAAATCGAATAATATCCAATCCGTTTACACCCCTACCTGGGAGGATGTGATCTTGTGAATTCTTCTTCACTGGGCCCATTGATCATTTAATTTCGTGTAATATCGTGGTTGATCAATTAATTCGAGCGACAGAGGGACCGTATCTCTACCAACCAAATGTTATGTCACATCATGTCTTTTTCTCTCGGTGATCGTATGTTTAGAATGGTTTAATTTTATAATTGTACGAATCTTATTGCAAAAGTTTTAGACAAACTTAAAAAGATTTCATTTCACGAAGGGGCACCTTGTAAACTTAAAAAGATTTCATTTCATTTCAACCAAATGTATGAATCTTAATTTTATAGTTGTATTTATTTTATTGTAGTTTTAAAATTGAAGACATAATGAAGACAAGAAAAATAAAGTCATTCAAACACTCATATGTTTTAATTTAAAACATATGGTTTATTTTAGAAAAAAAATATACTTGCCAATTTGATTTTTAAAATAACTAAATAATATGTTAAATAAATAAAAGAGTACAGAAGAAATAATTTCAAGTGTTGATGAGATATTGAATATTATGGTGTTTTTATGAAGATATTGGCCATTTTAAATGTTTACATGGGCACACAAAATTCTCCTATATTTGAAAATCTATAATTTAAAAGCACATGAAATTTGTTGTATTGAAACTCTATCTTGTTGAATTTTTTTTATAAAATTTATTTTCATTTATATTCATTATAAAAATGTGGTATTATTAATTATTTCATAAAAGGCAAATTAGACCTTTTTTTTATATTTTATTCACTATGTGAGTTAATCTTTAAATGCTTAGAAAAGTTACCAAGTTACTCTACAAATAATTATTGTGAGACGAATTTGTTAAAATCTTCATTGAAAGTTACCAAATAGCACATGCAGATTGATTAGTTTTTATGGAGTGTGTATCCTCTGAGATATCTCAACTTTTGTGTGTCCAGCGCGTACGGTGTCTATTCGGGGATAGCTCAGGGGACCAGTATTATTGTGCTTTGTGATTCGCGCAGAACTTATTTGAACGGTAAAGATTTTTCAGAAAAACACGCAAAAGTTGAGATACCTCAGAGGATGTGAATTCGTTTTTATCTGCATTAACTGAAAAAGGACATGTTTTTCAGATTCAAAAGGACCTTTCTGAATAGAATTGGAATTATCCGGCCCACACTAAGTTATAACCACACCAATAAAGTACGAGACCATTTAATTAATATTAATGCGAATCTCAATCGGACGGTCCACATCTGTTAACGTACGTTCCATTAATGCAGAGGATACGAATCCAAAAATCCCTGTCTTGACTGAAGCAGTAGGCTTTGAGATTTGTGCTGTCCTTTTATATTTCCTTAAAAGCTCTCGATATGGGCACATGGCAATAATATATGCAGTTGTACCAAGCATCTAATGCAAATATGTGGAACGCGCAATGTGATTCACATTTCAGACACATAATAGGGTTAATAGTTAATACAATTTACGCTGGCACATGACAGTACGTACACGTGTATATATATATGACTAGTTCTTATTTGGTAGCGTTGGAAAAGTGGCACCGCGGAACCAGCTTCGTTACGGAATAACACGACACGTGTTACTTTTTCGTGTTGTGATTCACGTGTCGTGTATCGTGATCATCATTTGATATTTTGATCACGGTACGATACGTGTAATTAGAACCGTTAGGTTTTAATCAAATGAAAAATCTTGAGAAAACTAACTTAAATTATGAAAAAAAATAGTTAAACGTTACTAGTTATGTTTGAACATGGCACACGAGTCACGCCGTGACCACCTCTTGACATTTTGGCCACGGCACGGTACGGATCACTATTCACTTAATAACGGCATGGCACGCCACGGATCACTGTTTACTTAATTACGGTACAGGTCACTGTTCATTTAGTCACAGCCTAAGATCAAAGTCACTGCATATTAGTCACAGCACGGCACATTACGTTTTTTCCACTCTATTATTAGGTATCCAAGTGGAACTTTTATCTCTCTAAAAAAAGTTGGATATATTTGTGCGCTACAGATCAGCAAGGCTTGATATGATAATGATAATCTATGTGGGTCTAAAACGTGTTACGCACCGATTAAGCAGTTATAAAATTCTCATTGGTAATTTTTGAAGTAGAACTTGATTGCTTTTATGCTCATTAATTTTTTTTATAAGTTTAATTTTAAAATTTATTAGATTGATTTTAAATAACAAATTTAATACATTAAAGACGATCTTACTTCGCAAGTGCGTGTTTGTATATACTTATTTTCTGAATAATTATACAAGAATACACCACTATTCAAGTGGGACTAGATAAATGTCACCACTTAATGATTTTAAATAACAAATAATTCTATAGCATCACAATAATATTTTCGGGTTTTAAATGCTATAACGCTATTAACTGTTTTTATAATTATAATATTTATTTTATTCTTTCTGTAATAATGCGATTTTCGCTATTTAGAATATTGAATTACAATTACTTTTCATAAAATTGTATATACCCATTATTTAAATGAGACCAGTTATATTGCACCACTCTCCAAATTAAATTACAGCATTAATTATTATTAGACTGGTTATAATTTTATTTCATTTTTACAAAAATGACAACACTATCCGAGTGAGGCAAGTTAAATTCCACCGTCATTACACTGCGAATGGAATTAAATTTTACAAAAATGCCACCATCACTGGAGTTCAAATATACTGTTATCCAAATGGGATGGGATAACAGGAACCTGTTATTTCAAATTTAGCGTTGTAATTCATTGAGATTCGTGCATAAAAAAATCCAACCATTAAATTTGAAAGATTTTTGTGAATTGTTGACGAATCTAATTAGAACCTGTTATGCTCCACAAGAATTGTGCATAAAAATAAAAAAAATTAGAATTTCAATGCCAAATTGCGCACCTGGAGGTTGAGAATAGGCTCAATTCAGACCTCTTTCTCGCCTAATTTTGTGTTCTGGAACAAAAAGGGACTCAGAGAGACGGGACGGAGGCTTCCCAACATTTACTGGTACAAAACAAGGTGCCGTCAGAAGAGAAAAGAAGTTGTTACAGAGAGGTCCCCATAAGTTCAGTATTTGCGAAAGAGAGAAGCGAACACGCTTTATATTTCAGTATTTAAATTAGACCTTTTATTTTCGTCTCTGTCTAGATTTAAATGTACTATTTTTTGGGCCAGCTGCTTAGGCCCATGTAATATTTAGATCTTTTATTAATATAAAAAACTTACGGGATTCTTCTTCAAAAAAGAAAAAGAAAAGAATGTACTCGATAATCAAGAACGTAGAGGAAGAGGACCTTCGCTCGGCTTATATGGACCCTCTCTGATAGTGCACCATGCTCTCTTCGCTGGATCTCATTGAAAATAAGATAAGATTGTGCTAGATTGCATCGGATTTCCTCGCCGAATCTCGACGGTGCACCACGTGAAGACCGAAAAGAGGCGGAGACCGTGAAGAGCGTGCACCTAATTTTGTTTTTTGCTGATCGGGAGAGAGAGGGGTCATTGTTCATCGGAAGAGAGAGATGATCTAGACAGTCATGCGACAAACCACCACAAATAATTCTTTTTCTTATTGACGAACACATAATTACATAATTTGTCTACAAAAGTCATGCGACAAACCACCACAAATTCTTATTAATTGCATAGTTTAATATTAATGTAGATGAAATTTGTGACAGAAAATTTGGCAAAAGTTAATTAATAAAACTGGAGATGAGTTGCCACTTCCCAGTGTGCAATTATTTGGGCTTGGAAACAAAGAAGAAGCCTTTCAAAATAAACAACAGGCCTAAAGTGTGAGCTCTGCATCTTTACTAATAAGCCATTATTTTTGCAAGAGCGATTGTTCAACGGTGAAACAGATCTGGTCCTCTTTAGCCCAATAGAATTGACTTTATTAATTATTCTGGCCTGTTTAAACAAGAGAGGGTGAAATACTGTACAAAATTAGTAGTAGTATACAAATTGTGTGTTTATTATGGATTAGATGGTCAAAACTTTGTTGAAAGTGGTGGGCGTAAGAAGCGTAGTTAGAATTTTTTTTCAACGACAGACAGAAAAACCGTTGTTATTTTTTTTTATTTATATTAATTTTAAAAAATATATTATTACAATTTTTTTTTTATCATAAGTGAAATTGGGTGAATCAAGAGAATCAATAGGAATCGGTAGAATCAAATCGAAAACTCGAACTTTTTCACAAAATTAGACTAAGATTAAATGAATAATATAAATAATTAAAGTATTAAATTTTTAATTGTTTTTTAAAATTCAGGAGTTGACGGTTTTAGAGAACTGCCTACTCTTGTCTAAGTGTGGCTCTACCATTGGCTAGAGTGCTATCGGGTGTATAGCAATGTGCCATGCTATTGCCTCGAGAATCTATTATTTAGGTTTCATAGACAAATTCACACTTTTGAAATTGATCCACTTCAAAAGTGATGCATTTACATACATAATTTATAAATGATCAAATTCTTTGTATAAATTTAAGTGGCAAAAAAAATTAAAAATAAATACATTAAAATTAATTTATATGAAGTTCTAAATAGTAATGATAGCATTATAGCTTTTAAGGTTCATAAAACTATAGCGCAACTGTAATTAGCTTTTTAAAATTATTATAAAATAAAAGCGATTAATAATGTTCTAGCTTTTGAAATTTGAAAAGGCTATATCGTAACTATTGTGTAGCTATAACTAGCTATTTAGAATCCTGATTTATATGTTCTTTTTACACCTTAATTTTGTACGAAATAATACATATGTTTTCCTTGTTAGGTAAATCAATTTTTAACAATTTAGATTTGGTGTTTGAAATCTATTCGAACCATTTTAAATGCGGTCTGTGTTGAATTCGTATCCTGTGAGATATCTCAAACTTTTCTAGAGTGAACTGAAAATTTTGATTACCTCCAAGACCGATTTTGTATCCCCCTATATATCTGAGGTGCAACAAATAAATCTGAACCCTTCTTTTATGGCACGAATCTCAAAACAAATTTTACGGTCAAGGAGACAAAACTGTGGTTGAATTTCAGCTAGGAGACATTATATATCGTTCTCATTTCTTAGAGTTGCTTTGATAGATGTACTGATATAATTTTTTTTTTTCTAAAGGGTGGAACCAGTGTTGTAGAAAAATGTCGGTTTAGTCGATTAATCGGTTAATTAGTTGTTGGCGGTGACAAAATAGTTATGAATTTCTTGACTAATTAACTAATTATTTCTAATTATGACTGATTATTTTTAATTATTCTCAATTAATTGCTTGACGATATATGTCCGCCCAACGACTGTATACAGTTATTTACAACACTGGATGAAATTAGTGTGAACTTAATTTTATCAAAATGGTTGGTGGATACAACTTCAAAAAACAAATATAAATCAACCAATTATTTCACAAGTTGATACATTTTCACTTTACATTTATAAATCTTCAAATTTAATTACAAAAATGGATGGCGCAAATAAAAGTTTACAAGTTTATACAATACATTTAATTTTATTAAATTTTTACTGCTTGTTTTTACACAAAATAAAATTAAAATTAGTAAATTTAATATATCAATACATCTAAGTCAGTTTCAATAGACTTTAGAATTATCGTTCAAGATCTCTCTAATAAATTTTAAATTTAAGCTCATCAACCATTTTAGCAAGCTAATAATATATATATTTTTAAAGAAACTTACCACGTAAGATACCGACAAATTATTTTTCTACTCCCTATTACCGAGGCACCACAGTGAGTCAGTGCACTGTTAAATCTACTGTTATTCGAATAAATAACAGGAACATGTTACTCAGATCTCAACCGTTGATCTTTGTTAAGATTAGCGTACAGAGAAATTTGATCGGTCAGGATTGGAATAACAGCAGATTTATTTCTTTTTCCGATGGAGAAATTGTACGATACAACGCGGCAACGCCACCTACATATTTGCGATTTCTCTCTCTGCTATCACCTTTCTCTTGCCTACGGGTTTCTAATAAAAAAAAAAGAGTGATGCTTCTATGGACCAAAAGACCTATTTGTAAAATGGATATATTTTTATTTTCAAAGTTCAAACAGTTGATTTTAACCGTTTATCTTATTCTCCATATTAACATGTGCTTGGAGACCAAATTTTACATTTTTCTAAATTGTTTTACTATTTATTAAGATGAGTACAAAATTCAATAGTCTAAATTTGATATTTTTTGTACCCATCTTAATAAATAGTAAAAAAAACTCAGAAAAATAGAAAATTTGGTCTCCAAGCACATATTAATATGGAGAACAAGATGAACGGTTCAGATTGACTGTTTGAACTTTGAAAATAAAAATATGTTCATTTTACAAATAGATCCTTTGATCCATAGAAGTCTTTGCCAAAAAAAAATCTTCCAAAAGATCGACTTTTTCGAAGATTAAAGAAAGAAATGAGCACCGATGACCATTTCCCAAAATACCCTCCCGAAATGATCAAGCTCTTCTCCTCTCCACAGCAGCAAGAGGGTCATTTTCGTAATAGCATCAGCGATTCTGTACCAATACCGTCCGATCATCCAATGATTTACCAAAACACCTGTTAACCGCCGAAGGTGCGAACTTCCCAGAATACCCCTGTGGCGGTGAGTCCAGAGGGGGTATAATCGTAACAAATGGTTTATATCTGGTGCGGGTGGCTCTGGACCGCTGGATCGTCAGGCCCCGATGAAAATGAACGGTGAGGATGTGCCGAAGATACAGTGTCCATGTGGGAGTGACACACGGAGTGGAACCCAAATCGCCTTTTCTACAAATGCCCCGCTAAAATAGTAAATTCCAGTCTCAATTATCTTTTGATTTGTGAAAGGATTTTGTATTTCACTAACCCCGATGTCTCATTTTGTTTAGTGGAGGTCTAAAGATTGTGCAAATATTTGAATTTTTAACAAAAATAAATTGTATACCTTGCAATGCATCCGAGGGCAGGTGTGAAAATTTTACCAGCAGAACTTCATTTCAGGGTTTTACTGTGCATTGAAGGTAGTAGGAAAACAATCAGACCGGCTTCAAAAAAAAAAAATTTGAACGGATGATCTTGATGTACTTAAGTAGCCTAGCATTTGCATTCCAAGTTTTTTTATTTTCTTGAGTTAATTTTGTGTTAGATCAAAAGGTTGAGACGTTAATTATTATTATTATTTATTTATTATTTGTGAACAATTTTCAACCTTTGATCTTAATGCGAAACCGGCATGAAAAAAACAGAAGTAAACTGTTGGCTCATCAAATTTATCGTTTGAAGCTAATTCAATGGTCTTTTAAGCTAAGTTCATGTATCATGATGATGAGCTTTAAGTTTAAACTAGCATCATTGTATAACTTGTGGTTAATTTTGTTTACTGGTTAGTTTAGTTCTTTTATTTTTCAGGAAAACCCAGAAATTAAAGTGATCGATGGTGCAACCAGTCTGTATCAACCTCAATACTTTTGCTAATTTGATCCATGAAATTTTTCATAAAGTTTATTCTTAGATTTAGACTTCAATTTTGTACCTTGCCACAATGGTTGTAAACCTGAAAAACCTCATGAAAATTAAATGCTTGGAATTGATCTGGCTAAAACACAGGTTAACAGTTCACCCTGCCTCAAATGGAAACCTAAAATGGCAAAGACCAAACTGGCATGACACCCTCCACCTTTGTACTTATCTTAGGTCAAATATGTGTAGATTAAACAAGTTATTATTACCTATGATTCTATGCTGGTAGCATCCCCTAATTATATCTCCGTCTCATTTTATTTCCTTTCTTGTATCTTTTGTTTCACAATAACCTATGTTGTGCTCTTGCATGTACTTCAAAAGTGCAACTTCTTTCAAAATGGAGAAAACAAGGGCCGCAAGTATTACGCTTGGCCTATAAAAAAGGTACGTAAGTTCCTTTTGTTATCATCACTCTATTGATGTCTTTGTATATATTTTTATACGCACACCCCTGTGAATTTTACAAATTAGAGACTCCTGATCACCGTATAAAATTGAAAATTGCCAATCCTTCGCAAAGAGGTAAGCTATAACAAAAGGAGAAACTTCAAACTTGTTTAGACAAATATGTATTAATGCAAGAGGAAAACTATACCAAAAAGGATACATTAGACACGAACTAAAGTACGTAAAGCAAAAAAGGATTGGCATAGTCAGTAATGCATGAAATGCACATATATTCATGTTGCATCATTTCTCCATTTTGTTTTTTAGGGTCAAGGAGCTTGCAAACACTTTGACTGGGTTGATATATAGCCCGGTAAAAACACCTGAAACAGAGAGTTACTCAAAGATAAACCAAAATAATATACTGATCGTTGATGTGACTACCCCAGAGCCAAAGCAAACACTCTCTCCATATGAATCTGTAAAGGAACTCTTTGGGGAGAATGACATGAGAACCATTGAATTTTGGTGCCAAAAAAAAGACCCTAATAGTACAGCTGCTACTGGAAGTGAGATAAACAAACAGTTCTCTCCTGGCAAAAGACCACATCAGCCTAATCCTATGGGTGATATCTCACCAATGAAAAGGCTCAATTTAAGTGATGCATTTCAAATTGCGGTAAAAGAGGCCAGTGCATAGAATGTCCTATTTTAACTTGTTTCAAGGACGATGATTTTTCAGAAAATAAGCATGGGAATGCAACGGATGGAGGTAATATTTCTACTTTGGCCACCATTTCTCCAAATGGAGGGACTTCGGTGCAAAACATGAGTTCCGGGCAGTTTGAAAAGGGCAGGCAGGTGTTTTAATTGTGGTAAAGAGAGGCATTGGAGTTTGGAGTGTACCTCACCTCGCCGTACCAATTCTGCACGCTTTAAGTGCGGCAAGGATGGCCATTGAGTGAAAAATTGCAATCTGTAGCTGCACTTGCATGTGATTTGCTGTTGCAATTTGGCCATGGTACCAGCAGTTCTTATATGTAGAAGCTATCCATTAAGTATAATTGTAAATTTGCTGTTATGATCACTCTTCACTAATTTAATTCAGAATTGTTGTATCTAATTAACTCATGCTTATTAAATCTGATTAAATATGGTTATCTACTATATGTTAGTTTACTGCAGTTGCGAGAATTCTTTTTTTGTTCATGTTTTTTTTTGTGTTCTTTTACTGTATTTCACTAATTCACTTTTGAGTGAGAATATGGTACTTTACAATGTGCGGATTGGTCCGTACTATATATTTATATTTTTCTTTTAAGTTTTAAATAATTGATTCGAATAACTGAATATGATCTCCCTATAAAAATGTGTTTGGAGATGGAGTATACTTTTTTTTATAGAGCTTTTACTATTATTTTAAATAGGTAGAAAATTACACTTTTTTATACTCCAAAATTTGTAGATTAGGTAATTTTGTACTCATTTTAAAAATAAATAAAATTTTGATTTTTAAATATATTTTCATATGAAAATTATGAATCAATTGTTTAGAAAACAAAGATATTGATCTATAATTGATTGCACAGATTGATGTGCGTTTTGCAAAGTAAAATAGCCTCACTCTCACCTCTCTTCAATAATAATTAGCAGCAAAATAGGAGAAGGGTAAAGAAAAATAATGAGATCATAATTAAAATGTTTTAATAACAGTCTTCAATGAATTTTGTAAATAAAACCCGCCAATTGGGAGCAGAATAGATTGCCAAATAAGGTTCGAATTTCTGACCGTCTGATCATAAACAAATTGCATTATGATTCGGTCTTCATGAATTAAAGAACAATTAGAGAAAATTGGCCATTTACAAAGGAAAATAAGTAGTTTGGCGTATTTGGATAGGATTTAATATGAATATCATCGTTGCAATTAAGTTATATAACTTAGTAGCAGTAAAAGTGAATTAGGATATATGTTATCTAAACAAATAACATGTTGTTCTTATATCATATTTTTTTTATTTTGTTCAACCTTTTTATCTAAAAATTTAACATGCGTGATTAGGTTCATCTATCTTTTACTATACCTTCTTTGAAATTAAGTAATGATAAGTATGAAAAATTGGATAAATTTATGAGTGTTTGAAATTAAGAATGGTAAATATGATATCATGAATTTCACATAAGGGAATACGTAATTTCAAGATTCTTGAGGGGTATGCATGAAATTCCAACAATAAAGAAAGGAGGAGTGGTAGATTTCAATTGTTGAGGTACTAAAATGTTCTCTCAGGGGATATGATTTCAAATTGTCAAAAGTAAATTTTTCATGCAGAATGAATTTTTATTTGTAATATTGCAATGTATAATAAATGAATTAATAGATATATTAAAAGTAATAAAAAAAATCATACCAAATACATTTTATATCATGCAGATTGCATTACATATATATAGTAGAAAATTCAACCGGCCCTTTAATAACCAGATATACTACGCTTGCTTGTAAAGGCTTTATAGAAGTGGAAATTATTTTAAATTGGATGACAATCTACTGACTATAAATTAATATATCAATTATTATAATTAACTTCCCATTACAAAATTTAATATTTCAAATGTGGCGTGCGATATATGTATACCATGCACATAAAATTAATGAAAATTAATGCAAGTTTTACTGTTAATCAAATAATTTAAGTTTGCAACATTTTATATTTCATTACATGTTAATTAGTAGAATACCAATGACATTGAAGTTGCATGAAATTTGAATATTTAATCCATAACTATTCTATAAGATCAACAAAAAGTCTTTACATACTTTTTGAATTTTTGAATTTTTTTTCAACTTCGAGAGAAGAAATTATTTTGACCATTTTACTTTATAGTAAATTAATTTGAAAAATAAATTGTTTAATATGTAAATATATCATTCGTAAAATAAAATCTTATTCAACAGTATGAAATTGTAATATATCACTAGTAAAATAGTAGGTTTTGAAATCGAGCTCACAAAAGAGAAGCCATTTAGACGGAATAAAATATTTCCAAAACAGCTAACGAGAAACAATTGTATAATTTGACCTACAAAGCAACATAAAACATTTATCTCATCTTCATTCTAGCAAGTATAATATGCATTAAATGGAAGGAAGAAAAGCCCCATAACACTGGAAACGTTGAATTAATTAAAACAATATTTAATCAAGCAGAGTAGAGAGATTGTGAATTCATATTCACTTTTAGCTTGCTTGAGATATATACATGCATTGGCAACCTAAAAGATCATTTAGCTCATGCTAAATTATCAAATTTTCAGAAACCATCCTGGTATGAAATTCCTATTCGTGGGACAGCACATTGTCTCAACCGGACAACATCTTTTTTTCTTTTTTACATTTCTTCTTTGTCATAGTTTTAAAATTTAATTAATAACAAATAACAATTCAAGCTTTCAAAAAATTGTAACCTTTGAAAAATAAATTTAAATAAATTTGAAAAGCAATGAAGTTTTATCTAAAACCATATTATTAAAAATGTAAAATCATATATTCAACGTAATTTTCTTTTAAAAAAGCAGTGCAATTTTTAAAAAGATTAATGGAAATCGATGGAAAAAAATATAAAATTTATATACATAATAAATTACAGATTAATCTAAATAAATTCATCTCAATTAAAGGAAGAAATTCATGACAAAGCTCAAGAAGTCACTCTCAATTTTGCATTGCCAACCCCAATCTTTTGCTCATACTTTTTTAAAAAAAAAAAAAAAAAAAAAGGGCTATAGAGCCCGTTTCATTACTGAGACAGTTAATTACAGCAGCATACTCAGTCAAGCGACTGAGATAAGGTACCAAAACTTTTGCTTATAATTAAGACCATTGCAGCTAAACCCGTAACAGCACTGCGGCGACTTGCAAAAGTTTTCAATCCCGAATGCAGTTCTAAACCCAGCATATATAGAACTCGAGATCATCGACATGTCGATCTCGAGACCTCAATAACGCTATGCCAAATGAGTTGATCTCTGACACTTAGGCCAGAGATATTATAGAGGCGGTCCTTGGTGATCATGCCTGAGATAATGTTCTTGTAATGGAGTTGGTACCAGCTTAGGATCGGGATCCTGCATGAGGCGTCATTGAGGTAAACCTTGAATTTACCAGTCGAAATGGTCGAGTTCGTAGCGAGTAATGCCTAATGGAAGGATCCCGAGTCCCGACTGGGAAACCGTACATCTACAGGACTTGGTAAGCTGTGAGGTTCGAGTCAGAGAGGGAGGACACAGCAGCGGAGGTGATAGAAGCAAGAACTAAGGTTAGGGTTAGGATTAAGAAGGAGAAGAGAGAAGATTGCATATTTGTTTATTTTTCTTTTGGGGTTTATGAGAAGTGAGAACTTCTGGTTTTGGTTATAGATTATGAGAAGTGAGAAGTACGTGTGGGGCACTTTTCTTCATGATTTGATATTTGATATATATGATTTTCACGGTTCACAATTTGATATGGTTGGTGGCTGTTTTCTTTATTTTTAATTGTTATAGAATATATATTGTTGCACAATGACAAGATAAGGAACATTTACTTTGTTTATAAACAAGGACTTGGGTACGGTGCTATGGGTTGCATAGAGGTCTCCCGTGCTATGGCTCAATATTCGACTTTTTAAAATCCAAACAGTCGATCCGAACTGTTTATCTTGTTCTCCATATTAATATGTGTCTGGAGATCAAATTTTACATTTTTTTGAAATTTTTACTATGTTTTTAGATTTATTGAAAATCGCTGTTTTTCAGACAAATCTGGACCATAAAAAACAGCGATATTCAATAAATTTAAAAAAATAGTAAAAATTTCAAAAAAATGTAAAATTTGGTCTCCAAACACATATTAATATGAAGAACAAGATGAACGGTTCGGATCGACTATTAAAATTTTAAAAAGTTGAATATTGAGATGTAGCACAGGAGGCCTCTATGCAACCCATAACATATTAGCCAAATTCTATAAACAATGTTACATGTGATAGCTTATTCTTAAATAATGTTTCAGTCATCATGCATGTTGAGCATAATTCATGAAAATGTATGATGTAATATATTAATCAATGAAAAGGATCATGCTCAATTTTAAAAACATATCCCGAAACAATACTATATATAGTCTCCAAATTAACCTACTTAAGTTAAATGTAACATAGTTTGAATAGTCCAATTAACCTTTACTAAAAAAATGTAACATACTATATATATTATTGCAAAAGTTATTGCGGAAGTCCAAATAATTATTCGTTTAATTTATTTTATATAAAACTTAATAATAAGAGTGTTCTTTAAAATATCTCTACGTCAAAAAAAAAAAAAAACTTAAATAAAATTAATTACGTACGCTTGTATTGGGCCATCAGTTTGCCAAAAGGATAATAAAATAAAGGATAAGAAAAAATACATGTAAGGTGACAAGAAATCGTTTTTTATTCCTATATTTGTATTACTCTCCTAGATATAGCTATATATATATATATATATATATATATATATATATATCAATTAATTACCATATTATGTGATGGTAAATAGCTATAGGTGATATATGTAATGGTAAAGGAGAATTGAGGAAGGCTCAAGTTATTTTTTTGTGTCTTTATTTTTTTAACTGAACAATTTAAATTTAAAATTCAAATGTTAAAATTAAACTGTTGGATTTGATTATATCATTTTCTCTATGCTCATATAAAAGATCAGAATAAATTCTCACAAAATTTCGTTCATTATCATGAATTGGTCATTCAATTTTGGACGGAATGAGCATATTTTATTAGTGACCAATTCGTGATAAAGGACAAATATAGTAACCTTCGGCGAAATTTACCTAAAAGATTACGACATTTCGATTTTGTGATTATCGTTAGCAAAAGTTTAAAAAAAAATACACCGATATATATGGAAAAATTATGGATGTTGATTTTTTTAACTTATTGATTAATATAAAAATAATACTAAAAAATGACAAGTTTTTATGTGCAAGTAAAGAAAATAATAAAAATCATATTTAAATGGTTTTAATTTGACATACAAGTTTTTGCTTTTAAAAAAATTTAAAAGTAAAGGTACCATGAATGCAAAAAAAATAAAAATAAAGGAGCAAATATATTATCTACCTAAATAATATTTCCAGTCTTCACGGTTCTACTATATATATACCGATTACCAGAACTTCTCTGCTCTTTATATTTAATTTTTTGTTTGGTAAGTGATACCTCATTTGCTTGTTTATGAAGAACATCATATTTTATCAAAATTTATTTTCCTCCTCTCAACCCCACTTTTTTAAATAAAAAGGAGAAAAAAAAATGAAATGAAACTCGACCAATTACAAAAACTAAAAAATAAAAAAAAAACATTTTTCATATTATTCTTCTTCTTTATTTAATCAAGAGAGAAAGATAATTTTAGACTTGTAGTTAAGAACTAACTTTATCATTATGTTTCTGTTGATCAAAATTATGCTTTTTAAAATCACGAGAGAAGAAAAGATGTCATTAGACGCTCAAGAATTATTAAAACAATGATTTATTATTGCTCCGATATATATATAACAAAAACCAAAAATACTGACAGCAAATATATGTCTCATCTTCTAAGACAGCCACCAGGTCCACCATAGCTAAACTGTGCATCTCTCATGTCACCTACATCATAACAATTCTTGTTGGTGACAACCGAAGGCAGAATTCCGGCAACTTTACGACCGAGTTGATCGACATACTCGACATTCGCGAAGTATGCAGCACTCCCTTCAGTTGGAAAATGCCCGCTGCCCATAGGTGGACTCGGTGAGCCCTCTATCGCCTGTACAAGGCCGCCGAAATTGATGTCAGTAGCATTCTGCGCTAATCTAGTGAAGAGCGACTTTGGCCAGTAGCCGATTTGACCACTACCGGTGCTCTCAGTCGATGCATACAACCACCAGTCTTCTGTGTGATCCTGACATCCACAATTACAACACTGTGTTATCATCGCTCAAAATTCCGCAACGAAGTCTCTCTCTTTTTCAGATGTGATGTGTTATCAATTAGAGATTTTTTTTCAGATGCTAATCATGCATCATTTTGATTTCAATTAGACCCATTTATTAGCAAGTATTAGATTGCATCAATTATGTAAAATGTACCTTCTCAATCCATATTCGCAAGTCGTGATGTTCATCAGGTGTTGAAATGGGAAGAACTTGTCCTGGAGATAGAGGTGCAGTTGCAACCTTGACAAAGCCTTCGCACAAAGTGTTGTAACAGCCCGTTTGAACATACCCATCAGCCTATAATTTTAACAAAAGGATGATGATAACACATGTAAAATATTATGAGTGAGGCTATGGTGCTATGCATAGTATAAATTGCTCCGTACTATAGATTAATATCTTTGTTTTTAAAGTTCAAACAATCAATTTGAACCATTAAATATAATCTCCATATGATTGTACTTGCCAACTAAATTTTACATTCTTTAGAATTTTTACTATTTATTTAGATAAGTAGAAAATCAATTGATCTTAAAAAAATAGTAAAAATGTTCTAGAAAATGTAAAATTTAACATACAAGTACTGTTTCATATGAAGATCATGATTGCTTGAAATTTAAATTTAAATATATTGATCCATAGTACAGACCACTATATTATTCTTGATATAGCAAGTGATAGATTTCAATTGTTGAGGTACTAAAATGTTCTTTCAGGTGTTATGATTTCAAATACTCATAAGTAAATTTTTGATGCAGAATTTGTGAGACTTTTTCATTAAATAAAATAAAAATCAACATAAATTAGTTTATACCGTCCATCTGGTAAAGAATCTTGTTCCTGAATCACCATATAGAGCTTGATTTACCTAGATATTAAAAAACCAAAACATTAATATCTCAATGAAATAATTAGTTTAATAAAATTACAAAAATAACATCATTCAATCAAATAAATCTTACATGACACCACGTACAACTCTACTGAAATGATCAAATACTTGTAATTTGACTAAAAGGTAAAAAACCACTCAAAATTTAAGCATCTCCTGTGATTATTACACAAATAAAAAAGAGAAGAAAAAGAAAAATATTGAATGAACATACATGCCATCCTGCTTGGATTACTTCTAAGTTTGCATCATCAACACCGGAAATCCAGACTGCGGTTGAGACGATTACATCTGCCGTCAAATTCTGATAGCCATAGATATCAAATCTCCCCCCTGCCCCGAAGTAAACTCCGTTACCCGGTAACTCATATATAGCAGACTACATTCAAACATGATACATATGCAATCAGTAATTAAGATTCAATTAAGCGTCTAAGTTCTGAGAAGGCACTTGTACTACTTTGTGTATGTATGAAGACACAGTAATGCTGTAAATTGTAACAGAGTATATATCATATGAAGTAGCAAACTCAGGAAAAGGGTAGGTCTGATGTCCATCAGATTCAAATTTGGATTCAATAGGCAGAGCTTCCACCCAATTCGCTTCAAGATGCGTACGTGTTTTATCCACACAAATATTGAAACGGGTGCGCACGGATCTTCAAACAGATTGGACGGAAGCAATATTAGAGCCCAAAAGAATCCAATACCAGGACAAAAGAGCCCAATACCTCTGTTGTAGTCTAGATACAATGATATAGGCAATAACGGTCGATATTATTTATTAATCAAGAGTTCTGCTACTGATAAACTATAAAGACCAGTCTAACAAATAAACAAAAGCATTTTACAAATTAAATCAGACAATCAGATGACTATGAAATACTAATCAAGTGGCCTACATAGGAAACCACATTATAGCCAATTTTGGACCCCAAAATGGCATTATGAGATGAGCAGTTATCGACAGATCCTCGCGCATTTGCCGATGCCATCCAGTTTTCTACTAACTCAACCTGCAAGAGAAAGGAAATGAAAAACAAAATTTTTTTTTTCTTTGTGAAAATAGAAAGTTTATATCCAGATATAGTCTATGGTTACCTTGTAATTGTGCTCATTTTGAGACCCAACACCTTCTGATTCAATGCAGAGTAATGAAATCAGTAGAAACAAAAAATTTACTGTCTCCATCCATGATCTCATCCTTAATTTTTTTTTTCTTGAACAAAGATAAATGGGGGTAATGATAGAATTTTTGGTTTTCCAATGTAGAGCTATTTCTTTAATGGAGGGTGATTTCCAGTAAGGATGAGACCATGGATATTCACTGTATATAACGCTAGCTGGAAAACAAAGATAGATTCAGCCAGAAATTAAATCATCCGGAAAACAAAGGATGAAATCTGATCCTTACTATAAATTAAATCACTAGATTCACTGTATCTTTCCTTTTGTTTCCCAGTAAATCTTTTCACAAATTTTTTTGGCTTGGTGATTTAATTTCTTGCTGCATGTGCTAGTTACTATTAATTAGGAAAAGATTTACAAATAAAATCGTATTGATTTTTTAATTATAAGATAACTATTACTGTTTACATTTCATCCAAGTTTATGTTCCAATACGAGGCCATGGTACTATACATAAAATATATTGGTCCGTATTTTGAATCAATGTCTTCATTTTTTAAATTTGAACCGTTCAACATAATCTCTATATAATTGACACACCTTGTGTTTTTAATTAATGGAATATATGAGCATAACTCCTATGTTTCTACTTCAAAAGAATAACATAATATCTATATGACATACATACATATCAAATTTATTGTACATTTAACCTATCTAGAAAGTATAGTAAAAAAAATTCTAAAAGAATATAAAATTTAGTCTTCAAGTAATTTTCCATATTGTGATAATTTTGAACGATATATATTGACTATTTTAATTTTGTAAACTGAAATATTAGTCCAAAGTACAAACCAATGTCCACTATGCATAATGCCATAGCATCATTCCATTTTCTAATACCGGGTTAAGGTATTCCATTTTGTGATCATAGCACTGTGGTCAAATTTGTGCGGTAAAGATATGCATATTCATGACATTGACTTTTAATTATTGGTCATGTTTGGTTATCAAGTAAGTGGTTTAAGTTACTAGATCTCTCTTTTCGGATAGAGTAGCTTTCTCTATTTGTGGGTCCAGTTAGGGTAACATTTATCTTATAATTTCTTTCTATTCATCACCTTACTACACCAAAAGCTCCAGCAGGCCAATTAAATATGATAAATTGCAAACCAAACATGCACATTAATTAGGCTCAAACATTAGGACGGATTTAAGAGTGGACGTATTATTCGGATATGTCCATTTTTATAGACTAATCAGCTCGTCTCGAAGATAATTAGGTCGAGATTCAGATCACGTGACTTCATATTATTTCAAGTTTTTTATTGCTTGGTTTAAGTATTTTAATTTTCGAGTTTCAAATCAGATTTTAGATTATTTTTTGGGGTCGGGCTGAGTTGACTTTTGGGTCTTAGATTCTGATCGATTTCAAATTCCGAGCAAATGTTTGATGATCAAATTGTAATATATTTCTACAAGCTATTTGTCTTTTTTTTTTTTATCAAATCTATTTAGTTGTATCAAAGTTTGAAATTCAAATTAATTATAAATCAAACTCTTGATCTTCATCATTTTATAATATGTTTCCATTGTAACACATGGGTTTGATACTAGTAAGAAAAAATGTGTCAAACGGTCCTCTAACTAGTTCAACTTTCAATTTATCTCTAAGCCAAAAAAAAAAGAATGAGAATAATCAGAATTCTAGATTAGGAAAATCTGATGAGAATGATCGGAGAAAAAAAAGTTGGAAGAAAGAAATTTTTTTTTTTTCGATTGGAAGGCAAATTGAGAAATAAAGTAGTTAGGAGGTGAATTAGTTAGATTTTAGATATAAAGGCTTATAATTAGTAGTACTTTAAAGGATTGTAAACAGAATTTTAAAGCGTTGGACATGATGCTAGACAGGAATAGTTTTGAGTTAATTCCCTCCAATAAATAAAACTAATTAAACCATATAAATTGTTTGTATAAGACCCAGAAAAAAACATTATAAAATAACTAATGTATTTACTTAATTTGAATAATAAAAAATTCAATTTTTAATTGCCTATCCTGATTCAGTCGTCTTTATAGCATCAAGCGTGGGACAGTACATATCTTTAGCATAATGTACATATTAGTTAGATTTTTACTACGTACACGAAAATATGATAAATTGCAAACCAAACATGCACATTAATTAGCCTCAAACATTACGACGGGTTTAAGAGTGGACGTATTATTCGGATATGTCCATTTTTTTAGACTAATCAACTCGTCTCGAAGATAATTAGGTCGAGATTCAGATCACGTGACTTGATATTATTAATTTCAAGTTTTTTATTGCTTGGTTTAAGTATTTTAATTTTCGAGTTTCAAATCAGATTTTAGTTCGTTCGATTTTAGATTATTTTTTGGGGTCGGGCTGAGTTGACTTTTGGGTCATTCGATTCTGATCGTTTTCAAATTCCGAGCAAATGTTTGAATTTAGAACGACAAAGATTTCAAATTATTTGAATTTCTATCGGTTCGGCGATAATCTGTATGATTATTTTTTAAAGAAAAACAGTAAACAATACTGTTAAGGAAATTATAGGAGATTTGGATGATGTATAGGTTGCTTTGTTTAAGATATTGTATTCTTGTTGTTATTTTTCATGATGTAAATAAAAATGTTGTAACCACCTGATAGCCCCTATCAGGCTTTCGAAAGAAGAAGAAAAAAAAAAAAAAAAAAACTAAACAATAAGAAATAAATAAATCTCCATTCTTATATTATGCATGTAGATGTCTTGATCCGCCAACGACTATAATTGAAAGATATAATTTTGGATTTAATATTAGCTCTCCAATTAAATAATCTGTCTTATTTTGATTAACTGCAAATTTTAACGTGTAGAAGTCTAAATTTAGTTAGAAACATACTTGTCACACATACTGCTATACAATATGTTACAATTAAAATTGAATAGAGAACAAAATTGGAGAGAAAATCAATTTATTCATTTCCTTATTTCTCCTCTCTAGCTATCTCCCATTCCTTATTTTCTTATTTAAGAATCACGATCAATTTATTTTTAAGAATATCAATTACTTACATCTTTTAAAAATATTTTATCAACATTTAATATCTTATCAATTATTTGATATCTCCAAATTTAATGCATTACTCAATTTAAGCTATATTGAATCTTTTTACAATTTTACTTCTTCAATTTTGATAAGATAAAATATTATTTTTTATTAGTATGTTCAGTTTCATTCTTAGTTTCACTTGTTAATTATATGAAAAATATATATTGAAGAGCGATGTTAGTGACATCAACTATAATTAGTGCCACAAAATGGAGCAACTAATTTATTAATACGAATTCACTTTCACTAAATATTTTTTGTTTTTTAGGCTTTTGCCTATGGAATGTATATATTTCTACAAGCCATTTGTCTCTTCTTCTTTTTTTTTATCAAATCTATTTAGTTGCATCAAAGTTTGAAATTCAAATTGTAAATCAAACACTTGATCTTCATCATTTTATAATATATTTCTGTTGCAACACACAGATTTGATACTAGTAAGAGAAAATGTGTCGAACGGTCCTCTAACTAGTTCAACTTTCAATTTATCTCTAAGCCAAAAAAAAAAGAATGAGAATAATCAGAATTCTAGACTAGGAAAATCCGATGAGAATGATCGGAGAAAAAAAAGTTGGAAGAAAGAAATTTTTTTTTTTTCGATTGGAAGGCAAATTGAGAAATAAAGTAGTTAGGAGGTGAATTAGTTAGATTTTAGATATAAAGGCTTATAATTAGTAGTACTTTAAAGGATTGTAAACAGAATTTTAAAGCGTTGGACATGATGCTAGACAGGAATAGTTTTGAGTTAATTCCCTCCAATAAATAAAACTAATTAAACCATATAAATTGTTTGTATAAGACCCAGAAAAAAACATTATAAAATAACTAATGTATTTACTTAATTTGAATAATAAAAAATTCAATTTTTAATTGCCTATCCTGATTCAGTCGTCTTTATAGCATCAAGCGTGGGACAGTACATATCTTTAGCATAATGTAACAGCAAATTACTTTCAAAATTTGTTCCTTGGATGAAATTATCACTATCGGACTTAGGTGTTCATCGGTTCGATTTGGTTAAAACTGAAATAAAATAGGCAAAACAAAATTTTCTTCAGTTTTCAAAAATAGAATCGAACCGACCGAAGTAATAGCAACAAATTAAAACCGAACCAAAGTAAATTTTGGTTTGTTCTGTTACCGAAAAAACCATTATTTAGTTGACTTAAGATTGTTATAAAACAAGGCATTTACAGCTCACAAGTTGAGATTAATATACTGTAAACAATAAATTCATCAATAATATGAAACATTGTACATAAATTCAGCAATAATATGAAATATTGTACCACTGTATCACCCATGTACCACACTAAAATGATTAAATTCACAAGTTAACTTATATGGGTACTGTAAATTAACACAAAAAAATCACAAGAAAACAACTACTTTACATTATGGTTTAATACGAAATAACCAACTTCAAAACTAAAACAAAAAAACAAAAAATGTGAAAAGGGCACATGCGCCAGAACTTCTCTTATACTTTGAATTTGCTCAATTAGGTTCCAGCAGACACCAGCAGACACCAGTAGATACCAGTAGATACCAGCAGATACCCCTAATCGACTAGCTTCTTGGATGAAATGAAATGATTGCCATCTGACAGCATCAGATCACTCCGCCATATTGAAAGTGAGAATCTTTAATTAAGAGAGAAAATTAGAAGAACTTAGAGAATATATAATACAATATATATTTTGTCCATATAAAGCGACATGATGATAATAACAATTTATAGTCTCCATGAATTGTGTTTTGATAATAGTGTATAACTAAGTAACTCATATGATTTGGACTACGGATTAGTACGTAATATACAACGTCATTTGTGTAACACTACAAGAAAGTAGACATTTTTTGCGAGGGAAAAATGGCATTTACGACGGCTATCCGTCGCAAAAGGTATCGTCGCAAAAAGAAAAAAACTGAACAATGAGAGTAGTCCATCACAAAAAGTTACTTTTTTATCCTCGCGAAAAGTGTCTCATTCTTGTTGTGTAAGTAGCAGGAAATAATTTAGCAACAATTAGCAAAAATAAAACTGTTAAAAAAAAGTGCAATAGCACTAACCTGATTTTCACTAATATCTAACAGTAAAAAATTAAATAAATTATACTTCATATCATATGTTTAATTATGATATTAATCAGAAATATTTTTATAATTTTTTAACTTGATAAGGCTTATAACAGAAGAAATTGATATATTAAAAAAAAAATATTTTCATAGAAAAGACATTTTGTATCACACAAATTACATTACTCGTCATACATCTCAGCTCATCATAATCCATGCACTTCTGCACGGAGCAAAAAAATGTGATATATATATATATATTTTTTTTTTAATTCCAACCACTTCGCTATATTATTATTATTATTATTTTTTTCTTCTACGATTGATGCACGTGGCAGGTAAACAAAAGAGGTATTGGATTTCACCATTTTTGACCTTCTCAAGTGCTTCAGCCAGGCATTATTGTTCTTCTTGTGGAACCACTGCTAGTACAAATCAAGTTTATATATAGATAGTAGAGACAATGTTGGGCCCAATAGGCCCAATACACTTGCAGCTTATCACATAAGCCAATGTATCTGTTGGAAGCAATGTTTCTTCCAAAATTTATTTTTTATATTTTTTGGATGAGATCCGTAGGAAAATACTTTTTTTTTAGTCTAGTCTTAAAATTATTTAATCTATATTTGTTATTATCTGTAAGGATAAAAATATTTTTTACTGATAGTATCTTTGCAGATACTCTTGTTAATAATAAACGATATACTTGAAAATAACACTTTTTAGTCAATATACCTTCGTGAATAGTCACTTTTTATTCTCTGTAGTGGTAGTGCTATTAAGGAGAAACTTATTTGTTGGTATGTGTTTGATTACATAATGGCTACGTATAAGAATTTGTCTTTGGTCTAGTGGCAAAGACACATGGCTCTCATGTGAAAAGTCGTGGGTTCGAAACTTACAAAGTGAAAAAATCTTCTATAATATATATAAGAGTTTGAAAGTGTGTTGAATGGCTTGACTCCCAATACATTATTTAAAAAAAAAAACATAATGGCTACGTATATTAATTTGATAATTTCAGTTCAAATGTTCTTGCCATTTTGTCACACACACATATATATAGTAACGGAATTTATTATGAAAATGAGGCAATTATTGTAGATTATATGTGGTCATGTGATTGTTACTATATCTTTAGATGGGCAATGGTTGTAGATTGTTTGTGGGCATGTGTTGCTTTACAAATTCAAATTTCTCTTTTTATTCAGCTATAGATAAAATTTAATTAGCTTATACTATACTATGCACAATTATGCTCCGTTTTTTTTTCCTAGTACGGTAAATGAAACTTAGATATAATTAAAAAAAAAAAACAGTTCCTTTGATTATTGGATTAACGAAGAGCAAAAATAAGAATTAGAAAAAAGTTACAAGAAGCGTTATTAATTAGAGTCCAATTCACATTGTAAAAGCTATTAAATTAAATTAAAAGCACACTCAAAAAACAACTACAACAAGTTTAAACACTTATTTAGCACTGAAGTTGAAATTCAAACAAAAATAACCCTCAAAAGAAATTAAAACAAAAATAGATAGAAAAATAATATATTATCTCACGTTTATTAATATATTATCTCATCTCTCTATTACAACATGTTTTGGTGAGTTATCAAGCCATGTTTTACATTTCCTATATATTTCCTAATTAATCCCTATATATTGGTTTTACAGCATTTATACATATATTGGGAGGATTCATTACTTTACTAATATTAAATAAAATAACATGATATTTTATTAAAATTATACATTTGAAGCATCCTACAATTTTAACTTTATATTTATAACCCACAAGTATATATACTGATTTTAGCAACAGGAAATCTAGTAGTTTCCTATCATGCATGTTGAATGAAATAATTAATTGTTGCTTCTACACAATTCAACCCAAAAACGAATGAAATTGAACTGGAAAAGCAAAAAAACTTTACACATTCAAATTAAAAAAAGAAACCGTGAGCCCGGTTACTAAATAACTGGACAAAGGACTCCTTTCCGGTTATTTAGTAACCAGAACATTTTTCTGGATCCGGGGACTAAATCACCGGAAATGAGATCTTTGTCTAGTTATTTAGTAACCGAAAGGGACAATTTTCGAAATCCCATTAGAAAATGGATAGGTAGAGTAATTTCATATTCTTTTGAGATATTAATAAAAAATTTGGCTGGAAAGCTATTATTTGTTAATTTTCATTAATTGTTAGTTAGAAAATAAAAAATTCACTATTTGAAATTTTATTTTTCTAATTCTTTAATTTATAGGCAGTATATTAATCTAACTATTGTAATGTAGTGACAATAATTGAATTCTTACTTCTATAACACTTTTTATTGTGTCTATCAATGTAACTAGCATATAGTAGTAAACCATTATTTATTACAATTTGTACAACAAAAAATAAATATATTTATATTAGAAAAATATAAAACTTGGGAATTTTCAAAATAAGTTACGATAAAATTTTATATTCCAAGTGCAATAATAGTTATTTAATTTTCACCAACATCTAATAGTAAAAAATTGAATAAATTGTACTCATATTACGTGTTTGTTTAAGATATATATTAAGAAAGAATTTTTTTATAATTTTGCTACTTGAACAAATATACAAGTAAAGAAATGAATATATTAAGAGCAACAATAAAATAGTCATACAAAATAACTTTTGTGTCACACAATTTGCATTATTTATCATACATTTGAGCTAAAAGTGTGAATATTCATTTTTTGTTAACTTCAATTAATTAAATATATAACATAACCTTTGTTTCATGGCGCGGTCACTAATTTTATTAGCCGTTCGGAATGAGAAATAAAATATAAAAACAACTAGATTACAAAATAAAAAATATACGTGCTCCAAGAGTAATTTCTATTATTGACAAAAATTATTTTTTTTCTCAAAAATACCATAGGGTTCATAATTGTGCTGTATAAATATACTTTTGTTTAATTCAATAGCGACAATTATTGTAGCTATTTGGTTCATAATACGGAATTTATATCAAAGAAAAAATGTCACAAATTAATTGTCTCATGAATTAAACTAGTGGATCACTTTAATTTGTTTTTCTCCAAGTTTCTCCCCAAGACACAATTATCATATGCATTCATTACATCAAGACATTAATTTAGGCCATACAAATCAAAATAAACTTACAAAACAAAATATTTCCATATTCTTGATACAATTGCAATTATACATAAAGAATTAATTTACTATTAACCAACTCTAATTTCAAAACAAACTTCCTATATCTAAATAAATGTCATATTTCTTTTGATTTTGGAATTAAATTCAACTATTATTTTCTAATTAGATCCTCACGTACCTGATTGGATACTTACCCCCGACATAGTACGACCCGGTAGAATATGTATCCCCTCGGCCTTGGGTACCTTGCAACTGAGAATATATTATAAAAAAATTATACAAACTAATATACTTTTATAAAAAAAATTATACTAATGAAAATAATAATTATTCAATAATTTCATGATATTAAAATAAATTAATTTTAAATTGAAATTATAAATAAAAAATCAGTTATAATAAATTTTGATGAGAAATTACATTGATATAGTGTAAATTGAATATATCATAGTAATAGTATTACACACCTTGTAATATCGAATTAGTAATATTTGTCATTGAATGATCTCATTTAAGTGAATATGATTCTATTTTATTTTAGGTATACAAATGCATATAAATCTTAGTGAGAAGATAACCCTTATAACATAGTGAGAGCCATAATATGACAATCAGTTTTCTAAATAGCGGATCTATAACGTTTTTGGATCTTAAATGTTATAGCTGTATAAGCTATTTTAGAAAAAAGAAATAAAGACATGACCAATTAATTATTAATCAATTAAAAAAATAGATAACACTTAAAAATAGAAATAAATCAGAACTAATCAGAAAAATAAGTATCTAACAATCAAATAAGGTGGTTTAGGATTATTTTTGAAAAAAATGGAGAAAGAGAAGTAAGCGTAAATTATGTAAGATAGAGAGCGTTGGAGAAATAAGTCAGCTAGAACAGTCTAGATTTGTGTTAGAGTTAAAGAACTGTTTAGATTTGATAATTATATCTCAAATAAACTGATGGGATGCGGGTTCGGCTGAGCCGAGCTTTTGATCATCCGATTTTGATCATTTTTTAAATCGGGGATCAAATGTTTTAATTTAGATTTACATTGATTATAAATAAATAAATAAAGGAACGGTAAACAAAAATTAACAAAAATAAATAAATAAATCCGATATATAGTTTGAATTTTTATGGATTAGGTAATAATATATTTTCTTTTTTTAAAAAAAACACTAAATAAAAATAAATAATAAATAAAACTAATTAAATCATATAAATTATTCCAAAAAAACCCATCAAGGAAAAAAAATTCACAAATTAACGGCTGTACTTACTAGACTTGAATAATAAAGGTTGATTTATTTAATTATTTTGTACTGATTCGACTTTTTATTGTACTGACAGATTTTGAGGGAGTGGAGAAAATAGGAGGATATAGAGCAGATATAGTATAATATGTTTAAGGATATTTTATGGAGTTATAAGATAAGCATCACTGGCTTGGTTTACCTTTACGTGACCAACTATCTAATACTACACAAGCTCTTCAAATAGCATTTTTGAGCTTTTACTTGACCAACTCAATTTTTTTTTTTACCAGATTTAACTTTCATGTTTTTTTCGTACACATTTGAAATATAGATATAAATACTTAATATGTTATATATAAGAGACATGATGAAATCCCTCAACCACAATCTCCATATTAGGGCTGTAAATGAGCTGAGTTTGAGCGAGTTACCCCCAACTCGAAGTCGGCTCATTTAATAAACGAGCGAGCCAACTCGAGTTGAGATGATAATAATGAGCTGTAGAGCCAACTCGAACTCAGCTCGTTATTAACTCGAGTTGGCTTACAACTCATTTATAACTCGTTTAACCAGTGATAGTATTACAACATAAGTTCAAATATATTTTACACGAATCTCAAAGCACAAATAACAGTCTAGATATTCGTGTTTGATTATTTTATAATTTATTGTGATCAATACTATGTAACTTTATGTAACTCGAGTTATAAATGAGCGAGTTGGAGACAACTCGAACTCAATTCATTTATTAAACGAGTTGGTCAACTCGAGTTATAAATAAACGAGTTGGGGCCAACTCGAACTCAACTCATTTATTAAACGAGTTGGCCAACTCGAATTGTAAATGAGCGAGTTACGAGCTGAGTTGTGAATTCGAGTTGTTTTGCGCAGCTCTACTCCAGATGTTCTTCAACTCTAACGATATATCAAAGACTTTGACAGTTGGACCCCGTGCACAACATCAACGCCCACCAGAGTGCCAAAACAACTAAAATCTTAATAATTCTTCACTGAATTATTAATAGTTATTTCCCCAATTCTTAATAGTTCTTCTAATTAACAATTTTTAATATTGTTTTTACCAGGTGCCTACTGTACTCAAGAATGTCAAGACAGACCGAGTTAATTAAACAAGGTCAGCATCGACCGTTAAATTCTTAATTGTTTTATCGTTAAGTCTTATAGTTTTTTTTTTTTACTTTGCTTTTGGAAAGATTTCAACAGTGTACTTTTTATGAGATTTTAACAAATTCTGACAAAAATCAACACATAATATGCATCTGTAGTAGGGCGTAGAAAGTTATACGGGAAGTGCGGTGTTAAAGTTTCAGAGTTCAGTGCTTTCGTTTGAAAAGACATGGGGAGGACATCGAACTTGAGACATTTTTTTCTTTCTATTGTTTCTTATGATTCACTCTCAACGGACTTACGATTTATAATCGGTCCATCAAGGGAGTTTATTGATTGTAGGGACTTTTAACTCTCGACAGATGCAAGTTCTTGCTGTCAATTATATTAGCGGATTCTCCCAAGTCATTTACTGAATACCTCATTCATTCTAGAATTTGTGCCTATTTTGATGTGAACTAACTAAAGGGGCTAAAGAGGGGCTCATGTACTTGTTCGTATTTAGTTGATTAGTCCTTACTGTTTGTGTGTGTATGCCAATTTGAAGGGGACATGATATGCAAGCATATTAATACACTTATCTATGTGTTTGGAACATAAAAAAAGCATATTTAATCATTATTGTATATTTATTATAAAAAATCACTTGATCTTGAGTGGAGGCGTGTTTTGATCATTTCGTGAGTTTGATTAATGTCTAGATATATTTAATTTTGGTCTAGAAAAATTAAATTGGTTTGTGATTTGGAATTGGTTCGTGATTCGATTCGGATTTGATTCGGGTTTGATTCGAGTTTAGTTCGATTCGAAATAGGTTTGAATTGAAACGAACTAAACCAGGTTCGGTTCGGAATTAATTCAAACCAAACCCAAACCTAGCCTGGTTCGATCGAAATGGGTTCGATCATTTTTATAGTTCGAATCTCATAATAACATCGGTCGTCCATTTACCTGATGAAATTAAAATCCAAGATAGAGAGTTATAATTTAACTTAGCTGACACTCTCTCGCTCTCAAATTTTAATAATCTAGTTTTCTCTCCACCTCTTCTTAACTCACTCTTCCTCTAGCTCTAAAATCTAGCTGATGCTCTTAGTGACTGGCTGTCTCTCCAGCTGTCACTCCTTTCTTTGGTCTGGATAACTGTCTCTCCTCTCTCTTCGGTTGTCTCTCATAGTTCATACCAGGAAAGCCATCTCTGATGTATTTTTTCATGAACAATTTTTCAACTTAAAAACACTCTTTTCATAATTCATAATTCATACCAGTAAAAGGAAGTCATGTGAATTGTCATATTGAGAAAAAAATTAATATATAAATTACCGGTATAACTAGGACTGCTAAAAAATAATTTAGTTCGTGGTTCGGTTCGGGTTCGATTCGAAAAATGTGTAGTTCGAAATGGGTTTGGTTCGAAATGGATTCGGTTCGAAATGAATCAAACCAGGTTCGGTTCGAAATTAATTCAAACCAAACCCAAACCTAAGGTAAGTTCGGTTCGGTTCGGTTCATTGCCACCCCTACCCGCTGAGGACCTATATAAAAATATCTGAGGATGTGCTCTGAAAAATATTTGTCAGAGGGGCTTAAGAATAAAAGGGCCTTTATTTAATTAGTGTTTTGGTGATTTTTGTTGACAAATGGGCCCTATATGTCAGGAGCTGTTGGTTTTTTAATCCAACGCTCTGATTTGAATCATCCTTACGCTTTGAGGTTCGTGCAAGCTTGATGAAGCCAAACTCCGGTTCCTGCCGAGTGGGCCCACCATCTCGGATGAGATTCTGGCCACAATCGGGCCAAAGGAGGGCATGACTAGGATCGCCTTATTGAGAGGAATCCACAGCACGACTTATCGGCATCCGGTAATCACCGGAATCGATCAATTTCCAATACCGGTCAATACCTCGGTACAGATCGATTTCTTCACATTTCGAACGTTTTACTTCATGATTTCAAGCGATTCCTTCGCAGTCATGTTCTATTTCACGACGAGAACTTGATTGAAACATCGATTTGGGCATTGCAACACATTTCACCATTTACCATTTTTTTTAATTTCTATTGTCTTTAGTATCATTCCAGAGTTTGATACAAATTTTCATACATTTTCTAGTTCTTATTTTGCATCCTCTACTTGGCTATGCTGTCAGTTCTTCAGTTTAGTCTTTAGATTTTTTTTTAATTGACTGATAAGTTATAGAAGGTGATCCTGTGCCCTTGATGCTCCAGTTGAGTGCCAAAGGCACTTTATTTGTATTGTACAGCTAGTACAATGTTTGGTCAAGTTTTCAGGACTGGTTTAATTTTTGATTTTGTCATACTGTCAGACTTAATTTACAGATAATGCTTAGACTTTGCATTGGGCTTACTTAGAAATGGATTTGAACTGGTAATGATACTGGTCTGACAGATGATACTTATACTACATGCTACAGGAGACCAAACATTAACTTCTTATGACATTTTAATAACAAAGATATTATTTATATTTGTATCTTGAGAATCACAAGGCAGTCAAGCATATCCATTGGATGACTGACTTATTATACCTCAATCTCATAAATCATGCATAGGCTTTCATAAATTTGCATTATTTTGTTTATACATATATATAAAACTTTATCTTATTGATCCAGATCTAAAGATAAAAATCATGGTAATGGCTAAGCTCTAGACAGAGATCACATTTATACATGGAACATATATTTTTTTTGTTATTTTTCTAAGACAACATATGTTTATGTATTTTATAGAGGATCCTTGGATGTCAGTTGAGTTCTATGACACAGCTATTCTTAGGTTCTCACCTTCACCTTTCATAATTATTATTTGCTAAAAAATAAATAAAAAAAAAGAGAAGACCAGTACATGTATTATCTCATTAATTGAGTGACGCATATACTGACATGCCTAAAGAAATTAAGTAGAAAAGAAGAAATAAATGAAAAAGGCAGAACTCTAGTTTTTATTATGCCCCTTTTTGTAAAATTCATTTATCATATTATATTTATAGAGTGAGTCTATGGTACTATGCATATCACGGGTTGTTACCGTGCTACGGCTCTATATTCGAGTTTTCAAAACCTAACAGTCGATCTGAACCGTTCATCTTATTCTCCATGTTAATATGTGTTTGGAGACCAAATTTTACATTTTTTGAAATTTTTTTACTATTTTTTTAGATATTTAGAAAATCACTTGATCTGAAAATTCTGAACCATCAAAAAACAGTGATTTTCAATAAATCTAAAAAAATAGTAAAAAAATTTCAAAAAATGTAAAATTTGGTCTCCAAACATATATTAACATGAAGAATAAGATGAATGGTTCAGATCGACTGTTAGGTTTTGAAAACTCAAATATAGAGCCGTAACACAGTAACAACCCGTGATATGCATAGTACCATAGACTCACTCATATTTATATATATCTTACATTCAAGATATCAATGATGGTTATCTCCATAATAAAGAACTTGTCCAACACTTATTTTCTTATTAATACAACCTAAGTCACTTTTCACTGGTTATCTCTTAAGAAATAATTTCGATTAAAAAAAAATTTCTTATCAAGATATAACCTAAAACAGGATAACTAGTTTTCTAATCAGAGAGAATCTTGATTAAGTATCTTTTACCTATTAAGTCAAATAAAAAAAAAACCTTAATATTAATTGTAGTGTGCCTGAGATTTTTACTGCGCCATTATTTTAGTTTACCTACTTGAGATATATTAGAAACATTGTTAGAAACTCAAGTCAAATATCAATAATTTCCTGAAAACAAAATAATTGTAACATCTAATTACAACCCACTACACAATTCCATGTATGAAAGACTTAATATTAATTTTGACAATTATTAATATTGATTTAAAAATTGGAGTATGTATCAATCGAATGTAATCTTTCTATTATTTTTAATTTGTAGGTAGTATATTAAGATAGTTATTGTAATATAGATACTATGTAACTACTTCCATAATAAGAATTGAGTACAATAAATAATTAGTTAATACATATGTATAATCTTACTAAATAAATCCATTAAATAAATCCCTAGCTAATCCATATGCATGTGAAAGCTCATTAAACCTTATTTGTATAATATTTTTTATGTTTCTTTTATGAATTTAAGCCCACTAAACTCTTATTTGTAAATCAAACAAATAAAAACATAAAGTTTGAAAATATAAATTTTAGACAATTTTCAAAATAAGTAGAAATAAAACAAAATATACCAAGTGTAATAATATTTATTTGATTTTCACTAATATCTAATAGTAGAAAATTGAATAAATTATACTCATATCACATCTTTATGATATTAAGAAAGAATTTTTTATAATTTTGCAACTTAATAAAAATGTACAAGGAAAGAACTAGATATATATATTAAAAGCAACAAAAATATCATACAAAACACATTTTGTGTCATGTAGATTTTATTACTTATTATGCATCTTAGTTCATCATACTTTATGTGCTTCTGTATGGAGGGAAATAATGTGATTATTGTTTTTTTAACTTCAATTACTTGTCGTTACTCCTTACAATGCATTATTTTTAATTAATATCTAGGTCCTATGTATGCGTATTAATTATTAGATCAAATTACGATTACTTATTTTTATTTTAAATGTGTTATAAACCTATTCATAACCTCATAATTTTGTTTGTACTTCGCTATTTACTTGTTGGTTACTTTTATTTTATTTTATTCATTGGTTTAAGTTATTCGAAAAGATTCCCAATCTAACTCATTTAACTAATGACATTCTTTATCAATTAATTAGTAACTTAACATTTTAGTCGAACTCATATGTATCGTTTACTTAAATTTCAACTCTCGGTGGCAAGTTATATATATAGATCTAATTCAGTTTTAAATAAGAGTAGGATTAAAATGTTTATTGCTTTTAAGTTCTAATCATACTCTATATTTTTATTTCGTTCTCCAAGTTCAAACAGTCGATATGAACCACTCAACATGATATCAATATAAAAATGTGTTTAAAATAGTCAATCTGAACCACTCAACATTTCTGTATTTTCTATTTAATCATGAATATTAATTAAAAAAAATCGGCTTTAGGTGGGCAGTGGTTGTAGATTATTTGTGAGCGCGCATGTCTTGCTTTACAAATTCAAATCTCATTTTTATTCAGCTATGGATAAAATTTAATCCTTCAATAACCTGCTTTTATTCTCAATTAATTACTTCAATTAATTACTCCGTTAATTCATCTTTTATCCTGTGCATAAGTGTTCCTAGATTACAAAATAAAAATATACGTATTCCTAGAGTAACTTCTATTTTGGACAAAAATTAAATTTTGATATCCAAAAATACCATATATACGCCTACATAATTGTGCTGCATAAATATACTTTTCTTTAATTTAATAGTAACATTGTAGCTATTTGGTTCATAATACGGAACTTATATCAAAGAAAAAATGTCACAAATTAATTGTCTCATGAAAGTGATGAAACTAGTAGGTCACTTTTGTTTTTCTTGAAGTTTCTCCCCAAGGTCTCTTTTTGTTTTTATTAGTTTATTCTTCTCCTTTTCTTGTTCTTGTTCTTACCTTTTTGTCATATATGGTATTAATTGGTAAATAAATTTATTATGGAAATGTGGCAATTATTGTAGATTATATGTGGTCATGCATGTGATTATTACTATATATTTTGATGGTCAATGATTATAGATTATATGTGGGCATGTGATTCTTCTCAAATCAAAATTAATTTCTTTTTTCATTCAGTCATGAACAAAATTTAAGCCTTCAGTAACCATAAATTAAACTTTAATCCATGGATAAAATTTTACAATGTAAATTGTCAAGCAAACCACAAATGAATACACGTAAAGAAAATTAACATATTTGTCATGATTTAAATAATCTTTAAAAGTTAACAGTATGATGCATGACACATAATTATAGTATGCCAAAAAAATAAAGCCATTGATTTAATGATTTCAGCCAAACAAACCCAAAAAAATAAAATAAATAAATAAAATAAGTCCATATTCTTGCAACAATTGAATAAATGACAAATTGAACCATCAATTGGTGGGTCAAATAGCTAGTCACGTGAGCACTCTAATTATGCAGCGGCATAATAATTGCCGATTTTTTTATTTTTATCCAGAATTTAAATTAAATTTCAAAAATTAACCGGTTTGGCTGTGAAATTTTAAAACTACCCAATCCGGTTAACCGTTAACCGGACCAAATTTCCGGTTAACGGTTAACCGGACCCTAGGTTCGGTTAACGGTTTAGCGGACCGATGGGTTCGCTAAACCGTTAACCGAACCAAGGGTATGGGTTCGGTTAACAGTTTAGCGGACCAAGGGTATGGGTTCGGTTAACGGTTAACCGGATTCGTTGGTTCGGTTAACCGTTAACCGAACCTGATTTTTTCTTTTTTTTTTTTACTTTTTTTTAAAACAGAAAATTTTAAATTTTTTTATTTTTCTATTGAAAATATACATGAAAATTTGTATTTAGATTTATCAAATTTACACCAAAAAAATTTGTAAATCAAATATGAAATTTAAAATTATAGAAAAATACACATACACATACACATATACATATACATATACATATACATAAATAATATACGGTTACCAATTTTTTTTAATTTTTTTTACTTTTTTTTAAAACAGAAAATTTTAAATTTTTTTATTTTTCTATTGAAAATATACATGAAAATTCGTATTTAGATTTATCAAATTTACACCAAAAAGATTTGTAAATCAAATATGAAATTTAAAATTATAGAAAAATACACATACATATACATAAATAATATACGGTTACCAATTTTTTTTATTTTTTTTTACTTTTTTTTAAAACAGAAAATTTTAAATTTTTTTATTTTTCTATTGAAAATATACATGAAAATTCGTATTT
The DNA here is from genome assembly GCA_033356055.1 of Carex pumila. NCBI lineage: Eukaryota > Viridiplantae > Streptophyta > Magnoliopsida > Poales > Cyperaceae > Carex > Carex pumila. The sequence goes on along the minus strand of JARJHM010000137.1, from coordinate 236,630 downwards.
AGATTTATCAAATTTACACCAAAAAAATTTGTAAATCAAATATGAAATTTAAAATTATAGAAAAATACACATACACATACACATATACATATACATATACATATACATATACATATTATTTTAAATTTCATATATAATTTAAATTTTTCTATAATTTTAAATTTCATATTTGATTTACAAATTTTTTTGGTGTAAATTTGATAAATCTAAATACAAATTTTCATGTATATTTTCAACGAATCTGGTTAACCGTTAACCGAACCCATACCCTTGGTTCGGTTAACGGTTTAATGGACCAAGGGTTCGGTTAACCGTTTAGCAAACCCATCGGTCCGCTAAACCGTTAACCGAACCTAGGGTCCGGTTAACCGTTAACCGGAAATTTGGTCCGGTTAATGGTTAACCGGATTGGGTAGTTTTAAAATTTTACAGCCAAACCGGTTAATTTTTGAAATTTAATTTAAATTTTGGATAAAAATAAGAAAATAGGTAATAATTGAACCGGATTACAATTTCTATAAGTACCTCTCTATCTACTAAAAAAAAGGTCTTACCAATTACCAAAGTTGGCAGACTACGACCTTGTTATTCAAATATGGGAATATACTTTTTGTTAGGCATAAATTTGTGCTTTGCGGTGAACCCCCTGGATTTTTTCTTATTTAATTTAAATAGCCTAAGTATTATTATGTATATATAATGTCTAACGAATTTTCTAATAAGAATGAGGATAATAAATACTTAGTTAATTTATTTGTGTAAGTTTAATAAATTCTTTTATTCAATAAATATCTAGCAAATCCATATGTGTAACCTCATTATATCATTACCCTTATAACATTTTTTATGGTATTTATGAATTTAAGTCCACTAAATTCTTAATTCGTTATAATATGTAAATCAACAAATGAAAACATTAATTTTGAAAATATAAATTTTGATATTTTTTTTCAAAATAAGTATTAATAAAAAATTATACCAAGTGCAATTGGAGTTATTTGATTTTCATTGATATTTAATAGTAGAAAATTAAATAAATTATACTCATATCACATCTTTATGATATTAAGAAAGACATTTTTATAATTTAGCAAATTGATAAGATGTATAAGAAAAAAAAATTATATATATTAAAAGTAAAAAAAATTTCATACAAAATTCATTTTATATCATGTAGGTATATTACTTATCATGCGTCTCAGTTCATCATACTTTCTGCGTTTCTGTATGGAGTAGAAAATGTGATTATTGTTTTTAACTTCAGTCACTATACGCGTGGCAGATAAAACAGTATATATACATATCATATAAAGTAAGCAAACTCACGCTCTACTATGCTCCGTTAATAAAATTATTCACAAACGGGCCATAAAATTTGTGCAACTGAGACGATGCCCTTATTCTCACCTAATCGAACCAATTTGAACCCAAAAGAACCCAATACCGGGACAAAAGAGAACAATTAATACCCTGATTGTAGTCTAGATACCAGGATAGGCAAATACGGTCGATATTATTTATTAATCAATATATTATCTAGTACTGAAAAACTTGATTGATAAGTCAAAAACTATATTCTAACATATAAACAAAAGCATTTCACATATTAAATCAGATAATTAATAATATTTGTCATTTAATTATCTCATTTAAGTAAACATGATTCTATTCTCTATTTTAGATATACAAATGCATATAAATTTTAGTGAGAAGATAAACCTTATAACATAGCAAGAGGTTTAATATGACAATAGTGGCATAGTACAGGTTTTTTTAACTGTTCTATTATGACGCACTAAATGCTATTTAAACATTTGCAAATAATAAAACTTGTCTTGATGATTTTTTTTTCCTTTTGTTTCTCGTCAAGCACCATAACAAAAAACATAAACTTGTTTCGAGGTATTATTATTTGTTTAAGAATTTCAAATTCAATTATGACAATCAAATAAGGGGTTTAGAAAAAAAATTCAAATTCAAATTTCTTAAATGGTATTAAAAACAGGGAAAAAAATGAAGACATGATCAATTAATTATCAATGAATTCAAAAAAATTAGATAACACTCAAAGAATAGAAATAAATTAGAACCAATTAGAAAAACGAGTATCTAACAATCATGTAAGGTGGTTTAGAACATTTTCGGAAAAAGAATGGAGAAAGAGGAATAAGCATAAATTATGTGAGATAGAGAGCGTTGAAAGAAGCGTCGGCTAGAACAATATGGGTTTGTGTTAGAGTTAAAGAACATTCTAGATTTGATAATTGTATCTAGTGGTATGTGGGTTCCGGCTGAGTCGAGCTTTTGGTCATCCGATTTTGATAATTTTTTAAATTGCAGATCAAATATTTTAATTTAGATCTAAATTGATTATAAATAAATAAAGGGACAGTAAACAAAAATAAATAAATAAATGCGATAGTTTGAATTTTTTATGGATAAGGTAATAATATATTTGATTTTTTTTAAAAACACTAAACAAAAATAAATAATTAACAAAAATAATTAAATCATATAAATTGTTCCAAGAAGACCCATCAAGGGAAAAACAATCACAAATTAATTAACAGCTGTACTTACTTGACTTGAACAGATATAGAGCAGATATAATACAATGTGTTTTAGATTTTTATGGAGTTCAAAGATAAGCATCATTGGCTTGGTTTACCTTTACCTGACCAACCATCTAATACTACACAAGCTCTTCAAATATATAGCGATTTTGAGCCTTAATTTACCTGACCAAGTCATTTTTTATTTTGTCTGTGCACACTTACAATGTTAGATATAAATATTTCATATGGTCCATATAAGAGATAAAAATCCCTCAACCACAATCTTCATATATCCTTTAACTCTAGCGGTTAAAGACTTTTACAGTTGGATCACATGCGAAACATCAGCGCCCACCAGAGCGCGGGAGTAGGGGTGTTCCGATACCCATCGGATCACTTTTGGGTTCGATGGGTTCTTTTACCGTCAAATCTGTTTTAGGATTTGTGTATACGGATTTTAAAGCAGATGCGAAATTGCAGGCGCGAATCCTAAAGTAGATCTGACAGTGAGATAACCCATCGAACCCAAAAGTGATCCGATGGACATCGAAACGCCCCTGCTCTCCCAGAGAGCTAAAACAACTCAAATCATACTCGTTCTTCACCAAATTCTTAATAGTTATTTATCCAATTCTTAATAGTTCTTCTAATTAACAATTTTTAATATTGTTTTTACCAGGTGCCTACTGTACTCAAGAATGTCAAGACAGACCGAGTTATATAAGGTCAGCATCCACCGTTAAATTCTTAATTGTTTTATGGTTAAGTCTTAATAGTTTTTTTTTTACTTTTCTTAACAGTGATTTTGGAAATATTTTAACAGTGTACTTTTTATGTGACTTTAACAAATTCAAACAAAAATCAACACAATATGCATATATAGGGCGTAAAAAGTTACATGGGAGGTGCAGTGTTAAATGTTCTAGGGTTCAGTGCTTTCGTTTGAAAAGACATGGAGACGGTATCAAACTTTGGACATTTCTTTCTTTCTACTATTCCTTAAGGTTCACTCTCGACGGACTTACGGTCGATAATCGGTCCATTGAGAGAGTTTATTAATTGTAGGGACTTTTAACTCCCGACAGATGCAAGCCTCTGCTGTTAGTTACATTGGTGGACTCTCCCAAGTCATTTAATGAATACTTTGTTCATTCTGAAATGTATGCCTATTTGATGTAAACTGACTACAGAGGCTGAAGAGGGGCTCATGTACTTGTTCGGATTTAATTGATTAGTCCCTTACTCTGTAAGAGTGTGTGTGTGTGTGTTTTTATGCCAATTTGAAGAGGACATGATATGGAAGCATATTAATATACTTATCTATTTGTTTGGAACATAAAAGACATATTTAATCATTATTGAATAAAAATTCGCTTGATCTTGAGTGGAGGCGTGTTTTGATCATTTCACGAGTTTGATTAATGTCTACATATATTTAATTTTGGTCTAAAAATATAGAATTTGATTTGAATTTATTTGGAACTGATTTGAGTTGATTTGAACTTAAAATTAATGGAGTTATGATTAAAAAAAGACTTGTAATTTGTGAAACTTTTATGCATTTAGGGACATTTCCATAAATTAGTTAGGACTGACACTTGTGATTTGGGACTCTAACAGGGTTTATTGAGGAAATTTGACAACCAGGGGCCTATTTGTAAGATTCTGAAATAAATCTGCTGTGATTCTTTGGGATCGCAGGGACCCTGCAATTCCACATCCGCCCTTTTATTTATTTTGAGATTCGTGCAAAGAAAATAATTGCTTTTAAGATTTTTTGAATCCACAAAATAGATGGTGAGATGTGGAATTGCAGGGTCTTGCGATCCCAAAGAATCACAGCAGATTTATTTCCGTAAGATTCTGAGGTGCGGAGGGCCTTTTTATAAATATATGAGCATTGTGATGTAAAATATATTTCTCAGAGGGGCTTAAGAAGAAAAGGATCTTTATTTAATTTGTATTTGAGCTTTCAGATTGTCACTGGGTCGTCAAGTTTTGCAGTGGGACTTGATATATTTCCTATGGCCTTACGATTAGGATTTTGGACTTTGAGACATGGTTTGGGCTTTGAGATTGGTGTTTTGGTGTTTTGGTGATTTAATTTAATTAATTTGTTGACAAATGGGTCCCATTTGTCAGGAGCTGTTGGTTTTTTAATCCAACGCACTGATTTAAATCATCCTTATGCTTTGAGGTTTGTGCAAGCTTGATGAAGCCAAAGTCCAGTTCCTACCGAGTGGGCCCACCATCTCCGATGAGATTCCAGCCGCAATTGGGCCAAAGGAGGGCATGACTAGGATCGCCTTATTGAGGGTAATCCACTGCACAACTTATCAGCCTCCAGTGATCACCGGAATCAATCAATTTTAGGTACTGGTCAATACAGCGGTACAATATCAATTTCTTCACATTTCAAATGTTTTAGAGGAAGCGATGCACGTTGAAACATCATTGGATTATAATTTTGTTTCTTCAATTCTAATGATTGCGAGTATACCTAGCATAGTGGATCAGTCAGATCCCCTTCCAACTTCAGTATTGTCAGGTCCACGATGAAATTTCATGATTCTTTGTTCTAAGCATTTAGACTCTCAGCTGAAAGAGTTGTTGGAGCAATCGTTGAACTGCATTGGTGAGAAATGTGTTTCAGTACTTAGTATTTAATTTTGAACCTGACAGACCAATCCAAAGGAACTCTTCCATCTCTACAGTAGATCCACTGATCCAACGAACCATTGCACATGTACTCATAAACTAAAAGCTTATTCAACTTGTTAGCACAGAAACTAAACATCCTGACTAGATTGATGTGTTGGATACTGCTAATGGTCTCGACCTCCATCAAGAAATCCTTCTTTCCATGACTGACATTGCAAGGTCTATTAAATGCACAATTTCTTTATTGAATAATTCAATATGACCAAGATTTTTGTCAATCAAGAAAGAAATTCAACATCCCATTTAGATTTGAATTTATTAAATTTCACTAAATTTTAAATACTCGGAAAATATGTTGGCAAAATATTTTGTCAAACTATATTTTGACAACAACATACTTGATTGACAAAAATCTTGGGGATATTGAATTATACAAGAAATAAATTATGCATGTGATGGAGCTTACAATGTGGTGCTTGCAATGAGATTGTACTCGAAAGCCTTCAATGTTAATAGTAGTTAAGGATTTAGAGGGAGTCACGGACGTTGAAGCATCGATCATTGGATTATAATTATATTTCTTCAATTCCAATGATTGCCAGTATAACTAGCATAGTGCATCAGTCAGATCCCCTTCCAACTTTAATGTTGTTAGGTCCTCAATGAAATTCCATGATCCTTTGTTCTAAGCATTTAGACTCTCAGCTGAAAGAGTCATTGGAGCAGTCGTTGAACTCTATTGGTGAGAAGTGTGTTTCAGTACACAGTATTTAATTTTGAACCTGACGGACCAATCCAAAGGAACTCTCCCATCTCTGTAGTAGATCCACTGATCCAATGACCCGTTGCACAAGTACTCATAAACTAAAAGCTTATTCAACTTGTTAGCACATAAACCAAACAAGCTGACCATATTGATCAGTTGGATACTGCTAATAGTCTCGACCTCCGCCAAGAAATCCTTCTTTCCATTACCAACATTGCAATCTCCATCACATGCACAATTTCTTTCTTATATAATTCAATATCACTAAGATTTTTGTCAATCAAAAAAGAAATTCAACATCCCATTCAGATTTAAATTTCATTAAATTTCATTAAATTTCAAATACTCAGAAAATATGTTGACAAAATATTTTGTACTTGAAGGCCTTCAATGTTAATAGTAGTTAAGGATTTAGAGGGAGTGACGGACGTTGAAGCATCGATCATTGGATTATAATTATATTTCTTTAATTCCAATGATTGCCAGTATAACTAGCATAGTGGATCAGTCAGATCCCCTTCCAACTTTAATGTTGTCAGGTCCTCGATGAAATTCCATGATCCTTTGTTCTAAGCATTTAGACTCTCAGCTGAAAGAGTTCTTGGAGCAGTCGTTGAACTCTATTGGTGAGAAGTGTGTTTCAGTACTTAGTATTTAATTTTGAACCTGACGGACCAATCCAAAGGAACTCTCCCATCTCTGCAGTAGATCCACTGATCCAACGACCCGTTGCACATGTACTCACAAATTAAAAGCTTATTCAACTTGCTAGCACAGAAACCAAACGTCCTGACCATATGGATCTGTTGGAAACTGCTAATAGTCTTGACGTCCGTAAAAAAATCCTTCTTTGCATGACTGACATTGTAAGCTCTATTACATGCACAATTTCTTTCTTGTATAATTCAATATCACCAAGATTTTTGTCAATAAGAAAAAAATTCAACATCCCATTCAGATTTTAATTTATTAAATTTAATTAAATTTAACTAAATTTCAAATACTCACAAAATATGTTGAAACAATATTTTGTCAAAACATATTTTGACAAAAACAAACTTGATTGAGAAAATTCTTGGGGATATTGAATAATACAAGATAAAAATTATGCATGTGATGGAGCTTACAATGTGGCTCTTACAGTGGGATTGTACCCGAAGGCCTTCAATGTTAATAGTGGTTAAGGCTTGGATGGAGCGATGGACGTTGAAACATCGATCATTAGATTATAATTATATTTCTGCAATTCCAATGATTGCCAATATACCTAGCATTGTGGATCAGTCAGATCCCTTCCAACTTTAATGTTGTCAGGTCCTCGATGAAATTCCATGATCCTTTGTTCTAAGTATTTAGACTCTCAGCTAAAAGAGTTCTTCGAGCAGTCGTTGAACTCCATTGGTGAGAAGTGTGTTTCAGTACTTAGTATTTAATTTTGAACCTGACGGACCAATCGAAAGGAACTCTCCCATCTCTGCAGTAGATCCACTGATCCAACGACCTGTTGCACATGTACTCATAAACTAAAAGCTTATTCAACTTGTTAGCACAAAAACCAAATATCCTGACCTCCGCCAAGAAATCTTTCTTTCCATGACCGACATTGCAATCTCCATCACATGCACAATTTCTTTATTGTATAATTCAATATCACTAAGACTTTTGTCAATCAAAAAAGAAATTTAACACCCCATTCAGATTTAAATTTCATTAAATTTCATTAAATTTAAAATACTTAGAAAATATGTTGACAAAATATTTTGTACTCGAAGGCCTTCAATGTTAATAGTGGTTAAGGCAGATGAAATGATGGACGTTGAAACATCGATCATTAGATTGTAATTTTGTTCCTTCAATTCCAATGATTATGAGTATATCTAACATAGTGGATTAGTTAGAACCCCTTCCAACTTTACTATTGTCTGGTCCTTGATGAAATTCCATGATCCTTTGTTCTAAGCATTTAGACTCTCAGCTGAAAGAGTTCTTGGAGCAGTCGCTGAACTGCATTGGTGAGAAGTGTGTTTCAGTACTTAGTATTTAATTTTGAACCTGACGGACCAATCCAAAGGAACTCTCCCATCTCTGGAGTAGATCCACTGATCCAACGACCCGTTGCACATGTACTCACAAACTAAAAGCTTATTCAACTTGCTAGCACAGAAACCAAATATCCTGACCATAATGATCTGTTGGATACTGCTAATAGTCTCGACCTCCATCAAGAAATCCTTCATTCCATGACTCACATTGCAGGCTCTATTACATGTACAATTTCTTTCTTGTATAATTCAATATCACCAAGATTTTTGTCAATCAAGGAAGAAATTCAACATCCCATTTAGATTTGAAATTATTAAATTTCATTAAATTTCACTAAATTTCAAATACTCGAAAAATATATTCTGACAAACACAGATTTGATTGACAAAAATCTTGGTGATATTCAATTATACAAGAAAGAAATTGTACATGTGATGGAGCTTGCAATGTGGTGTGTGCAAAGAGATTGTACTCGAAGGCCTTCAATGTTAATAATGGTTAATGTTTTAGAGGTAGCGATGGACGTTGAAACATTGATAATTTGATTATAATTTTGTTTCTTCAATTCCAAGTATTGTGAGTATACCTAGCATAGTGGATCAGTCAGATCCCCTTCCAACTTTAGTATTGTCAGGTGCTCGATGAAATTCCATGATAATTTGTTCTAAGTATTTAGACTCTTAACTGAAAGAGTTTTAGGAGCAGTCATTGAACTGCATTGCTGAGAAGTGTGTTTCAGCAATTAGTATTTAATTTTCTACCTGACGGACCAATCCAAAGGAACTCTCCCATCTCTGCAATAGATCCATTGATCCAACGACCCGTTGCACAGGTACTCATAAACTAAAAGCTTATTCAAATTACTAGCACAGAAACCAAACGTCCTGACCATATTAATCTGTTGGATACTGCTAATAGTCTCGATGTCCGTCAAAAAATCTTTCTTTCCATGACTGACATTGCAAGCTCTATTACATGCACAATTTCTTTCTTGTATAATTCAATATTACCAAGATTTTTGTCAATCAAGAAAGAAATTCAAAATTTCATTGAGATTTGAATTTATTAAATTCCTTTAAATTTCTCTAAATTTCAAATAATCGGAATTATGTTGACAAAATATTTTGTCAAAATATATTTTGACAAAAACAGACTTGATAAACAAAAATCTTGGGGATATTGAATTATACAAGAAAGAAATTATGCATGTGATGGAGCTTGCAATGTGGTGCATGCAATGGGATTGTACTCGAAGGCCTTTAATGTTAATAGTGGTTAAGGTTTTAGAGAGAGCGATGGATGTTGAAACATCGATCATTGGATTATGATTTTGTTTCTTCAATTCCAATGATTGTGAGTATACCTAGCATAGTGGATCAGTCAGATCTCCATCCAACTTTAGTGCTATTAGGTCATCGATGATATTCCACGATCCTCTGTTCTAAGTATTTAGACTCTCAGCTGAAAGAGTTCTTGGAGCAGTCGTTGAACTTCATTGGTGAGAAGTGTGTTTCAGTACTTAGTATTTAATTTTGAACATGACGGACCAATACAAAGGAACTCTCCCACCTCTGCAGTAGATCCACTGATCCAACAACCCGTTGCACATGTACTCATCAACTAAAAGCTTATTCAACTTGTTAGTAGAAAAACCAAACATCCTGACCATATTGATCAACTGGATATTGCTAATAGTCTCGACCTCCGTCAAGAAATCCTTCTTTTCATGACTGACATTTAAAGCTCTATTACATGCACAATTTCTTTCTTGTATAATTCAATATCACCAAGATTTTTGTCAATCAAGAAAGAAATTCAACATCGCATTGAGAGTTAAATTAATTAAATTTTACTAAATTTCAAATACTCGAAAATATGTTGACAAAATATTTTGTCAAAATATAGTTTGACAAAAATAGACTTGATTGACAAAAATCTTAGGGATATTGAATTATACAAGAAAGAAATTATGCATGTGATGGAGCTTGCAATGTAGTACTTGCAATGGTATTGTACTCGAAGGCCTTCAATGTTAATAGTGGTTAAGGCCTAGATGGAGCGATGGACGTTGAAACATCGATCATTAGATTATAATTTTGTTCCTTCAATTCCAATGATTGTGAGTATATCTAACATAGTGGATCAGTTAGAACCCCTTCCAACTTTACTGTTGTCTGGTCCTTGATGAAATTCCATGATCCTTTGTTCTAAGCATTCAGACTCTCAGCTGAAAGAGTTCTTGGAGCAGTCGCTGAACTGCATTGGTGAGAAGTGTGTTTCAGTACTTAGTATTTAATTTTGAACCTGACGAACCAATCCAAAGGAACACTTCCATCTCTGGAGTAGATCCACTGATCCAACGACCCGTTGCACATGTACTCATAAACTAAAAGCTTATTCAACTTGTTAGCATAGAAACCAAACATCCTGACCATATTGATCTGTTGGATACTGCTAATAGTCTCGACCTCCGTCAAGAAATCATTCTTTCCATGACTGACATTGCGAGCTCTATTACATGCACAATTTCTTTCTTGTATAATTCAAAATCACCAAGATTTTTGTTAATCAAGAAAGAGATTCAACATCCCATTCAGATTTGAATTTATTAAATTTCGTTAAATTTTACTAAATTTCAAATACTCGAAAATATGTTGACAAAATATTTTGTCAAAATATAGTTTGACAAAAACAAACTTGATTGACAAAAATCTTGAGGATATTGAATTATACAAGAAAGAAATTATGCATGTGATGGAGCTTGCAATGCGATTGTACTCGAATGCCTTCAATGTTAATAGTGGTTAAGGCTTTAGATGGAGCGATGGACGTTGAAACATCGATCATTGGATTATAATTTTGTTCCTTCAATTTCAATGATTGTGAGTATACCTAACATAGTGGATCCGTCAGATCCCCTTCCAACTTTAGTGTTGTCAGGTCCTTGATGAAATTTCATGATCCTTTGTTCTAAGCATTTAGACTCTCAGCTGAAAGAGTTCTTGGAGCACTCGTTGAACTCTATTGGTGAGAAGTGTGTTTCAGTACTTAGTATTTAATTTTGAACCTGACGAACCAATCCAAAGGAACACTTCCAACGCTGCAGTAGATCCACTAATCCAACGACCTGTTGCACATGTACTCATAAACTAAATGCTTAATCAACTTGTTAGCACAGAAACTAAACATCCTGACTATATTGATCTGTTGGATACTGCTAATAGTCTCGACCTCCGTCAAGAAATCCTTCTTTCCATGACTGACATTGCGAGCTCTATTACGTGCACAATTTCTTTCTTGTATAATTCAAAATCACCAAGATTTTTGTTAATCAAGAAAGAAATTCAACATCCCATTCAGATTTGAATTTATTAAATTTCGTTAAATTTCAAATACTCGGAAAATATGTTGACAAAACATGTTGATCCTCACACTACTGATCCTTAACGTATTTTGACAAAATTATGTTGTAGGGGTAGAATAAGATAGAATATGTTGTAGGGGTAGAATATATTGTACAAGACAATTATTTTGAAAAAAATATTTTGTCAATCAAATCTAATGTCAGATTTGATTGACAAAAATCTTGGTGATGTTGAATTATAAAAGAAAGAAATTGTGCATGTGATGGAGCTTGCAATGTGGTGCTTGCAATGGGATTGTACTCGAAGGCGTTCAATCTTAATAGTGGTTAAGGTTTTAGAGGGACCAATGGACGTTGAAGCATCGATCATTGGATTGTAATTTTATTTCTTCAATTCCAATGATTGCGAGTATACCGAGCATAGTGGATCAGTCAGATTCCCTTCCAACTTTAGTGTTGTCAGGTTCTCAATGAAATTACATGATCCTTTGTTGTAAGCATTTATACTCTCAGCTGAAATAGTTCTTGGAGCAGTCGTTGAACTACCTTGGTGAGAAGTGTGTTTCAGTAGTTAGTATTTAATTTTGAACCTGACGGACCAATCCAAAGGAACTCTTCCATCTCTGAAGTAGATCCATTGATTCAACGACCCGTTGCACATGTACTCATAAACTAAAAGTCTATTTAAGTTGTTAGCACAAAAACCAAACATCATAGCCAGATTGATGTGATGGATACTGCTAATAGTTTCAACCTCCGCCAAGAAATCCTTCTTTCCGTGACCGACATTGCAAGCTTCATCACATGCACAATTTTATTTCTTGTATAATTCAATATCACAAATATTTTTGTCAATCAAAAAAAAAATTTAGCATCCCATTCAGATTTAAATTTCACTAAATTTCATTAAATTTCACTAAATTTCACTAAATTTCATTAAATTTCACTAAATTTAAAACACTCAGAAAATATATTGACAAAATATTTTGTCAGAATATATTTTGTACTCGGAAGGCTTCAATGTTAATAGTGATTAAGGTTTTAGAGGGAGCGATAGAGATTGACTGCACAAACCCATAGATGTACATCCCACTAAACTTTTAACCCAATCAGGTATTTTAACAAACTACCTATATGTACATCTAGCTAGATTATTAGGAAATATTCCATAACATGTGTTATACATTACGAATTTATTTGTCAAAATTTGCTTGAACATCTGACAATATTAATCAAGCAATTTGAAGTTGCATTATTGCCAAAGAATTATGAATAAGAATTTTATTTATCAAAATACAATATATGACATCATATTTGAGATTGGAAAACAGTAACGCCTGGGTCTATCAGTAACACCTGGGTCTATTAGTAAGGATCTGATTAGTGATACTATCAGTAAACGACTGGATCAATATCATTCGTAGGTTCATTTCTAATGTCTGTTTTTATAATTTCTGATGTTTAATTCTTCACTAGTGCTCAATATTTAGTTCCACAACAAGATATTAAAACTAGATTGAGATAGTTATACTTATATACAACCCCGCTTCAGGATAATTTATATCGAAGCGGAGAAGAGCAGAAAAGATAGAAGATTTTGGATTCGAATAGTGCGAATATCCGCTCTGTTTTTTCATACGCCACCGAATTTGTATCCGTATCCGGATCATTTATTTGTGTTCAATATTTATTTGGATTTGATCTGCTCTGCAAAATTATTTGAATCCAGGTCTAATCCGAATTCGGAACGGATTATTCGGATCCATTTACACCCTAGTCATGTGGCATAAAATAAGTTAAAATTTAATTTTAGAGATATAAATGTTTAGAAATTAAAATTAAATTAAGTTTTAAGTTTTAATTAATTTACAGTTGCTTTTAATTTTTTTTCGAAGTAAAAAACTGAAGCTAACAGTAATATTAGTAGTTGCATTATGATTTATTGTCTCTTACTTAGTAAATAATGTAATAATTAATATAAAATATGGAAAAAAATAAAGTTTTTCTTTTGCCACGTATCTGTCTTTGGTCGTGTCACAGTGTTTGTTTGAAGCATGAATTGTGATTATCTGTGGCGCAGCTGTCATAGCTAAACTCGTGCAACAATGAGTTTAACTGACAGTTTTAACAACATATTTCAAATTAAGTTTGAAAATTTTCACAAAGAGAAAGGTAAGTATAGACATTTGGTTGATCTTATAGATTAGTTTTGTACTAAAATTTAAATTTCATGCAATTTCAATGTCGTTGGTATTCTACTAATTAAAATGTCATGAAATATAAATGTTGAAAATTAAAATTATTTGATTAACAGTAAAACTTGCATTATGTTTCTTCATTTTTATGTGTATGGTCTCCAAGCACATTTTAATATGGAGATCACATTTAATGGTTTGGATCAATCATTTGGACTTGGTTGCACGGAAGGCATGGTGCAAACGGTTTGATATTAGCCTCTCTCTCTCTCTCTCTCTCTCTCTCTATATATATATATATATATATACTAGTATCATACCCGTGCATTGCAACGGGGACATATTATAAAAACAAAATATATCAATGAAAATAATAATTATCTAAAATTAAGACACGTGTTAATAGAAACTTTATATGATTCTGTATTTTTAATAAATCATGAACTCTGATAACAATTTGATGATGGGATGATTTTTTATTTTTAAGTACCGATGATATCAAATAATAGCTCGATTCAAATCTAATATCAAATATCATACAACAATTCGACATATAATGATATCAAAAAACATAAATAAAAAGTGTTATCGTGTGTATGTATAGGATATATACACACACGCATATTATAAGAGAAATATATATTCACACACACGTTCCAATTTATATTCTTCTTTGTTTTCAATTTATATTATTCTTATTCTTTGTTTCCAATTTAGAATACACGCACACACACACACACACACACACATTGATATATTATATATTGAAAATATATTCTAAATTGCTCACAACAATATGAATAGAAGCAAAGAAAGAGAAATAAGGAAATAAAAAAAAAATGATTTTCATTGTGATCCATATAGAAACGAAGAAGAAGTAAGGAAACAAAGAAATAAAAAAAAATGGAAGGTGGAGTCTTCTTAATTGAAGAGAAGAAATATGGAAACAAAGAAATAAGGAAATTGATAAATATATCGCTAAATTTCATAATTGTTCAATTTTAGTTGTAACGTATTGTGTGGCAGCAAATGTGGTGAGTATGTTTTTAACTAAATTTAGACTTATATACATAAATCAGATGTATTTAATCAAAAGAAGACAAATTATGTAATTGGAGGGCTGAGATCAAATCCGAAGTTTCATCTTTCAATCGTAGCCGTTGGCGGATCGGACACTTAATGTGCTTAATAATAGAATGGAGATAAAGAGAGAGAGAGAATGGTTAAGTTCAAAACATTTTTTCCTAGCCCTCAGAACAAACGACTCAGTTTTTCAATTTGTAAAGTCCAAATAGTTGATTCAAACCGTTAGATGTTCAATCTGTATTAAAATGTACTTGTAGATCAAATTTTAGATTTTTTAAAATTATTTTACTATTTATAAGATACTTTGAAAATTGTTGTTTTTGAATGGTGCAGAATTTTAATAAAAACTTGTAAGATTTGTAAGATTCTAAGGCGCTGAGGGCTTATATATAAATATCTTAGGATTATGCTAAGAAATATATTTGTCAGAGGGGCTTAAGCATAAAAAGGGCCTTTATTTAATTTGTATTTGGGCTTCGAGATTATCACTGGGCCGTCAGGATTGGCAGTGGGCCTTAATATTTTTTTCCTGTGGTCTTAAGATTAGGGTTTTGGACTTTAAGATCTGGGTTTGGGCTTTGAAATTAGTGTTTTGGTGATTTATTTATTTTAATTTATTTGTTGACAAATGGACCCCATAGGAGCCGTTGGTTTTTAATCGGACGCTCTGATTTGAACTTCACGTTAAGAATTGGATTTTTTAAAATATCACTTGTGCGCAGATCTGAATCATCCTTATGCTTTGAGATGCGTTCAAGCTTGATGAAGCCAAACTCCGGTTCCTGCCGAGTGGGCCCACCATCTCCAACGAGATTCCAGCCACCATCGGGCCGAAGGAGGGCATGACTAGGATCGCCTTATTGAGAGGAATCCACTGCACGACTTATCGGCATCCAGTAATCACCGGAATCGATCAATTTCCAATACCGGTCAATACCTCGGTACAGATCGATTTCTTCACATTTCGAACGTTTTACTTCATGATTTCAAGCGATTCCTTCGCAGTCATGTTCTATTTCACGACGAGAACTTGATTGAAACATCAATTTGGGCATGGCAACACATTTCGCCATTTACCATTTTTTTTAATTTCTATTGTCTTTAGTATCATTCCAGCGTTTGATACAAATTTTCATACATTTTCTAGTTCTTATTTTGCATCCTCTACTTGGCTATGCTGTCAGTTCTTCAGTTTAGTCTTTAGATTTTTTTTTAATTGACTGATAAGTTATAGAAGGTGATCCTGTGCCCTTGATGCTCCAGTTGAGTGCCAAAGGCACTTTATTTATATTGTACAGCTAGTACAGTGTTTAGTCAAGTTTTCAGGACTGATTTAATTTTTTATTTTGTCATACTGTCAGACTTAATTTACAGATAATGCTTAGACTTTGCATTGGGCTTACTTAGAAATGGATTTGAACTGGTAATGATAACAGATGATACTTATACTGTTATACTACGCTACAGGAGACCAAGCATTAACTTCTTATGACATTTTAATAACAAAGATATTATTTATATTTGTATCTTGAGAATCACAAGGCAGTCAAGCATATCCATTGGATGACTGACTTATTATACCTTCATCCTTTCCTTTTTATTATTTGCTAAAAAAGTAAATAAAAAAAGGAGAACACCAGTACTTGTATTATCACATTAATTGAGTGACACACATACTGACTTGCCTAAAGAAATTAAGTAAAAAACAGAACTAAATGGAAAAGGTAGAACTCTAGTCTTTATTATGCCTTTTTTGTAAAACTCATTTATCATACTATATTTTATAAGAGGGGGATCGGATGACACCCTTTTTTGGTGACATCGGATGACATCGTGTATTTTTAAAGTCCAAATGGTCGATCCAAACCGTTCAACTTGATAGATATGTTAAAATGTGCTTGCAGATCAAATTTTACACTTTTCTGAATTTTTTTACTATTTATTAAGATGGGTACAAAAATTCAACAGTCTAAATATAGCAATTTTGTTAAATACTTAATAAATAGTAAAAAAAATTCCAAAAAATATAAAATTTGATCTGCAATCACATTTTAACATATCTATCATGTTGAACAGTTTGGATCAACCGTTTGGACTTTAAAAACTTTGAAAATGCACAATATTATCCAATGTCACCAAAAAAGGGTATCATCCGATCACTTCTCATTTTATATATATCTTATACTCAAGAAATCATAAATGATTCTTTCAGTAAGAAAGAACTTGTTCAACACTCATTTCTTATTAATACAATTAAGCCAATTTTCATCAGTCCTCTCTCTTAAGAAAAAACTTTGATAAAACACTATCAACAGTACTCTAATTAGAGAGAACCTTGATCAAGTATCTTTTTCCTACTAAGTCAAATAAAAAAAAAATCTTAAAATTAATTGTGGTATGCTTGAGGTTCTGACTACGCAATGGTGTAGCTAGTGTGCCTAAGTTTATGACTGCGCAATTATTGTAGTTTACCTGCTTGCAATGTGTTAAAAACATTATTGAAACTCAAATCAATTATCAATAATTTACTGAAAAGAAAATAATTGTAAAATATAATTACAACTCACTAAGTTCAATGTATGAAAGTCTTAATATTAATTTTGACAATTATTAATATTGCTTTAAAAATTAGAGTAGGTATCAATCGAATGTAATATTTCTATTATTTTTAATTTGTAGGTAGTATATTAAAGCAGTTATTGTAATGTAGATACTATTTAATTACTTCCACAATAAGAATTCAGTACAATAAATACTTAGTTAATCCATATGTATAAGCTTACTAAATCATTTTATTTAATAAATACCTAGCTAATTTATATGTGTAAGTTTTAAATCTTACTTCTATAACACTTTGTATGTTTTTTATGAATTTAAGCCCATTAAACTCTTATATGTAAATCAACAAATGAAAACATTAAGTTTGAAAATATAAATTTTGGACAATTTTCAAAATAAGTAAAAAAAAAAAAAAAATTATACCAAGTGCAATAGTAGTTATTTGATTTTCACTAATATCTAATATTAGAAAATTGAATAAATTATACTCATAGAACGTCTTTATGATATTAATTAAGTGAGATTTTATTTATATTTTTGCAACTTCATAAAATGTATAAGGAAAGAATTAGATATATATATTAAAAACAAAAACAAAAAATCATACAAAATACATTTTGTATCATGTATATTTTATTACTTATCATGCATCTCAGTTCATCATATGCCTCTGTATGGAGTGAAAGAATGTGATTATTGTTTTTAACTTCAATCACTTGTTGTTACAATATATTATTTTTAGTATCCAGTCCTAAAAGTATGTGTATCTGTTAATTATCAGATCAAATTAGGATTACTTATTTTTATTTTAAATGTGCTGTAAACCTATTTAGAACCTCATAATTTTGTTTGTTCTTCGTTATGTACTTGTTGGTTACTCATTTTTGTTTTTATATGTTTGTTAAAGTTATTTAAAAAGATTCTCATTCTAACTCATTTAGTTAATGACATCCTTTATCAGTTAGTAACATAACATTTAGTCGAACTCATATGTATAGTACGTTTACTTAAATTTCAACGTTTTTGTGTAGTATAGTTGTAATCCAGTTTTAAATAAGAGTAGGGTTAAAATCTCTATCGATTTTGTGTTCTAACTATACTCAATATCTTTATTTCTATTTTCAAAGTTTAAACAGTCGATCCGACCACTTAACATGATATCTATATAAAAATGTGCTTAACTGCTTATAGACCAAATTTTATATTTTCTGAATTTATTTATTATTTTGGTAGATGAATACACATGTATATTACACACACACGTACATATATGTATACACATGTATATACATATGTATATATATGTATATATATAGAGGAGAGATCCAATTACACATTTTTTTGGTGATACCGAATTACACTCTCCATTTTCAAAGTTTTTAAAATCCAAACCGTTCAACATAATGAATATGTTAAAATGTGCTTGCATATCAAATTTTACATTTTTTGGAATATTTTTACTATTTATTAAGTATTTAACAAAATCGCTATATTCAGACCATTGAATTTTTGTACCCATCTTAATAAATAGTAAAAAAATTCAGAAAAATGTAAAATTTGATCTGCAAGCACATTTTAACATATCCATCATGTTGAACAGTTTGGATCGACTGTTCGGACTTTAAAAATATAGGGTGTAATTGGATCCCTCATATATATATGTATATATATAGGAGCAAAGCTAGGGTGTGATGTGCTCACTAAAAAAGTTTGGTGAGCACAACTCCAAAAGTATATCGGATCGACTCTAAACGCCAAATCCAAATCGTTGAAATCCATGTACTTCTACATATACATGCAAAATTTTGAAAGTTTAGAGTTTATTTGCTCCAAGGTCAAGTGGTCAAAGAAATAATAAAAATTGAATATATAAAACAACTTATAAATTAACTTATAAAATGTTCATTTCTTTGACCACTTGACCATGTAACAAATAAACTCTAAATTTTCAAAATTTTGCATGTACATGGATTTCAACGGTTTGAATTCGGCGTTTAAAGTAGATCTGATGAAATTTTGGAGTTGTGCTCACCAAAGAGAGTTTGGTGAGCACATCACACCCTAGCTTTACTCTATATATAGATACTAGTATTGTGCACGTGCGTTGCGACGGGGACATATTATAAAATTGAATAAAATATAAAAAGATTTTGTTATTGAAAAAAAAAAGATAAATAATAAATAAAAGTATACAAAAAAAACAATAAATGAAAAAAGAAAATCAAATATTACATGAAAAAATAAAGCAAATAGCATCACGT
Source organism: Carex pumila (assembly GCA_033356055.1). Classification (NCBI taxonomy): domain Eukaryota; kingdom Viridiplantae; phylum Streptophyta; class Magnoliopsida; order Poales; family Cyperaceae; genus Carex; species Carex pumila. The sequence continues at coordinate 217,140 of JARJHM010000137.1, read as the reverse complement.
GCTTACAACCAAAAACAATGACACTAACAAAAAAGAAACCAATAATAAAAATATTAATCTCCAGCACCTATTTTTTTCTGTATATATGCATCTATATATGTTGATCTTCAAGACCTATATAAATAATATATATGATACTACATTATGGAGTTTTAGTATGAAATGGGAGTAAATATATTCCCAAATCGTTCTCAGTATAGACACTCATTTCTAAAGTATCACCAAATACACTGTTGCATCTTCGTCCCCTCGTGTCTAATGAAAGAAATTCCAAACAAATTTAGTGAACTCACAAGGATGTCAATTCAGTTAGTAGGCTTATGTCATCAATAATCTTGCAAATACTTAGAAAATACTCGAAAAATGTAGAATTGACATCCTTGTGAGTTCACAAAGATGCCAATTCAGTTAGTTGGCTTATGTCATCAATAAGCTAAATTTATTAAATTTTATTAAATTTCAAATACTCCGAAAATATGTTGATCCTCACACTGCTGATCCTCAACGTATTTTGACAAAATTATGTTGTAGGGATAGAATATGGTGAAGGGGTAGAATAAGGTAGAATATGTTGTACGAGACAATTATTTTGACAAAATATTTTTTCAACGTATTTTGTCAAAATATATTTTGACAAAATATTTTGTCAACATATTTTTCGAGTATTTTGACAAAATATTTTCATCCAATTTCAATGTCGTTGGTATTCTACTAATTAAAATGTCATGAAATATGTTGAAAATTAAAATTATTTGATTAACAGTAAAACTTGCATTATGTTTCTTCATTTTTATGTGCATGGTATACATGCATATTGAATTTATTAAATTCCATTAAATTTCATTAAATTTCACTAAATTTCAAATAATCATAAAATGTGTTGACAAAATATTTTGTCAAAATATATTTTGTACTCAAAAGCCTTCAATGTTAATAGTAGTTAAGGTTTTAGAGGGAGCGATAGAGATTGACTGCACAAACCTATAGATGTACATCCCACTAAACTTTTAACCCAATCAGGTATTTTAACAAACTACCAATATGTACATCTAGCTAGTTTATTAGAAAATAATAATAACCCAAATTTGCTTGAACATCTGACAAACTACCTATATGTACATCTAGCTAATTTATTAGGAAATATTCCATAACATGTGCTATACGTTACGAATATATTTGTCCAAATTTGCTTGAACATTTGACAGTATCAATCAAACAATTTGAAGTTGCATTTATTGTCAAAGAATTATCAATAAGAATTTTATTTATCAAAATAATTCTTGGACGCTGCTAGAAAATGCGGCCATTAGTATCCCGACGTACAAGATACTGATTAATTTTTGTAGAGCACTAAATGAAAACAACCCTTAATTGTTTACAATATCTATTTATTTTCAATTGGAAAAAGAGGAGGGATCAAGTTACAACAATTTTTGAGTTACAACAAGTTACCATAATCATTTTCTACATTTTCAAAGTTAGAAAAAATTGGCCGGGCTACATGTGCTCCTCCTAGTGTGGGCTAGCTATTGAGCTTCTAATTTGGTATCTTGCTTATTAGAATCAACTACGTTCACTCCCTTATAATTGAAAGAAGCAACGCGTACGTAAGCAACATTTCATTCTCCGAATACAGAATTCAGTTACAACAAAAACTAGTTAGTTACAACATTTCATTCTCCAAGTACACCATCTTATTAAAGAATTATTTCTAATTACTACACTAGTTAAATAAAATTATTTCTAATTAGAAATAATATCTTATGTAAGAATTATTTCTTAACATGTGCTATACGTTATGAATATATTTCTCCAAATTTGCTTGAACATTTGCCAGTATCAATCAATGAATTTGGAGTTGCATTTATTGCCAAAGAATTATCAATAAGAATTTTATTTATCAAAATAAAATATATGACATGACATTTGACATTGAAAAACAGTAACGCCCGGGTCTATCAGTAACGCCTGGGTCTATTAGTAAAGATCTGATTAGTGGTACTATCAGTAAACGACTGGATCAATATCGTTCGTAGGTTCATTTCTAATGTCTGTTTTTATCATTTCTGATGTTTAATTCTCCACTAGTGCTCAATATTTAGTTCCACAACAAGAGATTAAAACGAGATTGAGATAGTTATACTTATATACAACCCCGCTCCAGGATAATTTATATCAAAGCGGAGCAGAGCATAAAACATAGCAGATTTTGGATCCGAATAGTGCGGATATCCACTCTGTTTTCTCATACGCCACCGAATTTGTATCCATATACGGATCATTTATTTGTGTTCAATATTTATTCGGATTTGCTCTGCGAAATTATTCAAATCTGGGTCTAATCCAAATTCGGAACGGATTATTCGGATCCATTTACACCCTAGTCATGTGGCATAATATAAGTTAAAATTTAATTTTAGAGATATAAATGTTTAGAAATTAAAATTAAATTAATTTTTAAGTTTTAATTAATTTACAGTTATTTGCTCTGCGAAATTATTCAAATCCGGGTCTAATCCGAATTCGGAACGGATTATTCAGATCCATTTACACCCTAGTCATGTGGCATAATATAAGTTAAAATTTAATTTTAGAGATATAAATGTTTAGAAATTAAAATTAAATTAATTTTTAAGTTTTAATTAATTTACAGTTATTTTTTAAAAAAAAAATCGAAGTAAAAAACTGAAGCTAACAGTAATATTAGTAGAAGGCCTAAACATTTGCATTATGATTTATTGTCTCTTACTTAGTAAATAATGTAATAATTAATATAAAAAATAGAAAAAAAAAAGTTTTTGTTTTGCCACGTACCTGTCTTTGGTCGTGTCACAGTGTTTGTTTGAAGCATGAATTGTGATTATCTGTGGCGCATCTGTCATAGCTAAACTCGTGCAACAATGAGTTTAACTGACAGTTTTAACAACAAATTTCAAATTAAGTTTGAAAATTTTCACAAAGAAAAAGGTAAGTATATATAGACATTTTGTTGATCTTATAGATTAGTTTTGTACTAAAATTAAAATTTCATCCAATTTCAATGTCGTTGGTATTCTACTAATTAAAATGTCATGAAATATGCTGAAAATTAAAATTATTTGATTAACAGTAAAACTTGCATTATGTTTCTTAATTTTTATGTGCATGGTATACATGGTATATATGCATATAGCGCATATAGATACAACTTTTTATAAATTAAATGTCCTAAAAGGATCACAATATTTTCTGGATTATGTAGAAGTGACTTTTGAACCGGGATCAATAACTTAGAATCTAAGCATTTTTATTTTTCCCAATAACACATAAAGAAATATATTAATTTTTCTTACATCCGTGAAAAATCCGTCCTGAAAAATATTGATCCGGGTTATTTGTTGCAGTCTTTCTAATAAATCAAATTATATTGTATTTCATCTATTTTTAAATAAATACATTCAACATTTCTAATATTTCAATAAAAAAAATAAAAAATTTAAAATTTTCTTTAAAAAAAAAATACAAGTTTCCGGTTAACCATTAACCGGATATGTTATTATTTAAAAAAATAAAAATAAAAATATAACTTTCTGATTAATGGTTAACCGGATATATTGTTTTGAGTCCGAAAATTCATTAACCGGAAATTTGTTCCAAATCCAGTTATTGGATAACCGAGTTGGATAGTTTTCAAAATTCTATCTCAGTCGAACAGGTAATTTAAGAATCATATTTTCTGGCCTTTTGACTGACGAGGAGGCCATAGTCTTGGTCCCTCATTTCATTTTTGCTTTCATGAAACATGTAAATAATTATATATTGTGTCTTTGGTTCTGGAGTTTACATAGTAGAATTAGACATATACATCAAATTAAATTGTAACAAATTAATAAGAATAATTAAAACAAATGAGATATATAATAAATATAATATTTTTTTGAGAAAAAAAAAATGAAAATCATGTTCTCATTTGATTATTTTATAATAGAAAGTTATAATTATTAAATAAATATAATATTTAGTACATTTGTAATCGTTTTCGAAAATCTATTCAAATGACTCATAAAATAATTATTTGTTACAGCCATTAGTTATTATATACACCAATGTAAAGTTTTAAACCATATGCAATAATAGATTTGATTCTCACCAATATCCCAATTTTTTTATTAATATCCAAAAAATAAACAAAATTTTAAAAAATATTCAAATCCCGACTGAGAATAGAGGAATTAGACGGAATTAACATTCTATTCCAGCCGAGCAGACATAAATTGAGCAGGAATAAAAGAAGTACAATAGATTGAACAGACATAAATTGAGCAGGAATTAAAGAGGAATTAGACGGTCTCCTTCCGCTTTTCTCAATTCCAATAGGAGGATGGAATTAGGAATTAGACTTGGAAAAGGAACGCCAACAACCATTTTTACCCCTTCTTTTGCTTACGTGGCAGTTACATCTTCATTTTATATTCGTCTATCTCTTCTACCAACACGCTTTCAGAGGAGAAAAAAGCTTTTCTCACTATTTTACTCCAGCCATTATTTCCGACGATCCACCAAGAGATTTACCAAAACTAAGAGTATGAAATCGATAGACACGAATTTCTCTTTTAAATGAGATCCTTCTTGCTATGGTTGTTCTTCCATCTTTCTTTTCCTTTTAGTTGTTGTGTATTAGACTAGAGGTTAAGAGCTTATCAATATATGTTCTAGGATGATAATTTAAATTGCTCCCGCGAAAATGGTTCCAATTCCAGCACAACATGGTAATATTGATAAGTATGACATATTGAAAGGTTTTAGAAGAAAATGATTCGAATAAATATGTTTTTATCAATATTTCGTTATTCTCTAATATGGTACAATCCGATGCTTGTATAGAAATCTAAACAATTATTTAATTACAAGTTACAAATTAACTCTAATTGTAGGAGAGAAATTAAATTAAGCTTAGACAAGAAGAATATGCACTCATTGAGAGCGTTGAGGCTGTTGGAGAAGAAAGGTGCAACCGTCCATTTGATGCAACAATGGACACATCCATTCTATGTATCACATACCCAATTCATGCTTATATATTTCTCCAAAAAAAATTTCTATGTATCACACCCAATTCATGCTTATATATTATATTTTTATTGATGTTTGCTTTAAGATTTATTCATTTCTACTAGATGCAAGTAAATTTTCTATTTCATGGTTTTATATTTTCGGTAACATGTTGCATGAAAAATATACACAAAAAATCAACAAGACTATAAGAGTCATTTCTCTATTAGGTTTATATTTAATAACTTTATATTTTCACAATTCTAATTGATATACTTGCCGAACATGATAATGGAATAGTGAAATAATTCTCAATTCCATAATTCTTCTATTTTACCACTGTTTCGCTTGTTGCCGAATAAGTCCAAAGAAACTAAAAAAACTTGTATCCCTCAAACAGAAATGAGAGTGTTTTTTGAGGTTTTTCATATTATTGTACTTGCAATTTATTTTTATATGAATTTTATATTATTTTCCATTAATTTCCATTATCTTTTCAAATATTATACGGCTTTACTTTAAAAAAACGGATTGTATATATGATTCATTTTATATTTTTAATAATATGATTTTAGATAAAATTTCATTATTTACAAATTTATTTAAATTTTTATTTTGAAAGGTTACACATTTTTGAAAGCTCTGAATTAGGTATAATATAAAACTATGACAAGGATGGAAGAAAAAGAAAAAGAAAATGTAGTTCGGTTGAGACAATGTGCGATGAAGGTTGTCCATGTTTTCCTCAAGTATGCTAAACGTGTATATAAATTCACAATTTCTCTATTCTGGTTAAACGTTGATTTAATTCCACGTATTAATTAAATTCTAGAGTTATGGTCCGCGCTTTCATTAAATTATAAAACTACTAAATATGAGCAGATCATAGCAGGTTGCCCATATTAAACAATCGCTGTTATTGGCCCGAATGCTGAACCAGGTCCAAGTTCAAAATATTAAATCACATGTCCGGTATTAATGTATTGCACACGTATTTTTCTTGACTTGGGATATTGACCAGCTGGCACGTGAGCACCAAACTCTCACAGAAATGATTGTGCTTATTTTGAGACCCAACACCTTCATATACATGTAATGTGGTACTTGCAATGAGATTGTACTCGAAGGCCTTCAATGTTAAATAGTGGGTAAGGTTTCTTCAATGTTAATATAGTGAAGATGAATGTTGGTTAATTGGTGATGCTTTAATTGGAGTCGAGATTTGGATTGGGAAGTATGTATGTAAATATGGTACTGACTACTGAGCTCGGTTGATTTATTTCATTGTCTTGACTCACGAAATTAGTCAAACAGAGTCATCAATCACAATAAATGCTGCCCGTAGGCTCAGAAAAAAAAAAAAACAATATCTCTTCACAAGTCATTAATTACAATAAATGTTGTAAGTTATTTTTATTTATTTTTATTCATTCTCTTACTTTTTGAAATTTTTAGACCTTCTGACATAGGGTTGGTCAAATGTGTGTACTGCTATTGAAATGTGTGCAACCCATATGAAATATGGAAGTATCACATATAGCCCAGCAGGCCATGAAAATTTAAGACACCTCAAAGGATTTTCTTTTGCAGCACTAAGTAGGGTTGAGAATCAGCAGTGTGATGACTATCATGTTATGGATTAACAGAAACAGAGAATCACATATTCTACTCCTACAACATAATTTTGTCAAAGTTTTCAGAAAATATGTTGACAAAATATTTTTTTCTAAATATTCGAAAAATATGTTGACAAAATATTTTGTCAAAATAATTGTTTTACTACAACATATTTTATCAAATATGAATAGGATTTAATGAAATTTAATAAATTCAAATCTGAATGGGATGTTGAATTTCTTTCTTGATTGACAAAAATCTTGGTGATGTTGAATTATACAAGAAAGAACTTGTGCATGTGATGGAGCTTGCAATGTGATGTTTGCAATGGGATTGTACTCGAAGGCCTTTAACGTTAATAGTGGTTAAGGTTTTAGAAGGAGCGATGGAGGTTGAAACATTATTGGATTAATTTTGTTTCTTCAATTCCAATGATTACGAGTATACCTAGCATAGTGGATCAGTCAAATCACCTTCCAAATTCAGTGTTGTCAGGTCCTCGATGAAATTCCATGATCATTTGTTCTAAGCATTTAGACTCTCAGCTGAAAGAGTTATAGGAGCAGTTGTTGAACTGCATTGGTGAGAAATGTGTTTCAGTGTTTAGTATTTAATTTTGAAGCTGACGGACCAATCCAAAGTACTCTCCCATCTCTGCAGTAGATCCACTGATCCAACGATTCATTGCAGATGTACTCATAAAATAAAATCATATTCAACTTGTTAGCACAGAAACCAATCATCATGACCAGATTGATGTGATGGATACTGCTAATAGTCTCGACCTCCGCCAAGAAACCCTTCTTTCCATGACCGACATTATTCAAACGTTTCACTGTTATTCTCTCATCACCCCACCTTCCTTCAAACACAGTACCGAATCCACCTTTTTCGAGTATTTTGACAAAATTTTCAGTGGCCGCTCATAGCTCATCGATAATGAACTTGATTGGCATCCCTGATAATTGTTCGATGATATCCTTATCTTCCGCTTCTTGACGTCTTAAAAAACGCACTTCACAAATACCAGTTAAAGTGAGCATAGTAAAGATAGCTCCGAATGGGGCTCCCACTATTAATATTTCTGGCCAATAACTTAAACAATGATATGTTGTAGGAGTAGAATATGGTGATGGGGCAGAATAAGGTTGAGGATCAGCAGTGTGATGGATATCAAGTTGTGGATTAACAGAGACAGAGAAGCACATATTCTACCCTACAACATAATTTTGTCAAAATATTCAGAAAATATGTTGACAAAATATTTTGTCAAAATAATTATCTTGTACAACATATTCTACCTTATTCTACAACTTCACCATATTCTAACCCTATAACATATTTCGTCAAATCTAAATGAGATTTAATGAATTTTAATAAAATTTATTGAAATTTAATAAATTCAAATCTGAATGGGATGTTGAATTTATTTCTTGATTCACAATTTCTTTCTTGATTGACAAAATTTTTGGTGATGTTGAATTATACAAGAGAGAAATTGTGCATGTGATAGAGTTTGCAATGTGGTGCTTGCAATGAGATTGTACTTGAAGGCCTTCAATGTTAATAGTGGTTAAAGTTTGAGAGGAAGCGATGGAGGTTGAAACATAATTGGATTATAATTTTGTTTTTTCAATTCCATTAATTGCGAGTATACTGACGCAAAGCGGTCCTGATACGATCTTGCCCGTTAAGTTCACGTAGTCGGTTTATTGGTAGTAGAGAAGAGTTTTACCAATTGACACAAAATGATCCCGATACTATCTTGCCCAATAAGCTCAAGAACTCGGTTTATTGGTAATGAAAATGAGTAAAAAATGAAGAACACAGAACTCAAACAAACAAACACAATTTCAAATATAACTTCACTGATCTTCCAACGGAAGTTCAAGTACATATATAAAGTAAAACAAAATTAAATGGTTTCATAGGAAATGAAAACTTTTAAATACTATTAATTCTAATTTTAGTAAAACAATTAAAGTTTAATGCTTATCAAATCCATGCAGTCAAAGCAATAAAATTGTACTCCTTGGAAGACCGTTCATGCACCATGCAGTCAAAGTATTAAATATGATCTCCTTAGAAGACCACCCTTATGCAAACATCCATGCAGTCAAAGAAATTCTTCAATTTTAATAAAACCCTGTGCCATTAAAGATCAACCCTTGATCGGATTGGATTTGATGTGGCCATCATTTACGCACCGCGTCATATATCTAGCATAGTGGATCAGTCAAATCTCCTTCCAACTTCAGTGTTGTCAAGTTCTCGATGAAATTTCATGATTCTTTGTTCTAAGCATTAAGACTCTCAGCAGAAAGAGTTCTTGGAGCAATCATTGAACTGCATTGGTGAGAAGTGTATTCCAGTGCTTAGTATTTAATTTTCAACCTGACGGACCAATCCATTTATTTTTCTACTCATTTTAGTGCAGTCAATTTATATCAATTTCATTGCAATCCCATTCATATGTGGTCAATACCCATATCAATTTTAATGCGTAGAATAAAGAGCATTTGGAAGATCTGAATTCGGTCCCATATCAATTTCAATATCCTTAGATCTGAATATATTTATTTTCTTTTCTTTTATGGATTGATGATATATTTTATTTCTATGAAGATAAAAAATACATATATCGATTTGCACAGAGAAAGAAATTTGAGCTAACTATGCTATTCATTTTCTCAACACGTTTTCTACACACACTGGCTCAAACGAGAAGCTTCGGCCTATGTCATTTAATTGTTTAACTTCTTTCAAAAAAAAAAAAAATTTCAAAACCACAACAAAAACAATTTTTATTTTAGATCCTATTAGCCGTGGGTCCGGATCCCCCTTAATTACTCAACTTTTTATTTTAGATCCAGACCGTCCGATCTGAATTCGGTCCAATCCGGTCCAAAGAATAATGCACGAGATATCTTTAATATTCTTAACAGATCAAATCGGATGGTTCCATTATCATAATAAATTAATTTACATATATGACAAAAATGCAAGAACATTCCAACTGAAATTAAATAAGAACAAAGAGAGAGTTACGAAACAAAATAACTTGGCGAGAAACAAAAGTGACATACAAGTTTCACTTACGAGACAATTAATTAATTCACTACTAGAATTCTAACTTATTGCATGCCCTGAAAAATAGCTTGTTGCAAGGCGATACCCTTGCAACAAGCCCGAAAACACTTGTTGCATGCGTTTACCCTTGCAACTATACCCTTGTAACAACTTCCCTCACAACTGCTAAGTAGTTGCAAGGACTCCCTTGCAATAGACTTGTTGCAAGCCTATACCCTTGCAACAAGGGCGCATGCAACTACTTTCAGAGTTGACCCCACCTGACTATATGCAAGGCAAGAGAATATGGGTCCCACCTAACTATTAGCATGGAAAAATTATTAGCTTATTGCATGGGTGATTATTGACATGTTTTGAATGCAGTTCATACTATTTGCATGGACATACCAACGTATATAATAACAAGAAATAGCTGAAAATAAGCATGCTCCAATTCTACAATCCTCCCTCTCTGTACCAATCTGGTACCAGCCCATTAATTTTTTACAATTCCTAGTTTCCCATTCAATAACATTCACATAAAACACATTGAAACATAAGTATAAAACAACTAATAATCATTTACTAACATAGTATAGTTATCTTACATTAAACCAAAATTTAAAAAGAAGTAAAACAACATCACTGATAATAAAAGAGGTGGCTTCTAAATATATCCAAAATGTGCCCACCTATCAAGCATTAATAAAATAAACTCACCCCCTATGAGTTAACAAAATATACCCACAATATAACCTGCAAAGTAATATAGCATACTTCATTAAAAGTTGCAAATAATTGAATAATACAAATCTACAGAGAGAGGCATGGGAGGGAGAAATACCTGAAATGTACCTTTAAGAAGCTACATCATTACCAACTTGCATACTATGAACAACCTTTAGAAAAACATTTGCAAACTATTCATAAGTACCTAAAAAATAGTTGAAAATTTTATTTAAAGGATAATGAACAAGTAATAGGGATTGTACAACATATTTTCCAAAAAGGACAGTTTGAGTCTGGAACTGATACACCATAATTGTGCAATTAAAGCTTCAATCGGCCTTAAAGTAAGCCACAACAACCCTCCATGCACCCTTTGATTTATTCAATTATCAAATGAACAAAGAAAAACAAATGCAAAGTAAAACTTACTGGAAAGACAAAAAAAAAAGGAAGATTACCTTCTTGTACCAAAATTATGTTTGCACATACACATGTTTGGCCATTGTTTCTGAACTTGCCAGCAAACTGAAAACATTAAACATTTTCAAGTCATGAACATAAATTCATACTAGTCATGAACATCTGCAAGGTGCACTATCAAGCTCTATTTTATTGATATGAGGTGCAATTTGAAAAAATAAAAAATGCTTTGCATATAATCATGGTCACACAAGCAAGGATGGGTATAATGAAGTACTAGTTTAAACTTTATTAAGCAACCAAAGCAGGCAACATTTTCGGAAATTGGCATACTACATACCTGAGAAGAGGCCAGTGATGCTCGAAGAAATATCCTAAAATAATAAATTCAATGCAAGTGATAGTCAGTACAAAGGTTTGACAAGTTAAAAGTAGCTCCTAAACTGAAAATAATAAATTCACTCACGCCACAAGGTCCAAGCACCTGATGTCGCCTCCTACATGAAATTTGAACAAATAAATTCAATTATACAAGTAAGAACAAAAACTTAACATATGAAAATAAGAAGAGAATTAGAAGCTCTGGAAAACTTGTATTGAACCCTACCAATACTCATTTACCCAATTAACCAGCTTGTTCCACAATTACCCAATTATATCATGCACAGTCCAATTACATCCAACACACTTGTAGCCTACAACAAATTTAAGGAAAAACATATCATGTTAATAACATCAGCAGTAGTGATAATGAATTAGCAATATTATTAATAGAAAATATAGAACCAAATTGCTAATGATCAAGAAATTAAAAAAAAAAAAACACACTTCCTTAGTTTTCAATATTGTGGTAAGGTCACTGAAATCATTAAAATTATGATCTAATGATGAAAAAAGTGACTACATAAATTTTCATTCATGCACTTTGCTTGTTCCTCACCAGGTCTCGGACCAACCGGTACTGCACTAATCAACACAATTCACCTAGCTAGGAATAAGATCTACAATAATCAACTCCTAAACCACCAAACACAAATTGAGTCAATTTTGCAAGGACACGGACAAATTATTTCTAAGCAAGTTGAGGAGCAAGAATATTTGAGAATTGAGCCTCTTTCCTTAATAAGCAGCCCATATATTTGAGACAAATTTGTGTTAATTCTGAATTTATAACATAAAGAAAACCCAGGATAAAATTAGTGGTCCTTTAACCTGACAGAAGGAGCAGGAAGTGGAGAGGGGATGCACGAGAGTTGCAAGCGAGACATTCCAGCATAGGAGAAATGACCTACTTAATTATATCCCTTCTGTATCTCTCAAAAATCAACTAATAGCACTCAATAAAACTAAGGAAATTGATCTCACACAAAAGGGGCCGCCTCGCCTCGCCTCGCCTCGCCTCGTCTGACGACCAGCCCCGCTGCACGTCCGCACCTGGCCAGCGATCGACTGAACCGGCCCCACCTGAGCCGCCTCTTGCCTTGCACAAGGGTTTAGTAGTGGGATTGGGCAACATTTTAGTGGTTATATCGTAAGTGAAAAAGAAGAGGCACGGCGCCATTTGGAATTTCCGAAAAAGAAGAGGGAAATGACGGATAAAATTGGAGGGAATGGAAAAATTTAGGAGAAAAAAGGAAAACCCTAAGTAACTAAGGAGGCTGCGCACAAGGAGGAGCAAAATGAAAAGTTAAGATGCAACTAAAGAATTCATTTACTCTGAGGTAACATGATATTTGTGTTTAGATTGGACCGTTTGATCACCTTTACACATTACTATCAAAGGATTTTGTGCATCACCTACCGCCAGATTTAAACAGAAATATTATGTTACATCAGATTATAAGGACTTCCTACCCCCATCTATTCAAAATGAATAAATCAGAACCGTTATTCTCTTATCAAACGGCATAAAACCTTGATATTTACAAATCACCTAATAGATGTACAGAAACACATATGAATAATTTTCAGAAAAAATAGTTTTATTTTTTTTACATCTTATATAGTCAAATAATACTTGTACATATTATTTTTATAGACTTTCATTATTATATACCTCTTCAAATTTATAAAATATTTTCGGACCGTTCATTTTCATGCGGAAAATCAATGGTCGATCTGCAATAAAAAAATTTCAAATCTGTTTTAAAATGATCAAGGAAGAACATTGAACGTAACTAATATAAAAGTTCGGAAGTTTTATTATGTATGGGTTTCGATCCAACATGGAATGTTTATGACCATACGATACTTTAATTTTCAATCAATTAGATAGATGGGTAAATAAAAACAAAATTTGATCAAACTTGGATACAAGACAATAAACGTAGTGCTTTTTAATTTAAACGGTTCCGATCAACCAACAAATGATATATTCTCGTGCATCTTCATTAACTCACTAAACAAGAGTTTATGTTTCATGTTCATGTATAGAAGATGTGAGTCATGTAAGCAACATACATATAATGCTATTTAATTTAATATGTCAAAATCATTTAATTAAGTAATAAATATGTTATAACAGTAATTATTGCATAAATTTAATTAATATAATTTTCATTACAAAAATACTTGAATAATATTCACTCCTAATTTTATTTTGACTTTATAAAATTCGATTTTGACTTGAATAATATTCACTCCTTAGATAAATTTAAATCTAAATAAACTAAATTGACATTTATAACTATTATTTGGCCATGAAAAATATAAAAAATTATAATTTTTATTTTTATTTTTTCATAGTATTTGTTATACATGAATTATTTATCAAAACCGTGTCGCTGACTAGTGAAACCCATTTGTCAGCTCCGAATTTTTTTGCTCCCCTCTCTGTAAAATTTGTTTTATCCATGTAATGCTATATTATTTAATATGTCAAATTCATTGAATTAAGCAATAAACATGTTATAATATATGAATGAATTTCATTAATATAATTTTCATTACAAAATATTTTCTAAAATTGAAGTCGATTTTTGATGTCAATTGACTAAATTTTACTAAATATTTTCACAAAAATTAACACATGTTGAAGGGCCTAATTATGATGAAATTTTATAAAATATAATATAACTATGGGTTAACTAGTTGCATGGGTATGGGGTTAAGTAGTTGCATGGACCTCTAATAAAATATAGTATATTTCATGTGATTAAGTAGTTGTAAGGCAATAATTTGGAGTTATTGCATGGACCTCCAATAAATTATAATATCTTATCTTCAAAACGTAGTTGCAAGGGGAGGTATAAAACAGTTGCATGCGATACAGGTTGCATGGGACTACCCTTGCAATAAGTTCGAGTCCTGATCAAACGTCATTTCTATTGCAAGGACCATCTCTACCTTGCAACAAACAGGTGCTTCCCTTGCTATAAGTTACGATTCTAGTAGTGGTAGAATAGAAAATACAGAGAGAAAGGAGAGAACGGATAATACAAACAGAGAGTATTAGGCAGTAGCTGACAAACTTTCAAACAGAGAGGAGGGGAAAAGGATTTTGGTACTGATTGAAAGTATGAAATAATATGTCTGTTTGCATTGGTGTCTAAGAAGCTATTTGACATTATTGAAACAGTAGAAAAGGAGATCAAGTACAAGGAATTATTATTTAATTTTTGTACCGTTCCAACTTCCAACTGTCTCCATTTATTCTTATTTAAGTTTTCGTACCGTTCGAATTTCCAACTGCCTCCATTTATTTACTACGATCTAAGTCAAACTACAGAAAAAGAAAAAGAAAATTATATTCTATTACATATTCTATGGCACCTGTATCAAGTGAGTTAATTACTGTATGAGAAGTGGACCCAGTCATCTGTGACTAGTGATAGGCGTTGGCCTATTTTAAAAAATAAAATTCTTATGCTACAAAAATGAATAATAGGTTTGAACGCATTGTCCCAGGTGAAAAGGATAGTGACATTCATTAACCTTATTGTGGGGGCTTATAATTGGTTCCCTATTTCTTTTAATAATTTAAGGTGCTTATACTTGACCTAATTTTTTGTTTTGTTAAGTTATGATTTTTTTTGCCATATCTAATTGATTAAACGATTATAATTTATGGATGCAATAATATATATTTTTCTATTAAGATTGTATTTGCATTTCTAGGATTAATCTTAATGAATGTCATTACCCATTGCGCCTCGGACATAATTTTTTTTTATTTATAGCATTAGAATTTTGTTTTTCAAAAGTCTGGCTTTGAAACATTAAAATATTCCATCCGTGAGAATTGTTTCCAGCTTTTCTGGAGCCAACTTCTATTACTAGTCACTGACGGCTGGGTCCTACATAACTAAATTAATTAAAGAACCCACCCCATACCGTAAAGGTATTAGAGAAAATAAATTATTTTCTTTGTTTTTCTTTCATTTGTGTATAGTTGGACTTAGATTGTAGAAAATAAATGAATTAGTTGGAACTTGGATTGATTTGAGAAATCCTTGCGATGATCAACGTATATTAAGAACTGTACGTACTATGCGAGACAATAGTATTAATTGTTGTTTGCGAAATTTTTATATTTTATTTGAATATTTGTTGAACATATATATCTGTCAACAATACACTTATTATTAGTGATATACCTCCTGATCACATAGATTGTTTGGAAATATATCAAAGTAGATATATCTGTCACATTGGAGCAGATAAGCTGGAATTTGAGGGAAACATGTCTAGCTTGGAACTACAAGAAAATATCGGTAAGCTATAGTTACAATTATTTTTCAATGCTTATTTTATTTGTATGTACCGTTAAGCTATATATAGTTACAGTTTAATTTAATAATGTTGTTATATACTTATATTTTAGGAATTATAATTTTGTCCGGTGTCGTCCCCTTCCGTTAGCCATTGACACATTCAACAGACGTAGGTGAAGTAACGACTGGCACAGGAAATGGTAGTAGAAATTATTCTTCTTAAACATTTACAAGTTGGAAGCTGATAAATGTACCTCAAACAAAGTACCCGCACGCGTCCCCCAACCTTCTAGAATGTCGGCGATAAAAAAATCAGGTTTTACTTTATACAGCGTAATAACAGTATCAATCTTTCTTTATTATACATAATTTTGCTGCATGAAGAGAAAAACGCTCTGTTAAAAAAATTAACAAAGGCACCACCAAATGCAGTGAAACAATCGGACAATTTAAACATATAAAGGAAAACGTTTAAACAACTGCGTTCAAGTGTTTAACTTTCATTATAAATGAGTTAATTTTTCATTTTTTAAAATAAAAACGAATTCCCGAATTCGTCCCCGAGCATAAAATTTAAAGCTCTAAATTTGTACCAATACCCGAGCGCGTCCCCCACCAAAATGTTTACAGCTCTAAATTTTATGTTAGTCAAAACTACTAGTTCTAAGCAAGCAAAGCTCTATTAAATAACAATGAAACTACTGGTTCGAAACAACAATTGTTAGCAGCCTCATCAATTATTTTATGTTAGTCAAAACTCCAATAATGCCAATTTCTAAGCATGTAAAACTCTATTAAATAACAATGAACATGTGTGTAAAGCATATAAACCTGTGCAAGTAAACCAATATATATTGGCAAGAAAATAACATTTTAAAGCATATAAACCTGTGTGTAAAGCATATAAACCTGTGCAAGTAAACCAATATGTACACGCAAGAAAATAACATTTTAAAGCATATAAACCTGTGTGTAAAGCATATAAACCTGTGCAAGTAAACCAATTTGTACTGGCAAGAAAACAACATTTTAAAGCATATAAACCTGTGCAAGTAAACCAATATGTACTGGCAAGAAAACAACATTTTAAAGCATATAAGCCTGTGTGTAAAGCATATAAACCTGTGCAAGTAAACCAATATATACTGGCAAGAAAATAACATTTTAAAGCATATAAACCTGTGCAAGTAAACCAATATATACTGGCAAGAAAATAACATTTTAAAATATATAAACTTGTGTGTAAAGCATATAAACCTGTGCAAGTAAACCAATATATACTGGCAAGAAAACAACATTTTAAAGCATATAAACATATGTGTAAAGCATATAAACCTGTGTTTACAAACATATTTTAAAGCATATAAACCAGTGTTTACAAAAATTAAAAAATCTGTATTACAAATGTATAAACTTGTGTTTACAAACACATTTTAAAACTTATTCTTCAAATATATTTTAAAGTATATAAACCTGTGTTTACAAATATTGAAAAATCTTCATTTAATGGATTACTTGTTCAAAATGGAGACTGTATTTTTAGTTATTAAATATAAAAAGCTGTTAATTTGCATAATTAAAATTAGAACCAATCCCCCATCACATCCCCGAGCTAACTGGGTTTAAATTGTACTTTAAAGTACTTTAAAGTACGTTCAAGTAAGTAGTTAATTAATAAATAGAGGACCATTAACAATATGGGGGACTAATTTGGGGATTAGTGATTACAACTGTTTCTAACAGACTGTCCGCGAAATTAAAGTGCAAGACAAAAGCATGCAAAGTTAACATTTAAAGCAATCAATGTAAAACTGCAACGCGTTAAAACAACAATTCGTTAATTAATGAAAAATTAATAAATTACCGTTATTAGCGGACAGTTAAATACAGTTAAACCAGTTCGGGGACAGGCTTGGGTTTGATGGCTCGGGGTACAGGAACATTTCTCTTTACAAATTATATTAAATTAGTGGTGGTTTTTGTATGTAATGACGGAAACGATTAATCTTTTCGATTCATTGATTTGTTATGTAAATAGAAGTTAGTCTGTGACTTTTTGTTATGTAACATAACTGTTATTGTATTGTTTGCATGTATTTTCTGGTTACTAACTGACGGTTATTTATTACCAAACAGCTAGAGATTGTAAATAGAAGTTATTTTGTGACTTCTTGTTATGTAACATAATTGTAATTGTGTTACTTGTATTTTCTGATTTTACACTTAGCATTTTAGGAGGGAGCTTAATTATATAAATAATTTTAAAAATTATAAAATATAAATGATAAAATAACCAATTTGTACACTAACCTAGATCTGCCCCTGCAAGAAGGGTCAGTGAAGCAACTGAAGTATGTGTACACATACATTATTGATATACTTAGAAAACAAGAAAATAATTAAGCTCTAAATCTTTAAATGAAAGTTGGATTGTCAACGACTATCAAATTTGACAATATGCAAATGATTGAGCTAACAAATACTTTTTCGGAGTTTAATAATAAATAATAATGCTAGAGGAAACACAAGCATATATCATTGACTTCAAAACCAAAATTTTAAGTAAGTATATATGATTGGACATGGAAGCAATTATAGAGTCATAGTTTAAGAAAGCCAATATTACAAAATCTATCTTTATCATGGACGCATTTTTTTTAGATGAAATGCCAACCTGCAGTAATTTTTTTTGTTTTTTCGGAAGGTTAGTGGCCAACCAGCAGCTAATATATATGACATTGTTTTCAGCTATAAATTGAGCCCAAAACATCTCAATTTCCCTAACACTCCCATTCTCACTAGATGGAGGCACATATCAATACCATTGATCTTACATCTTTCTCTCCCCTACTTCTCCTGCTTGTTCTCTCTGCAATCCTTTTTCTCTATGGAAAGCAGAGCAAAAGAAAGAGTGGACCGAATCTCCCACCGGGAAGCATGGGATGGCCGTTTATGGGAGAAACCTTGGCATATCTTCAGAAACATCCTTCTTTTTCCCTAGGTCGCTATATGAACAATCATATCAATAGGTAATTAATTTAGTTAATGATCATGTGTATTATTATATTGATTGTATTGCTATATCAGCATATTCACTTGTAGCTAGCCATGCATTACCTCTAGTTATTCCAGCGCTTGTTTTTTTTCCATCGTTTAATCTTGAATATGAATATTGCAAAATATAATATCATAGAATGGTTACAATTAAGAAAAACCCTGGAAAATTTTCAAGTGGCACAAATTATAGCATGCATAGATGCTACTGCATCGTGCTTAACAAAGATTCGCAAATATGTACATTAAACATCTTATAAGTTTTTCTCAAAAAGCATCTTATAATTAAGTAGCAATGTAATGGTTCATGCACACAGCATGTGATTAGGTGGCTAGAATTTAGGTATAAATGCTGACATTATATCTAAATTTTCATTTCACTAAGTAGATATCCAAATGTGATTACAGTGATAGAGTTTAGATATCAAAATGCGACCTATTTCATTTTTTAGATAAAAGAGAGATGGAGAGAGAGAGGAGCATTCCAAATTTAAATAGATACCAGAAATTCTTCAAGCACATTTCAATCTAAAATCAATCAATAACAATGAAAAGGTATGTTAGCCATTTTATTATCACTTGTGTCACTTGTGTACATATATTAAAGAGATACAATAATATTTTATTGGGGTATGAACATTTAATAATATCTATACGAGACACCTTGAATTTTATGCAATAATAGTTCACATACATCCCAACAAATAAAAAACATGATCTGTAGATATGGGAAGATTTTCAAATCAAATATCTTGGGCGCTCCAGCAATAATCTCAGCTGATGGAAGGTTCAATCGATTTATACTGCAAAATGAGGGGCGACTTTTTGTAGCCTCATATCCGGAAAGTTACGTGCGGATCTTCGGGGAGGAGCGTGCATTTATAAAATTGACAGGCGAGAGACACAAAGAGGAGAGATCTGTTATACTAAAATTCTTGTCCAGCGACATGTTGCGTGCTCATTTGTTGCCTGATATAGAGCACTTCGCACTCCTTGTTATTAACACGTGGAAGGATGGGCTGTGCCTTTCTGTCAAAGAGGAGGCCAGAAAGGTAAGTAGTTATTTTTTTATTATGTAATTTAAAAATCTAAACAATCGGCAAAAATTGTTATATGATCTGAAGATTGTAGTATATGTGTAAATTATTAAGACAACATACATCCAGTACTTATATACCATGACTAATTACTACCTGGCTTTCAATTCGCCTATAATTATAATTTATTGAAGCATGTAGTACTGATCAGCAGTGTAACATTCTATGAATGTAACATATATACAAAATATATAAGTAACAACCATGCTTACTGACTAATGTACAATGTTCTCTTCTTCATTGAACATTGTATTGTATTTTTATCTACGCAGTTTGCATATTATACAATAGCAAAGACTATTCTAAGCATGGAGCCTGGAATGCCAGAAACAGAGAAGATGAGAAGAGAATATAGCACTCTCAACCAACGGGCTGCGTCAATGCCTCTCAACTTTCCTGGAACTCTATATTGGAAGGCTCTCAAGGTGCTTGACACTTCTTTTACAAAAATAAAAGTATATTGGAACTATATAATTATCAAACAAACAAGGATCATATCTAAATGATTTGTCAATGCAGTCCCGGTCGGAGATTTATAGTGAGATTGAACGCAAGATGGATTCAAGGATGATGGAGATGATTAGGCAAGGAGATATGAAAGGAAATAATGACATGCTTAGCTGGTGTCTGACAGAAACAAAGCTATCAAGGGAACATATGCTTGATCTCCTCTTGGGCACTCTCTTTGCCAGTCAAGAAGCCCCGACTGTCGCACTCTCTCTCGCCATTTTCTTTCTTGGTCGTTTCCCCAATGCATTTCAAGAATTAAGGGTTATAAACTTATAATGATTTTTATTTACTCACTGTCTCACGAATTATTTCTCCTACTCATGTTTATTCTTCGCTCAAACCATTACTCAGTATAAAACAATATTTTTTCGAATACAGAGCAGTATCTTTCTAATTTCCCCTTTTTCTTGTAAACTAAAATTTTAATCAGTATTACTCCAATTTCAAGTCCAAAATGATATGTTAGTCAACGGGCATGCAAAAGTCTGTTCCATAAATTAGAAGCAAGGGCTTTTTCGCATCAAGTCTCTATATATATCGATAACACACCCAAACTTTCCATGTGATTGATATTTGATAATCTAGCAAATTCGGGCTGCTATATTATTATTATCTTGTGAAGAAATAAGTTATGTATAGTTAAAAAAAAAAAATTATTCCTATCGTTCCTTTAACAGAAGGAAGTATAGTTAAGCTTGTATTCTCTGTACATGTCAGGACTTTTTTATATTTATTCTAATTTCTGGATTAGGATGAGCACCTCGCAATTGCAAGAAAAAAGACTGAAAGAGCAGAAACTAAACTAAATTGGGAAGACTACAAGCAGATGGTGTTCACCGAATGCGTATGTATTATATGTTAATCTAGGTTTCTCTATCGAGTAATAGTACTACATAACACTAATTACAAAAATTAAAATAATTGTATTGCTTGATGGTTTATGAAGGTTGTGAATGAGAGTATGAGGCTAGGCAATATAACTAAATTTGTGCCTAGAAAAGTCATTCAAGATGTGCGTTACCAAGGTAAAAGTACAAGTATTTGCATATCTTTGTGATAATGTTCATTCTGTGACACTTGCATGACTACTGTTATAGAAATAAGATATAATGATTGAGCATTTGTGTTACTTTTTTTTTAATATATTTGCAACAAAATTTCTTTCCATACATTACACCTTAAATTGGAAAAGAAACTAATTCTATTGATTACAATAATACAATGTTAAACCTTTCACCTCCGACATAATTTTGTCAATCAAACACGATTAGACACAAAGTTTTATTTTTTTTCCATTCCCTCTTTTCCTCTACTCTTCATCCAAATAAAGTGTAAAGCAATCCTAATTCTGAGTTTAGATTCGGACTGTCCAATCTATTTTGCACGAATATTAAAGATATTCCGTACATTCCACCTCGCATCAGAATCAGTCCAATCATGTCTGATGTGGAATGCATGCGCATCCCCATGGAGTCAAATCATCCACATGGAGTGAATTGAATAATTATCGATGCATGTGCATTCATTAATTAATCGAATCTCCATGACAGATATCGATGTATTTACTTCAGTTGTTTAATTCACTTGATTCAATCAATATCAGATCGCATCTACAGCCAGCTGCAGTAGAATTGTTGGATTAAAAGATGAGATCTCAAAGATAAGAAATAATTGATTTTTGTCACATCGACATCCAATAAATGTGCTGCCTCTATTTGACAATAATCCACACGTATCATGCAAGATGCTTTCAGATTATTTAACAATCTTTTGTTTTTTGGTTAGAAATATACAAATCCGGAGTTAACCCGAAAGTTCGGTAGATATCATTGTGAGCTTTATGAAATGAGGTCATACACTAAAATTGAACTCTCGAGTGAAAAGTTACGCTATGTTTAAAAGAGGTGTTTTAGATAAATATATGTACAAAGAAGAAGGTGCCCATGACAGAGCCTCAATGCTCAACATGCTTGAACCCAAGATGCGTAAAGGAGGCGGTGTCTGATCCGAGGTAATGGGATGAAGCCCGTCTCCATAAAATGAATGGTGATCAACATGATAAAATGTAGATCCTCTCAGGATACTATGACCTGCCCTCAATCGAGTCTCCAGAGTCCAGTCAATAGGATCTCCAGGAAATCTACTCCTCAGTAGGAATGAAACCAATGGCAGTGGGTCATGCCTAATGAAAGGAATCCCTGCAAATGACCAAACCAGTTAGCGAAGGGAAAATTTAATAAATGAACAGTTAAAGAATTTAGAGAAATATTGAATGAAATGTTTTGTATTGTAAATCATACTGTGTTACAATCAGCATGTATATAAAGGCGTTACATTTTTGTTAGGAGTGTTTATGTTACGCCTAATTGACAGCTCAGTAATCTTCTAACTAATCGTCTGACAGTTCACTAATGTATCCCTATTATGCCCCCTCAAGCGAAACATGGTGCGGTGGTAATGTTGAGCTTGCTCCGAAAAGAAGGTTGGTACCAATATCTCAATGTCATTGTTCTTGCGATTGAATCGTCAAGTTGTATGTTTGAATCTCCTTGAAGGTAGAAGAAGGTAGAGAGAGAAACCTGAGCTCTTTTGGCTCAAGAATGCTTCCATGTACTTGAGAGGCTTATTTGAGTCCTTTTTGAAAAATAAAAACTAAAAGAAAGAAAAGAAAATTGAATAGCTTATTTGGTTTCAAGAGGCTATTTATCTTAGGGGTGTTCAAATGGTCGGTTCAGTTTAAACCTAACTAAAATAATCAAATTGAACTTAAAACCAAAGTTTGAAAATCTAACCGAACCAACTGAACTAAAATAACAAACCAAATTAAAACCGAACTATTTAAACCGATTTAAACTTCGGTTTGATCGGTTGAACCGAATTTTCTCAAAAATCAAAACTCAATATACCTATACATTCATAATTTCAATTTGATCGGTTGAACCAAGGATTAATGAACCAAAATCAGTTTAATCTATCAATAAAATCAGTCAGTTCAGTTTAGTTTAATCGGTTTTGAGAAATCAAAACCGAACCGAACCATTTAAACTGAATCTTACCAGTTCAGTTCAAAACCAAATAAACCGAACCATTTAAACACCCCTAATTTATCTGTTTTGTCTCATTTTTTAGAAGCATTTTGAAGATAGAGGAAGAGAAGAGGAGTCCGGCCGACATTAGTTTGGCTTGGTTATTCATTTGAAAAATAGGGGATTTATTTTTGGAATAGCTGTGGAAGAATTTGAATTGAAGAGGCAGTGAAGTGGTAGGTGTTTGATCAAAGATTTTCGGAGCTTGGTATCATTTTAAAATGTTTTCTATTTCGTCAATTTGCAAATCTGGAACGAAATTAGACTTGGGTTTTGAAGGAAAATTACAGAAATTGGATTTTGCAGTGGGCTTTCAACATCAGCCCAAATAAAGAAAGAAAACAGAGAGTGATCGGACAGCACTGCAAAACAGACCCATTAACACTTCTTCATTCTGCTTTTTACTTTTCTTTTTCAATTTTTATCATGTTTTGGCAATACTTAAGGTTGCGAGGAAATACATAACAAATGCCTCCACTTTGTCTCTGTTATGCTTCTATTATAGACGGCAATAACTTGTAATTTAAAACTTAAATGTTAATTTTAATCGGTTAGATATGATCTATATTATTTTCTCAATACACGTGTAAAAGATCACATTTATATTTTGTTTGGATAAATTAATATCAACCGCTTATAAAAATATACTGATTTGAATAAATTCTAGACGTTAATCTTTTTTCAATTTATAGATTCATATAAAATATAAATTGAAAAGTAATATTTTTTTTATTTATATGCAGAGAAAATAATATTGAACACATCATATTATTTTTAAGAACTTTTCAAAAGTGAAGGAGACACAAAATGAAAATAAAGACATTTGAACTCTCTTAACTTGATATATTAAAGACCGAACTACTCGTTTGAAAAATAATCTGTTAATTAAAAATCCAAATGTTGATTTCAATCAGACGATTAAATGTGATATTTTAATTATAGACAAACCGGACAGATAAAAACTGACAAAAAGCTATGATTGATTTTGACAGTCAGATCTAAAGTCAATAATTTAAATCTTATCAACGTACAAGTGCAGAGGAAAAAACAAATTTTTAATATTTGATTAATCAGAAAAAAAAATTTGGAATAAAGTCATTTGATTATTATATATATTTCTTTGGTGAAAGGAACCATAAAATTAGCATAGTCCTTTTCAGTTTTTTCTTCTTTTTTTTTGAATCTGAAATAAAATTCTCTGCTTCACGGGGTAGAAAATTTCTGCCCCTAGAGTCTCTGTGAGTTGGAACCGATTACTGTTTACGATTTAACTTTTTATTACTGTTTTTAAATGAGCTCCACCCGCAGAGACTCTGAGAGCAGGAATTTCCTGCTCCTGAGGGGCAGAGGATTCGGTCTCTTTGAATCTGTTTCTTAGCTTGTGACTGGAACCCACACAAATTTGTTTTGACATTTGCGGACAGTTTTAATTTTCAGGTGGGGTCATTATTTGCAATTTTTTTTTATGATAGAAAGATAGCTATTAATATAGTCTTTCAATTTCTATTTATATTTAATGTTTATACAAAAACTTTTATCTAGATTTCAAATGCACTATTTTTTACTCGGAGAGTAATATTTTGTCAATAGGTACAAAGATTAATTTTTGAAAGCAAGGGTTTAAATATCTTCATTTCTTTTAATTAAAAAACGAGGTTGATTTTTGTTAAAATATCAAATTAATTAATGAAAAAGAAGATTTCAAGTTCATTATGCATTTTTTTTTTTTAACATGAATAAGTTATAAGTTTATAAAAATATATTAATATGGATAATTTTTAGACATTAATTTTTGTACTTATAGCTCATAAAAAAAAATTTGAAAAGTAATTATGGAAGCTAGTAATTGTCCTCGCAGTAAAAGTCCTGAAATATGTCCCGCACTATAATTAGCTGGAGGACCACTCAAAACTATATAGGGAACCTTAACTATCTAGAGGACCGCTGAGCTCTAGCACTAGATTTTTTTCTGAAAGTATTAATATTGCCATTATAAATTATTTACCTCTATGCACGAAAGTTTTTATACCTTATTTTTATGGGGGACCTTAATTAATATTCTTGATTTTTTTTAAATGTCATTCAAGAAATTTTTAACTGATATGACAAACTATCTTCATTTCTTTTTATTTTATTAATATATAATTTTGTATGAGATTTGTGTTATAAAAATATGTTAAAGGATCAATTAACATGTATGTTATTTAATAAATATGTGTATGTAGATGTCATTTAATATGTCATTTGAGAATATAATTTGTTATTAATTAGTCTAAATATTTTTTTATAAAAATATGTTATTTTGTATAATTTTTTTTTTATTCTCTTGTAATAAGTCTTGTTGCAACACAGAGACATGATACTAATTAAGTTATCTTATTAAGCTAGCTAGTAACAGCCCTGATGCAAAACCCGGAGGTGACAGCTGCGAAGGTTTTAATATTTTACACTTCCAAGTATTGAGCTGCACATTTGTTCTAATTTTTTTTTTTTAATTACAAATTTGAGGGCGTCACAGATGAATTTATATACAACTGAGAACTCCATGATGAATGAAAGAATACGGAACAAAACAAATAATTAACAGATGCCAGTACAAGCTATCACTAATCAAGCAGCACCAGATAGTCTACTCAGAGCACGCCGCAAACCTCTCGACCTTGGAATCATTGAGGTTGATACCAACCATGGCCTCTCCAAGCCCGCTGCTCACCTCCGCCAGTATGTCCGGGTCACTGTAATGAGTCACAGCCTGCACTATTGCCCTGGCCCTACGTGACGGATCCCCGCTCTTGAATATCCCTGACCCGACAAACACCCCGTCACAACCCAACTGCATCATCAGTGCCGCATCCGCTGGTGTTGCCACTCCACCAGCCGCGAACTGCACCACCGGAAGACGGCCCAGCTGCTTGGTTTGCATGACAAGATCATAAGGTGCCGCAATCTTCTTAGCGAAGGTGAAGACCTCGTCGTCATCCATTGAACAGAGGGCACGGATGTCCCCATTGACAGAGCGCACATGGCGCACGGCTTCAATCACGTTACCTGTCCCAGCCTCCCCCTTGGTGCGGATCATGGCTGCGCCTTCGCGGATACGACGCAAGGCCTCTCCAAGGTTGCGGCACCCGCACACAAATGGCACCTTGAAATTGTGCTTGTTGATGTGGTGTTGTTCGTCAGCTAAGGTGAGCACTTCACTCTCATCAATATAGTCAACTCCAATTGCCTCGAGGATCTGAGCCTCGACAAAGTGGCCGATACACGCCTTCGCCATGACTGGGATGGTGACGGCACGCTTGATTTCGCTAATGAGGCCAGGGTCGCTCATGCGTGAGACACCACCTTGAGCACGGATGTCGGCGGGTACACGCTCCAGGGCCATGACAGCGCAAGCTCCAGCCTCCTCAGCAATTCGCGCTTGATCTGGTGTGACAACATCCATTATCACACCACCGCGAAGCATCTGAGCAAGCCCTACCTTCACAGAGAATGTCGCCGATTTCTTCGACGTTTCAGAGAGCTCTCCGCTGTTTCCGTATACTGCTACCACTCCTTTATCCGCCACCTTTTATTTTATTTTTTTTATTTTTAGAATTTCCCTTTCCTCTCTTTTTCTTTTGCCTCTCTTATTTCTCTGTGGTAGTGTGCTGAATCAGAGGAGTAAAGATAACCTCATATAATAAAGGCGACGAAGGAACGGAGCCTACCTCACCGTTCGAGCTTAAATTAGAACCATACACAGATGCACGAAATCCTTTACGCTTTGTGCTAAGATATAACAAACAAATCAGATTCAAACTTACTATTTCAGGTACCGTAGGTGATCAGAATCAATAAGGAACGATCCTGGTCAATTTGGTAAAGAAACAAAAGAAAAGTAGTGCCCATACTATTAATTAAATCGGACCATATAATGAAATGGAACGGATCAGATTTATCTAAACATTTTTTTGAAATAGTGAATACGGACTAGAAAAGGCGGCAATATTGTCCTTCTTTCTCTCTCCTTTTGGTTGCACCAGAGCATAGTGACAAACGGATAATTTGGATTCAGTTCGGCAAAATTAAAAATTCGTAATTCGAGAATAATTCGAGTATAATTCGGAATAATTCGGAATTATACATTGAATCCGAATCAGAGATATTGATTTACAAGAGTTGCAAAAAAAAAAAAAAATAGCAAATTACAGTACATATGAACAGGTGAATTATGAACTATGAAAGTATGAAGTGAATTATGTGCTTATGAAATAATGCACACATCAATAAATACAAAGTTCAAGCAATACAAGATCTAACTGTACTTTTGATTCAATGTGTCATATTAAAGTGTGAAGTGACCCCCACAAACACTGCTACTAAGTACTAATCCACATGATTCACTCAAAGGAGGATGACAGGTGAAGAAAATGCTTTTATTAATAAACAATTAATTAAGTAAATATCGATAATGGAAAATGAATCTGAATTTTTTTGAAATATAGGGAACACGTGAGAGTTTATAACGTCCTATGGACGTTATAGACTATCACAGCCAGAATTAGCGATAAACTAATTATTACCGCACTTTTTAATTAACTAAAAAAAATCAGTAGACGTGATTGTTAATCACGTTTAACCACTTCAAATGCAGATTTTTCGCGACAGAGTACCGTCATTGTTTAGTTTTTTTTTTTTGCAACGCTACTTTTCGCGAGGGAGTACCGTCAAAAATGCACTTTTTTCCTCGCAAAAAGTGTTCACTTTGTTGTTGTAGCCATTTCATTCAAATTGGGCCACTTCAAATATATTGCTGGATGTGATTAAAAATAACATCCAGTAATTTTTTTTTTTTTTTTTGCTTTTTTAGTTAATATCTAAGTGTAAGTTCAAAGATTTACAGTTAATTCTGACTATGATAGTTTATAACGTTCAAAGAATGTTATACACAATCACATTTTTCCTATGTTTCGAAAAAACTCAGATTCGTTATCTATTGTCAATATTTATTTAATTAATTTCTTTTAAATAAAAATTTTAGGAAAAAAAACATGCATACCAAATTTTCCTCTCCTCATGAGCGATGAAGGAAATTTGGCAACAAATTTTTTGAATAAAACACGAATAATTCGTAAAACGTTTTATTCGCATTTTATTTCTCAAATAAATCGGTTAAAATTCAGTCAACTGTTTTATTCGTTGTTCGATTCGATAATCTCTAAAAACATATTTTATTCGCATTTTATTCATGTTTGTTACTATGCACCAGCATTTATTCAATAATCTCTAAAAAAATATTTTATTCATGAATAAAATGCGAGTCATGTTTGTTACTATGCACCAGCATGCCCTAATTTTCACTTTTCCAGTAAATCCTCATTTTTCCAATGGATACTGATATTATGAATTGTCTGTATTTATTACTTTGCTGCAGTTCTTAGACAGGCATGTGACAAGTCGAAACAGAACATAAAAAATGAATAAGTGGGCTTTGATGTCAGCAAGTTATCCATATCTTATGATGATATTCGTATGTAGAAATTTGTGTGGTGTGTTTTCGAGGAAAACGTTTTTTAAATCTGACACAAATTTCAAAACAGATCCCTATATATATCTAAATAGGCACCTCCAATATATTAATTCCAATCTCAAAACGGACCCTCTCACCAATGAAAACACTGGAATTAAGATCGTACAACAAGAATGCGACACTTTTCGCGAAGATAAAAGATGACTTTTTGTGACAAATTACTCTTATTGTTTAACTTTTTTTTTTTGCGATGGACTACCCTCATTATATATGCATATTAGTATCGGAATACAACCGATTCTAACTAAAGCAATACTAATACGTACTCTAATAATCTAGATCGGTTAAAGAACCAATCCAAATAATTGTATTCGGATCGGTTCTTCTCTACAACCGATCCAGATTATTACTATTTGGATCGATTCTTTTAAAGAACCAATCCTAATATTTGTTAATCTAGATCGGTTGTATAAAAGAACTGATCATAAAACAAATTACTTGAATCGGTTCTTTTATACAACCGATCTAGATCAACCAATATTAGGACCGGTTATTTAGAAAAACTGATCAAAATAGTTAGTTTTCATTTTTTTTTTCTAAATATTTATTAAGATCAGTTGTTTAAGTAACCAATTCAGATTAGTACTTATTAGGATCGGTTATTTTTAAACAACCGATCCTAATGGTTATTTGAATGTTTTTTTTTATAAAAAAATCAAAATCTGGATCGGTTAATTGGTTAAATTGATCCTTTATATGTGTATCTAGATCGGTTTCTTGGAAATAACCGATCTTGATTTTTTATTGAATCTAAAAAAAATATTTTCATTTATTTGGCTAGCTTCCCATATATATTTTGCTGGCTAGTATATATTTTGCACATTAAAGATCCAGTGCTCGAGCTTAGCGGTCCTCTAGATAGTTAAGGTTCCCTATGCAGTTTTGAGTGGTCCCCCAGCTAATTATGGTGCAGGACATATTTCAGGACTTTTATTGCGAGGACAATTACCAGCTTCCATAATTACTTTTCAATTTTGTTTTTTTATCAACTATAAGTACAAAAATTAATGTCTAAAAATTATCCATATTAATATATTTTTATAAACTTTTAACTTATTCATATTAAAAAAAAAATTCATAATGAACTTGAAACCTTCTTTTCCGTTAATTAATTTGATATTTTAACAAAAATCAACTTCGTTTTTTAATTAAAAAAATGAAGATATTTAAACCCTTGCTTTCAAAAATTAATCTTTGTATCTATTGACAAAAGATTACACTCTCCGAGAAAAAAATCGTGCATTTGAAATCTAGATAAAATTTTGTTTTTATAAACATTAAACATAAATAGAAATTGAAAGACTATATTAATAGCTATCTTTCTATCATTAAAAAAATTGCAAATAATGACCCCACCTGAAAATTAAAACTGTCTGCAAATGGCATCAGGTTCGTATCAAAACAAATTTGTGTGGTCCCAGTCACAAGCTAAGAACCAGATTCAAAACGAAAAAAGAAAAAACTGAAAAGGACGACACTAATTTTATGGTTCCTTTCATATACCAAAGAAAAATATATAACAATCAAATGACTTTATTCGAAAAATTTTTTCTGATTAATCAAATATTAAATTTGTTTTTTCCTCTGCACTTGTACGTTGATAAGTTTTAAATTATTGACTCTAGATCTGACTGTGAAAATCAATCATAGCTGTTTATCAGTTTTTATCTATCCGGTTTGTCTATAATTAAAATATCACATTTAATCGGCTGATTGAAATCAACATTTCGATTTTTAATTAACAGATTATTTTTCAAACGCATAGTTCAGTCTTTAATATATCAAGTTAAGAGAGTTCAAATGTCTTTATTTTCATTTTTCGTGTCTTTTTCACTTTTGAAATGTTCTTAAAAATAATATAATGTGATTAATATTATTTTCTCTACATATAAATAAAAAAATATTACTTTTCAATTTATGTTTTATATAAATCTATAAGTTGAAAAAAATTTATGTCTAGAATTTATTCAAATCAGTGTGTTTTTATAAACGGTTGATATTAATTAATCCAAACAAAATCTAAATGTGATCTTTTACGCGTGTATTAAGAAAATAATATAGATCATATCTAACTGATTAAAATTAACATTTAAGTTTTAAATTACAAGCTATCGCCTTTCTATAATAGAAGCATAACAGAGATAAAGTGGAGGCATTTGTTATGTATTTCCTCGCCACCTTAAGTATTGCCAAAACATGATAAAAATTGAAAAAAGAAAAGTAAAAAGCAGAAGGAAGAAGTGTTAATGGGTCTGTTTTGCGGTGCTGTCCGATCATTCTCTGTTTTCTTTCTTTATTTGGGCTGATGTTGAAAGCCCACTGCAAAATCCAATTTCTGTAATTTTCCTTCAAAGCCCAAGTCCAATTTCGTTCCAGATTTGCAAATTGCCGAAATAGAAAACATTTTAAAAATGATACAAGCTCCGAAAATCTTTGATCAAACACCTACCACTTCAATGCCTCTTCAATTCAAATTCTTCCACAGCTATTCCAAAAATAAATCCCCTATTTTTCAGATAAATACCTAGCCAAACCAATGTTTACCAGTGAAAAAACTGTAATTAGGATCGGCTGTTTACACACATTAGTATCAGACTTTAGCTAATCCTGATCAAGGCGATACTAATACTACAATAATATGGATTGGTTCTTTAACTGATCCTAACCGGCTCTTATCTTGATCGGTTCTACAGAATAACTGATCCTAATAAATATTAATCTAGATCGGTTTTTGTAAACAACTGATCTAGATTAATGTATATTAGGATCAGTTGTTTAGTAGAACCGATCCTAATAGTTTTTTCCACATTTTTGTAATACCCATTAGGATATATAAATTAGCATCGGTTGTATAGCAAAACCGATCCTAATCGTATGTATTAGGATGGTTGTTCTATACAACCAATCCTAATACAAACTATTATGATCAGTTTTTCTATACAATCGATCCTAATACAGACTATTAGGATCAGTTGTTATATATAACTAATCCTAATTGTTTTTTTAAAGATTTTTTCAATAAAAATTGGTATCTATATTGATTTTTTAATTGAAACCGATCCTGATGTTTTATTGAATCTAGAAAAAATATTTTTATTTATTAGGCCAGCTTCCATATATGTTGGCCCAATATGCTAAATTATAATTTTTTGCATACAAATCACGTACACATCCTAAATTAAATATCATAGACATACACATACAAAATTAAATATCATACACAAATCCTATATTATTACAAAAAAAATCATATTCATGCAAATTAAGTTTACACATCACATTCTAAATGGTTGAACTTCTTCTTGGCTTTACCTCATTTAGTAAAATTTGAACCCACATTAGGCAAAGGTCAGCCAAGCGTTGTGCAGTATGTTTAGCGGGAATATCCTGCATTTTTTAAAAGATAGAAGACCATGCACAATTAATTGTATATTTTATTATATTTGAAACAACAATGCTTACTTTTGGAAAATATATAAATGAATATAGACCTTTAACTTTGGAAAATCCTCGAGGAATTCCTTTATTATGTCTTCCATGAGCAACATGACATAATATGCATATTCCTAGCTGGCTGGTTGTTGTGAGCACTATATAACAAGTTTGAAAATATTAAAATGTATGTTAATGAGCATACAAATGGCTTATATGTCTAGATATTCATAATTTTTTGCATCTTGGTCCCTATAATCATATATCAATAGAAACTATTACCCATTTCCTTGATGAACCGTTAAAGAAGTACCTATTTTCTTGATGAAGACACTGTTGAAATATGAACACATTGAACAATCAGTACTTACGAGAGATATTTGATTTTGTGCCAATACCTTCAAAAGAAAGGCATATAGGTGATCTTAATTTTGTGAAATTTGAATTAAAAGAACTAAATTCTACAATTATTATGAATATTAACTCACAGCATCCAGATTTTAATAACTGGTACAGTGAGCCACTCCCGTGGTGTAAGATAATCATTTGCATAAACGGATATGGACTATGCCTGATGGAAAAGTCAAGTGGCGGATCAATTTGGAATGGACTGCCATCTTACTTAAAAAAAGTAAACAAAAATGTAAAATTTGATCCCTCCTCTATATATATTATATTTTTAAAATCTAAACATTCGATTCAAACAATACAACAATTAATATATATTAAAATGTACTTTGAGAACAAATTTTACAATTCCCAATGGTCTAGAATTTTAACTGTTTATTGAAATCATTGATTTTAAAATTGGCTTAATAAATAGTAAAAACTTTCTTAAAAATGTAAAATTTAGTCTCCAAGCACAATTTAATATATAGATCACCTATAACGGTTTGGAATGACCATTTAGACTTTTTAAATTGAAAACCAATTGGGTGCATCACAGCTTCAGAATAAACGATTTGATATTAGCCAACATCTCTCTATATATATATACTAGTATCATGCCTGTGCGTTGAGATACACAATTTTTTAGGCTCTGCTGCGATCAATGAAAATGGAAAAATGTGGAAAGCTGCTAGGGAGTAAATCAATAATATGACTTTTTTGTTCTCTTCCAAAATTGAATAAGAGGTATGTAATTTGGAAATGAGATATGATATCTGTCAAAATCGGAAATTAATCTCTTTATGTTCTAATCAAAGCTAGAGAGAGATATGTAACAAAAATTTAATGCTAAGTTCATTTCCTCAATTCTTGGTATATGTGTAGCAATAGAATATCTCTAATTAAATTTAGACTTATACACATTAAAAACGATGACATCTTATTACCTTTCAAATTAATTAAATTGATAATTTTGGTTCGAACGTGGAAACCATTTAGAACAGTAGTGATTGCTTGTTGAAAGGGTGCTGATATTCACACCACAAAAAATATTATTAACACAACAAGCTTTAAATATTTTGATAAATAGACAACTTTACCCCTAAATTTGTTTCTTGATCAATAAGTCATTTATTTCTTTTTTTAATTGATAAGTTTTTTAAATATCAACTTCTAAATTTGATATCCTTCATTCATGTTATCTTCTAATTGTATACTATATGATGAAAATAAGAAAACAAATATTTAGCATGTTACCCAATCAAATTTTGAAATAATATGCCCCAATTACCACTTTTTTTTTCTCCTACAGATGTAATTGCTTCCTACTTTTAATTATGTTACTGAATTGATTGAAAATTATGTGGATAATATTTTTTGTTAATTGTAAATTGTATAATTTAATTAAATCTTAGATAATTTTATATTTACATCTGATCATTATAATTAATAAAATCTACAATTTATTATCTATTAATTTAAGTATAAGTTTTTCATTTTGTTAATTCGTAAATTGAATTTTCAGCTTGTTAATGATGAGTTTTAAATTTTAATTATTGTCTTTCGTTCTTTAGGAAAGAAATGCATCTAGAGACAAATATTTTGATTTTGGAAATAAAATGAATCATAATCATTAAAATAAAGAAAGTATTGATTGCACAATCAAATAAAGGAAGCTATAGCAATAATAAAAGAGGGACAAAATTGTCTATACAAATAAAAAATTTGAGATTGTTGTGTTAATAAAAAAAATAGTTGTGTTAAAATCAGCATCCTTGTTGAAACGTCACACAATTTCAAAAGCTATACGGAACTTAGCATTAATTCCATTGCTAGTCGAAAGGGTGGTGCCTTCTGTAAGGCATTTAATTACTGATTGCATATTCTGATCCTACGGTAGTTGAAATTATGAGAATCGGTTTCTATCAATCCAATTTTTTAAGTGGCCCCGTACTATTTCACTACCCTTCGCCATTAATGAGAACAGTTTTTTGAGTTATTGCTCAGTGGCCGAGCTAGTTATATATTTGGAGAGAGAGGCAGAGGGAGGGATCGAGCCGATTTTTTTATTAATAAGAACAAAAATAAAAAATATCATCGACAATAGATAATGAATTGGTGTAGTTTTGGAATATAATTAAGAAAACCGTTATTGTATATAATGTCCCGTGGACGTTATAGTTAATAACGTCCTAGTAACCCAAATTTTTTAACTCAGATCACTAATTAAAAACAATAAAATCCAGGCTCTGCGTGACAAAAATAAAAATAAAGGTTGTCCGTTATTCTCCATAACGTCCGAAGCCTTTATTTTTTTTATTCACAAGTTCTATATATTTTAACTAGATATGCAAAGGACGTCTTAATTTTAAAATTTATGCAGATTAATAGGGATCAATTAAGTGATATAATTATTCACATTAACCAATGACTATTGTTCCGATGGCGTTGTGCATCTATTTTATCGGGTCGAGGTAACGAACCGATGGTGTTTCTACCAAACAATGATACAAAGTGATGTCATTCCGCATTCAATGGCACCTTCTGCATTTTTTTTTAACCGATGGCAAAGGTGTTTAACACCTATTGTTGGATATGTTTGTTGATGGCAAAAGTTACGTACACCATATATTTTGTTTGCGTTGGCATTTGACGGGTCCTAGTTATTTTTGCTATGCCATTTGTTATTAATTTTGAACCGTTGTAAACGATAGTTCTATTAGTTACTAGTTAATCTCCATATATTTGAAACCCAGCAAACCAACAATACTTCTATGAGTAGCATAATGCGCATTATGCTACTCATATATATTTGGACCAACAATAATATATATAGACAACATATATATACAATCCAACATTATAAACCTACAAGCAATATATAAGCCAAGAACAATATAAACCCATATTTGAACCAACAACATATATGTAATTCATTCACTACTACAAAAAAACATATTTACTATCATCCCTTTGTATGTTGAAAGAGATGGCATTGGGTAGTGAACACCGTCTCACCAATCGTTTCAACTGTTGGCATAAGTGATTAACGCCATCGGTTATGAACCGATGACATATATGTATATCTTCCCTATCGGGGCAATAGCCATCGATTTGGAAGCCGATTACGAATTGCGATTTGAACCGACGGCATAGTGTTTTTCTGTAGTAGTGTATGCCGTAGACAGTTGTATTTTTTTGTACTAGTGTTTAATATTATTTGGACAATTTTAAAATAACAAAATCCAAACATAAAAAAACAAGATGTATTTCATAGACTATTAAATAACAAAGTAATTTAAACAAACATATATAATGATCAATATTTAACATCACTTTTTTATTTAATACATAAAAATAACCCCAAATGTAGGCTATTCACTTTTTATTTAATACATGTTGGAGTATTTCCTAAATATTGTTTTCCTTGACATTAATAAATATTATAACGAAGTAAAGTAGAATTGATACATTCTAAACATTTGGCAAGGGAACTCGCAAGACTGGTACTAAGGACAAGGGTTTTTTCAGATGGCAAACTACTCCAAGCTCCTCTGTCATGTCGACGTCAGTTGGCTTGACACCGTCTGGTAATTTCCAATCAAAATGCAATAAAAGCCTAGCGAGAACTATCTCAATGACTGATATACCAAACTCCATACCGGGACAACTTCTTCTACCTGCTCCAAATGGTATGAATTCAAAGTTTCTCCCCTGGAGATCAATACTAGATCCTTCAAACCTCTCTGGAATAAACTCCTCTGCATGACTCCAGTACTCAGGATCCCTTCCTAGAGCCCATGCATTGATTAGCACTCGTGCTCCAGATGGGATCGAATAGCCAAGTAGTTGACATGTCTCCTTGCATTG
This sequence comes from Carex pumila, assembly GCA_033356055.1. Lineage (NCBI taxonomy): Eukaryota > Viridiplantae > Streptophyta > Magnoliopsida > Poales > Cyperaceae > Carex > Carex pumila. The sequence continues at coordinate 180,554 of JARJHM010000137.1, read as the reverse complement.
CCGCGGCACCAATAGTGGCGCAGGTGGATGCAATCTCAGTGTTTCTTTGATAACTAGTTTCAGATAGTTGAGTTTCATGAGGTCATCCTCATCAAAATCAACTTTTTCATTAGCAACATGCCTTATTTCTGCTTGTACCTTGGCCATTATCCTTGGATGCTTGATTAATTCTGTCATTGCCCATTCTATTACAAATGTTTCACCATCTGTTCCTCCAATAATCATTTCCTAAATAAGCAACATAACATGCAGATGGATAAAGTGGATTTACAAATTTAGCACAAAATATGCATGTATTATCATAAATATGTTTTTCAAATGTCCCTGTTTCAATCCCATTGCAATTGGTGCAAGTATTTTTGTAGATTATCACTGAATACATCTCTTTCCATTTGTTTTCCTTTCTTTTTTGTTAAACGTGTAAAACTTGTACATATTACAATAAACAAAAATTGTATGTGGAGAACTCTAAGGATTCATGTCTATTAGTTATCTGTTTGTAATTTAAAAGAGTGAGTCTATGGTATATACTAATATGGAAATCATGTTGAACAGTTTGGATCGACCATTAGGAATTTTAAAACAAAAATATTGATCTGTAGTACGGACCCATTCGTGCTATGAATAGTACCATAGACTCACTCTTTTATTTTTATAGTATTTGGCCAGAAATATATTCTTCAAACTATAAAATAACACATTAATTAATTATCCATGATTGGTACATTCGTGAATAATATAGAATTTTAGATATCAGACATATTTTATGCAAACTTGTGTTTTTTTTCATCTTTCATTTGAATTCACATATAAATAAAGCTCTTATGAACTTTTTCTTTTTCTGAGGAAAAGCCCTTAGGCATATCTTTTATGAACTTACCATGGTAATATCTTTTATGTTTTCAAATGTAATGGGCACGTCGACATTATTATCTTCCATTGCCTTGATTAGAACGTCAACCAAATGGTATTCAATTTTCTCATCTCTGTCATTCTGATGTTGCTTCTGTTTTGCCAAATGCTCTTGTATCATCTCCTCCATTATTGTATCTAGAATCCTACATGTTTTGGTTGATATGAAAATGTTAGCAGAGGAAAAGTGCTGACAGATTCATTTAACAATCTTTTTTGCTAACCCAAATTCACACACAATTACAAACATTCGCATTAATAATGAATTACCTGTAGATTTTGAAATATTTTCTTCTCATCTTCACATCCAACCAGTTTAGCTTTGGGAACAGATCAGATATACTAATCCAAGAAGTTTGTTCTGTTGCCTCATTCATAGTTTTAAACAACATCTCTTGCCTTTTACATCTTTCCCCAAATGTAGCACGAGCGATAATGTTGTTAGCAACCTCACTTACCATTGCAACTAAAATGACTGGTGATTTATCAGAAGAACTGGCGAGCCATTTCAACATGGAATGGACCTCTTCATGCCAAATTGAAGAGAGAGATTTGATCCGCATTGACGAAAGGAGATGATTGACACAAATTCGGCGCTTCCAACGCCAGTCAGTACCATTTGAGAAGGAAATGTTTCTGCAATTACACACTTTTACAGCAAAGGGAATAGGGCGCTCTGAAAAATTTGCATCCTGTTTGATCATCACCTACACACAACATACATATGCATTTAGGTCATACTCATATGAAGGAACTAAATTCTATATTTAGTGTACCAGTAATTTATTTGAAAATTGCAATATGTAATATAATTTTTGCATATCATAGACAGCATTGCAATAAACTACATAAATTTTGTATATAATTTTGTTTGACTGTCTATTATATAACGATTTTATATCGTGCTATTCAGATTAGTGTTTTTTGCTAATTCAATTGATGGATACCTCTTGTGCAGCTTCTCTTGACGTAATGATGACAAGGTCTGTTTGACCTGTACGAAGTAACATGACTGGTCCGTATGTCTGGGCAAGTTCATGCAGGACATGGTGTGGCAATCGAGTGCTAACTAGGTTATGTAGGTTACCAATAATCGGAAGAGTCCATGGACCTGGAGGGAGTTTGCATTTGGATAGAGATTTCGTGGTGTTTTTCCTACGGAGGACTAGAAGAGAGAATGCAAAGAAAAGGAAAGCAATAATTACTCGGTAGGGAAGAGAGGCGAGTGTGAGTTCCATTTCAATTTGTTTTTGGTGTTGTCTAATAGAACTTATAAGAAGATTGATATATCAGTTTGGTTGTGCTTCTATGAAGAAACACTGTGAGCTCGAATTAGATATTTATAAGCCAATTAAATGAAATATAATTATTGTCAATCCTAATGATGTGTAGTCTGTTGAGTGTCATTTATTACCGACACTGTCCATTTTTATGGCATTCCAGCTCATCATTAATCAACAACGTCCATGTATAGTGTTTTCTGTACTTGGTTGTAACTTGTAAATAAATGAATCTAACAATTAACTTCATCTAACGCATACTCCTGCTATTAGTTAATAGCATGGTTCCAAAACTTGGCTGATTCATATCGGATTCGGCCATGATCAAGAAGATTTTCATCCGAGTTACTCGCGCAAGCTTTTTTTTTTGCACGAAAATTCGTCACCAAGTTAGATCCGATCAAATTAGGTTGAGAGGACTGAAATTTCCACTCAATCTCTTGCATCGAGACCAAAATTACACAGTTTTTGAAGTTGAATAAAATCAATTTTGTATTTTAATTTGGATGGTCAGTTAAAAGATCTTGGGAAAGGAAGAAGTGCGACTTAGAAAGAAGAAATAACTCTAGGCATTATAAAACATTGAATAGACATGGTTTACATGCGGTGTATTGTTTTGTTTTGAAAGTATAATTTTGTACATTGTGGACCAAATGGGGTTAAAATGTATAATTGGTTTTATACTCCACTCATACTTCATCACTTTATTTTTGTTTTCGAAATTCAAACCGTCAATCCGAACCGCAAGATACAACGACGAAATTAAGAGAAATAAGTAAGTTGAAATCAAATTTCACACTAATCATAAAAAAAAATCAAAAAAGATATGATGTCACTACAGGTACCTAGAGGGGGTTGAATATGATGTTTTATAAAATCTTACACCTTTTTGGTCGATTGTTGAAAAACTGATATTCTTAAGTTCTAATAAATGTAAATAGAAGAGTTGTGACACAAGAGATGTTAATGGAGTTTAGCAAAAAGGCTTGTCTCTCAAGCATCGCAACTGCTTTTTGGTGTACCATTCTATTACCCAATGAAAAAAGAATACAATTTGTGAATTAGTAAGTCCTTACAACCAATGAAAAATCACACGACGAACTCGTGATACGCGGGCACAAAATCTCTAACCAATGAGCCCTTATTGAACAAGTGGGAAGTCATGCGAGTATGAATAAATGAACCCTTATATTAGTGGATTATATGATGTAATTTTTTGTTTTAATATTATTTGTGGACTAATTAGTTTTTTACATTTTTTACTAATTATGACCAATTTAATCAATTCCGATTTCATGATTCACAAGCCAATTCCGCTTCTGATTCTGATTTTCAAAACCTTGGTCGATAGTCAATACCCACTCCATGAGATATTTTTGTTTTGCTGCTTTTGTTTCCTAATTTGCAAACAAGCGATCTGGACCATTAATGATTGATCGGATGGTTAAGTAGCAGGATAGACTGATATATAGTGGTGTGTGGATAGGAGAGAGATCCCTAATGGAGCAACAGGAAGTGTCCCTTTCAGAATAGAACGCCTGTCAATGCTTGATGACACCATTTTATTTTTGGAATCCAAAATTGAAATAGTGGAATATGCATGGTGGGCCATGTTAGCATTTGAAGCTGTATCAGGTATTAAGATCAACCTAGATAAAAATGAAATGTACCCACTCAATTCTGAAAAGGCAGATGAACTGTCTGAAATATTTAGATGTAAATTAGCACATTTTCCCATTAAACATTTAGGATTGCCTCTGCATGATAGAAAACTTAGTTGCAAAGATTGTTTGTTCTTAACTGATAAAATTGACAAACGATTATCAAATTGGAAAGGACATCTTCTTTCTATAGGAGAAAGACATACTCTTCTAAATTATGTCCTTTAAGCAATAATGATCTTTCAAATGTACATTCTCCCTTTTGGTCAAAAATTGTCAAACTAGAAGGACTAGGACTCAGTAGTATCAAATATATACCTGGTACTAATTCTATAGTTAGATTTTGGGAAGATATTTGGCAAGGGGAATGCTCTTTAGGAGCATCTTACTTCCAATTGTATGAAATTTGTACTAATCCAAATGTGCTACTTTCAGATATCATCAATACACAGGGCAAATGTGTTCAATTTAGGAGAACCCTCACATGGGTTGACAAAACTGAATGTGCTCAAATCCTTCATATGCTTAGCAATATTTCGTTTACTCACTCATTTGATAAAATTTCTTGGAGTTGGGAAACAACAGGCCATTTTACAGTCAAATCATTATATAGATTACTCATATTCAGGGGTATGGGGGGTAGAATATCCTATGATTTGCTGGCATACTCCTCTCCCTCATAAAATTAAAATTTTCATGTGGCTTACTTGTAGGAAAATGATCCTTACCAAAGATAAATTATAGAAAAGGGGATGAAAAGGAAACACTACTTCTAAATTTTGCCATCAAACTGAAACAACCGATCACTTATTTTTAACTTGTCAAATGGCTCCACATATCTGGTTTTGGATGGGTGCTAACCAACATTTTGTTGCTTCTGTTGAAGGGAAAGGGTATAATGGGCTAGTGGGTTCGTCTGGAAATGGATTCGGACCCAATAACACTAGCCAAACTACTAATGGATCCAATTACCACCCTGGCAAACCCAATAAGGAGACCCCCAATGGACCCTCCATTTCAGGTGCTGGCGGGTCACTCTGGAACGGATTAGGCGCTGGCAGGTCATTCTGGAACGGGTCAGGCACTGGCGGATCATCCTAGAACGGGTCAGAGGATAGTTTTGGCGCAAATGGGTCATTTTCAAGCGGGTCAAGGCCTGGAGATCAAATGCACCACTATTTTTAGCAGTTTTCTACAAAGATGAACAATCAGAACCCTCCCAGCATATGTGGCATTGCTTCTAACTAAAAAAATTTCTTTTTTAATCAAATTATTATATGTGGTCCAATAGATCATATGTATGGGAATAAACAACTATTGTCAAACCTCAACCCAACCAATGGTAATAATTTTGTATTGGTTGCAAACGGAATGAAGGCAAAAATAAATGGCGTAGGAGAAATTAATCTATGCAATAAAAAAATTAAAAATATTTTATATTTAGAAACATTTCCCGTAAATTTAATTTATGTAAATAAATTAACACAAGAATTAAATTGTAATGCAATATTTTCTTGTAAAAACGTTGTATTTTAGGACCGGAAAATCGGGGTCAAGATCAGTGAAGGATTTATAGAAAATGGACATTATCTTTTGAACTCCAAATTAAATTTCTGTGCTTCCGCAAATATATATATATATATAGAGAGAGAGATGGGCTATGGTGCATTGCAATGCATGAACCCTCTTGTGCATTGCACTATAAATCATGGATTTAAAGTCCAAACGACCGATCTGAGCTGTTCATCTTGTTCTTCATATTAATATGTGCTTGGGGACTAAATTTTACATTTTTTTGAATTTTTTTACTATTTATTAAGCAATTTTGAAAGTCGCTGATCTGATGGTCCAGAAAATTTTACTGTTTTTTACTGTTCACAGCAAAACAACAATTTTCAAAAATGCTTAATAAATAGTAAAAAAATTAAAAAAAAATGTAAAATTTGGTCTCCAAGCACATTTCAATATGGATTAAACATCTAACGGTTCGGATCGGTCGTTTGGACTTTAAATCGTGATTTATAGTGCAATGTATAAGGGGGTTCATGCATTGCAATGCACCATAGCCCATCTCTATATTATATATATATATATATATATATATATATAGAGGAGGGTTCAAATGCCTCCATGTTTTTGTGCCTCCATCATGCCTCCATCTCTCTCCATCATTTTCAAAGTTCAAATAGTTGATCCGAACCATTCAACCTAACCTCCATACTAAAATATGTTTGGAGACCAAGTTTTATATTTTTAGGAATTTTTTACTATTTTTTTAGATAGGTACAAAATCAGTAAATTTGAACCATCTAAAAACAGTATTTTTGTACCTATCTAAAAAATTGGTAAAAAAATTCCTAAAAATATAAAATTTGGTCTCCAAACATATTTTAGTATGGAGGTTAGGTTGAGCGGTTTGGATCGACTGTTTGAACTTTGAAAATGATGGAGAGAGATGGAGGCATGATGGAGGCACAAAAACACGGAGGCATTTGAACCCTCCTCATATATATATATATATATATATATATATGAGAAAAAGTTGTTAATTCTGACCTTTGGCATAAGAGACTTGGACATCCTCCTGACAAGATTTTAAATAGTATTTTAGATTTTAAAATTTTTAATTATACTAATTGTGAAATTTGCAAGTTAGCAAAATAAACAAAGCTTCATTTTTCTCTTTCTACTAGCAAAAGTAAAGCTCCTTTTGATTTAGTACATTCCGATGTATGGGGACCGGCTCCAATAGAGTCATATAATGGATTCAAATAAAAAACCGGTTGGCTGTAAATGGATGTATAAAATCAAATACAATAGTGATGAAACTATAGAAAGGTATAAAGCAAGACTTGTAGCTAAATAATTTACTCAAACCTATGGCATAGACTATAATAAAACCTTTGCACCGGTTGCAAAAATGAATACCGTAAGAATTTTATTTTCTATTGCCGTGAATAATGGTTGGGATCTCTACCAAATTGATGTTAAAAATGCATTATTTTAAGGAACATTGAAGAAGAGGCGTATATGACATTACCACCCGGCCATAAATTAGAAACAAATTCTAACTTGGCTTATAGGCTTAATAAATCAATTTATGGGATTTAGAACTCAACCTCCAATGAAAATGTATTGCGACAGTAATTCGGCATGACACATAGCTTCTAATGCCATGTTTCATGAATGCACAAAGCATATAGAAGTAGATTGCTACTTTCTTAGAGAAAATGTTCAAGTAAAAGAAATTGAAATACCATACATAAAAAATGAAGATCAACTCGCAGATGTCTTCACTAAAGGCTTGGATCTGGGTCCATTTGAAAAAATTACAAGCAAGCTAGAATTGTACGATATTTACATTCCTAGCTTGAGGGGGAGTGTTGAAAATAAGTGACTAATTATTATTATAACGGCTAGTTTAGAAAGTTGTGTATTGCAATAAATAAATTAGGAGATAAAAGTTAGTTGTGATAATTGGTAATTATAATTAATATGCAACGGCTAATTTTTGAATTCTTCTATAAATAGAGATACATGTAAAGCTCAAATTAAGATTGCAATAAAAAAATTGTTTTTTTACATCTATTCTCTCTTACAAATTTTAATAACTTGTCTATTTTGGTTCCTTGCCTGTGTGCAAGAGGGTTTCCTCAGGTGATATGCTGCAGCCTTGCGAATATGCAAGAGCTTTGTTTTTTAAGAATTATCTTAGTTGACATTGCATGTGGTGTTGAGCTGGATTATTCTCACACACACATGCCTTTTGTAAGTTAACTGTGTTTCGTAAATGAAACTGAGCCTTGGCCTTTTTACCAAAAAAAAATAGTAAATATTAAAAATTATACCAGATTCTATAAATAAATCCTAACAGTCAATACTGGTGCAATCGTATGATTACCTAAGAAGGAAAGACAAGCTGGTGGGACAGCCCGCTGGACGGTGTGTGCAACAGTGGCTTGATTTGGCAACGTAACTAGAACCAAATTTTGACAAGGAAAGGCAACTACAACATTTATTTATAAGTGTCAAGTCCATTTAAAATTCTATTGATCATTCATCAAAACATTGCCAATTTTATTTTCTATGATGAAAGGCTGAGGTATTGAAACCCTACTCATATTATATGTATAACGGCTTGGATCGAATGTTTGAATTTAAATATTCATAAAATCAATTGGTAGTACTACGACTCAATAACTAGCCATTATTTTGATCTCAGTCATTCTCTGTTTCTATATATATATATGTTGCTTTAGCTGCATCTTTAATAAAATGATTATTACAATCAGAGTTGGTTTATGCAAAATTCGTCAGTCTTATTCCCATGGCCCCGCCCCTGCCCATTTGTTTGCAATTTGTCTTTATTCGTCTTGCTTCGCTTGTATCAGTATAGGTGTTGTAATAAATAAATAAATCAGTACAGATGTTGTTAGAGCACATGCAGCTACAGTTTTATAGTATTGTAGTATTAATTTTTCGACCAATACTTTACTGTAGAGCTACACCAGCAACAGTTTTAGAAAATAATTCTAGAGATAGTGGTTGCAACTAATTAATTATGACACGTGTTACCACGTAATAATTAGAGTATTGTCTTTGTATATAACCACATTGAAATCGAGTGTTGCAAAGACCTACCCGTAGGGTGATGTATTAGGGTTGCAGGGACCTTCTTCTTTTGTCATCTAACAACACTACTGAGTCCTACAAAGACTTTCATGTAGAGTGTTGTGTTTGGATTGCAACTTTTTTCTTTTCTTGCCATTTAGTGACACTACTAGAGTACTCTTATAGACGTTCAATTAAAGTGTTGTATAAGAGTTGCAGCTGCCCTCTTTTATTGCCATCTAATGACACAACTAGAGTGTGGCAAAGACCTTCAATTAGATTGATGTATAAGGGTTGCAACTGCCTTCTTCTTTTTCAATATAATGAAACACAATTAGAGTGCTACAAAGAGCTTCACATAGAGTGTTGTACTTGGGTTGCAACCATAGTAGGAATTATCGGTATCGGAATCGGGATCGGTCCCGGCCGATACTGATACGGGATCAGGGTATCGGATCGGTATCGCCTCAGAATCGGCTCAGGATCGGAGTTTTTTTTTCTTTTTCTTTATGATTTGCTACGTGAGGATCAGCTCAGGATTGGATCGGAATAGGCCGATACAGATACGTATCGGCCGATCCATATCGGTATCGGCCGATATTTCCTACTATGGTTGTAACTAACCTCTTCTCTTGTCATCTAACGACACAACTAGAGTACTGCAAAGATTGGCAATTAGAGTGTTGTATAAGGGTTGCAATTGTCCTCTTCTTTTGCCATATAATGTTGTTGCAAAGAAATTCACGTAGAGGGTTGTATTAAGGTTTCAGCAACCTTCTTCTCTTGCCATCTAACGAAACAACTAGAGTGCTGCAAATAAATTTACATATACTGGTTTCACCAAATTTTGGCCATTTTCTAATTAGTTGTCTTTTTCTTTTGGCTTAATTGGTTTATATACCAACTGGGCTAAAAAATTATACCTCTATCGAACTTGAACTAGTACTTTGTTGACTGTTTGGTGAGGTTAATATTGTTTGTACCAACCAAAACTTGGTACCATTTTTTAAATTGAATATCTTTTATATACTAAGTTGACATTCGTATAGTCTATGCACCACATGTATTTGATGGCTTATTGATAGGTACAAATAGGTCTCTGTTATTACACTCACCAGTTACTATGCTAATTGATGGCTTGATCGGTACAAAATAAGTCTATGAATACCAAAGTAATATCAAACTCAAACAACATAAATATTCTAATTGGTGGTCTATTAACGATTTGGCCTGCTCATGAACAAATAAATTATGTTTAAGAAAACAAAATTTCTAAGTAGTAGAAGAAATTAGAAAAACATAAATTACACCGCTCTACTGATACGTGAACTTTTTCTCCATTGTTACTGTTACTAAAAATTGCAATGCTAGAAACAAGATAAATTACATAATGGAAGAAATAAATGTTAGGGAAAATTTCCGTTGTACCCATACAACCTTTCAAAATAGTCAATTCTCCATAAAAACACCATAATATCCAATATCCATACAAACTTAAAATTATTTCTTATATCCCCTTTATTTATTCAACCATTGTATTTAGTTTTTTAAAAACAAAATTGACAAATATACCTTCGTCTTGTTCCTTCTTATTCTTTATCAACTGGGTTTGGTATGAGTTAGAGCCCTCTCAATCCTAATCGAGAGTGATAAAACACAAAGCCTGTCAATCCTTTTCTCTCATCTCCTTAGGTTTTATTTGTTTTATATTTTGGATATTGCGGTTTCAAGTGAAATGCCGCTCTCTTAGACTGACATAGGATCATTGTTGGAGGCACTGCCTGATTCCGGTATGCTTCGGCGGTTGATCTTTGATGTCTCCTGTTAAAAACTGAAACTTCATTTTCCCTTCTATTTTGATTACAAACCCTGAACTATATATGGCGATATTTATTTCAAACAATGTAACATAAGAAGACTAAACTTATTGACATTTTCTTAAGTATGGAAGAAACTGTTTTACATTTTGACTAGCAGTATTTTTGTCAAAAGAAGGTAGTATTACAATCAATATTTATCTATCAAGAAAAATCTGTTATTGTAATAAAATAATGTATGTTATTTATTAGTTTGAACATCCTTTAAAGAACATTAGATGTCACGTACTGTTGCTGACGTTAATTAATTGGACAGGTGGATGTGATACACAACAAAATTACTGTTACTGACAACAAAATTACTGTTTCTGACGTTAATTAATTGTACAGGTGGATGTGATACACAACAAAAGTACTATTGCTGACGTTAATTAATTGCATTTGAATGTCTATTCTTGTACCAGTGTGCCTTTTAACTTCTTTTATTATATGTATCTATACTGCTAATTGTTTCACGTAATCATGAGGGTCCCTGCTAATCATGGACAGTTCAGGATGCCCACAAAAGAAGGATGTGGTGCCCACTGTGCAGTTCTTTATATATTGAAAATTAAACCCAAATTCATTTCAGTCCTGTTTTTGCTAATGCAAAACTCTTTATATTTCCTTGAAGGATGCACGCCATTCTGGTGTTCTCCGTTAGTAGATCTTTGGTGTCTCTTGTTAAAAACTGAAACTTCATTTTCCCTACTGTTTTGGTTACAAACCCTGAACTATAGTGATATTTATTGTAAACAATGTAACATAAGAGCATCTACATCCCTAAAACTCAAAAGGATTTCTAAATAACTGTTGACTACTTTTTAGAAATTATAATCTTTAAAGTTTCTAACTTTCACATCTCTGAAACTCATTTTAGAGTTTTATTAAGCCACGTCAACAACAAATTAAAAAGAAGAAACAATTTGAGCTAATCATTTGACCAACATAGAGTTTATAAACAGTTTCTTAATAAGAAACTTTCTTGTATAATTTTTAACTAAGAAATTCTCCCACATTTTTGAAACTAGATTAGAAACTGCCACGTCAGATTAGAAACTCTAATAGTTTCAGGGATGTAGATACTCTAAAAAGACTAAAATTTATGGATAATGAATAAATAATGTTGTTAACACTTTGATAGTTTGATTTCACTAAATTAGTTTGATAAATGAAAATTGATACGGTAGAATAGAAAATACAGAGAGAAAGGAGAGAACGGATAATACAAACAGAGAGTATTAGGCAGTAGCTGACAAACTTTCAAACAGAGAGGAGGGGAAAAGGATTTTGGTACTGATTGAAAGTATGAAATAATATGTCTGTTTGCATTGGTGTCTAAGAAGCTATTTGACATTATTGAAACAGTAGAAAAGGAGATCAAGTACAAGGAATTATTATTTAATTTTTGTACCGTTCCAACTTCCAACTGTCTCCATTTATTCTTATTTAAGTTTTCGTACCGTTCGAATTTCCAACTGCCTCCATTTATTTACTACGATCTAAGTCAAACTACAGAAAAAGAAAAAGAAAATTATATTCTATTACATATTCTATGGCACCTGTATCAAGTGAGTTAATTACTGTATGAGAAGTGGACCCAGTCATCTGTGACTAGTGATAGGCGTTGGCCTATTTTAAAAAATAAAATTCTTATGCTACAAAAATGAATAATAGGTTTGAACGCATTGTCCCAGGTGAAAAGGATAGTGACATTCATTAACCTTATTGTGGGGGCTTATAATTGGTTCCCTATTTCTTTTAATAATTTAAGGTGCTTATACTTGACCTAATTTTTTGTTTTGTTAAGTTATGATTTTTTTTGCCATATCTAATTGATTAAACGATTATAATTTATGGATGCAATAATATATATTTTTCTATTAAGATTGTATTTGCATTTCTAGGATTAATCTTAATGAATGTCATTACCCATTGCGCCTCGGACATAATTTTTTTTTATTTATAGCATTAGAATTTTGTTTTTCAAAAGTCTGGCTTTGAAACATTAAAATATTCCATCCGTGAGAATTGTTTCCAGCTTTTCTGGAGCCAACTTCTATTACTAGTCACTGACGGCTGGGTCCTACATAACTAAATTAATTAAAGAACCCACCCCATACCGTAAAGGTATTAGAGAAAATAAATTATTTTCTTTGTTTTTCTTTCATTTGTGTATAGTTGGACTTAGATTGTAGAAAATAAATGAATTAGTTGGAACTTGGATTGATTTGAGAAATCCTTGCGATGATCAACGTATATTAAGAACTGTACGTACTATGCGAGACAATAGTATTAATTGTTGTTTGCGAAATTTTTATATTTTATTTGAATATTTGTTGAACATATATATCTGTCAACAATACACTTATTATTAGTGATATACCTCCTGATCACATAGATTGTTTGGAAATATATCAAAGTAGATATATCTGTCACATTGGAGCAGATAAGCTGGAATTTGAGGGAAACATGTCTAGCTTGGAACTACAAGAAAATATCGGTAAGCTATAGTTACAATTATTTTTCAATGCTTATTTTATTTGTATGTACCGTTAAGCTATATATAGTTACAGTTTAATTTAATAATGTTGTTATATACTTATATTTTAGGAATTATAATTTTGTCCGGTGTCGTCCCCTTCCGTTAGCCATTGACACATTCAACAGACGTAGGTGAAGTAACGACTGGCACAGGAAATGGTAGTAGAAATTATTCTTCTTAAACATTTACAAGTTGGAAGCTGATAAATGTACCTCAAACAAAGTACCCGCACGCGTCCCCCAACCTTCTAGAATGTCGGCGATAAAAAAATCAGGTTTTACTTTATACAGCGTAATAACAGTATCAATCTTTCTTTATTATACATAATTTTGCTGCATGAAGAGAAAAACGCTCTGTTAAAAAATTAACAAAGGCACCACCAAATGCAGTGAAACAATCGGACAATTTAAACATATAAAGGAAAACGTTTAAACAACTGCGTTCAAGTGTTTAACTTTCATTATAAATGAGTTAATTTTTCATTTTTTAAAATAAAAACGAATTCCCGAATTCGTCCCCGAGCATAAAATTTAAAGCTCTAAATTTGTACCAATACCCGAGCGCGTCCCCCACCAAAATGTTTACAGCTCTAAATTTTATGTTAGTCAAAACTACTAGTTCTAAGCAAGCAAAGCTCTATTAAATAACAATGAAACTACTGGTTCGAAACAACAATTGTTAGCAGCCTCATCAATTATTTTATGTTAGTCAAAACTCCAATAATGCCAATTTCTAAGCATGTAAAACTCTATTAAATAACAATGAACATGTGTGTAAAGCATATAAACCTGTGCAAGTAAACCAATATATATTGGCAAGAAAATAACATTTTAAAGCATATAAACCTGTGTGTAAAGCATATAAACCTGTGCAAGTAAACCAATATGTACACGCAAGAAAATAACATTTTAAAGCATATAAACCTGTGTGTAAAGCATATAAACCTGTGCAAGTAAACCAATTTGTACTCGGCAAGAAAACAACATTTTAAAGCATATAAACCTGTGCAAGTAAACCAATATGTACTGGCAAGAAAACAACATTTTAAAGCATATAAGCCTGTGTGTAAAGCATATAAACCTGTGCAAGTAAACCAATATATACTGGCAAGAAAATAACATTTTAAAGCATATAAACCTGTGCAAGTAAACCAATATATACTGGCAAGAAAATAACATTTTAAAATATATAAACTTGTGTGTAAAGCATAATAAACCTGTGCAAGTAAACCAATATATACTGGCAAGAAAACACATTTTAAAGCATATAAACATATGTGTAAAGCATATAAACCTGTGTTTACAAACATATTTTAAAGCATATAAACCAGTGTTTACAAAAATTAAAAAATCTGTATTACAAATGTATAAACTTGTGTTTACAAACACATTTTAAAACTTATTCTTCAAATATATTTTAAAGTATATAAACCTGTGTTTACAAATATTGAAAAATCTTCATTTAATGGATTACTTGTTCAAAATGGAGACTGTATTTTTAGTTATTAAATATAAAAAGCTGTTAATTTGCATAATTAAAATTAGAACCAATCCCCCATCACATCCCCGAGCTAACTGGGTTTAAATTGTACTTTAAAGTACTTTAAAGTACGTTCAAGTAAGTAGTTAATTAATAAATAGAGGACCATTAACAATATGGGGGACTAATTTGGGGATTAGTGATTACAACTGTTTCTAACAGACTGTCCGCGAAATTAAAGTGCAAGACAAAAGCATGCAAAGTTAACATTTAAAGCAATCAATGTAAAACTGCAACGCGTTAAAACAACAATTCGTTAATTAATGAAAAATTAATAAATTACCGTTATTAGCGGACAGTTAAATACAGTTAAACCAGTTCGGGGACAGGCTTGGGTTTGATGGCTCGGGGTACAGGAACATTTCTCTTTACAAATTATATTAAATTAGTGGTGGTTTTTGTATGTAATGACGGAAACGATTAATCTTTTCGATTCATTGATTTGTTATGTAAATAGAAGTTAGTCTGTGACTTTTTGTTATGTAACATAACTGTTATTGTATTGTTTGCATGTATTTTCTGGTTACTAACTGACGGTTATTTATTACCAAACAGCTAGAGATTGTAAATAGAAGTTATTTTGTGACTTCTTGTTATGTAACATAATTGTAATTGTGTTACTTGTATTTTCTGATTTTACACTTAGCATTTTAGGAGGGAGCTTAATTATATAAATAATTTTAAAAATTATAAAATATAAATGATAAAATAACCAATTTGTACACTAACCTAGATCTGCCCCTGCAAGAAGGGTCAGTGAAGCAACTGAAGTATGTGTACACATACATTATTGATATACTTAGAAAACAAGAAAATAATTAAGCTCTAAATCTTTAAATGAAAGTTGGATTGTCAACGACTATCAAATTTGACAATATGCAAATGATTGAGCTAACAAATACTTTTTCGGAGTTTAATAATAAATAATAATGCTAGAGGAAACACAAGCATATATCATTGACTTCAAAACCAAAATTTTAAGTAAGTATATATGATTGGACATGGAAGCAATTATAGAGTCATAGTTTAAGAAAGCCAATATTACAAAATCTATCTTTATCATGGACGCATTTTTTTTAGATGAAATGCCAACCTGCAGTAATTTTTTTTGTTTTTTCGGAAGGTTAGTGGCCAACCAGCAGCTAATATATATGACATTGTTTTCAGCTATAAATTGAGCCCAAAACATCTCAATTTCCCTAACACTCCCATTCTCACTAGATGGAGGCACATATCAATACCATTGATCTTACATCTTTCTCTCCCCTACTTCTCCTGCTTGTTCTCTCTGCAATCCTTTTTCTCTATGGAAAGCAGAGCAAAAGAAAGAGTGGACCGAATCTCCCACCGGGAAGCATGGGATGGCCGTTTATGGGAGAAACCTTGGCATATCTTCAGAAACATCCTTCTTTTTCCCTAGGTCGCTATATGAACAATCATATCAATAGGTAATTAATTTAGTTAATGATCATGTGTATTATTATATTGATTGTATTGCTATATCAGCATATTCACTTGTAGCTAGCCATGCATTACCTCTAGTTATTCCAGCGCTTGTTTTTTTTCCATCGTTTAATCTTGAATATGAATATTGCAAAATATAATATCATAGAATGGTTACAATTAAGAAAAACCCTGGAAAATTTTCAAGTGGCACAAATTATAGCATGCATAGATGCTACTGCATCGTGCTTAACAAAGATTCGCAAATATGTACATTAAACATCTTATAAGTTTTTCTCAAAAAGCATCTTATAATTAAGTAGCAATGTAATGGTTCATGCACACAGCATGTGATTAGGTGGCTAGAATTTAGGTATAAATGCTGACATTATATCTAAATTTTCATTTCACTAAGTAGATATCCAAATGTGATTACAGTGATAGAGTTTAGATATCAAAATGCGACCTATTTCATTTTTTAGATAAAAGAGAGATGGAGAGAGAGAGGAGCATTCCAAATTTAAATAGATACCAGAAATTCTTCAAGCACATTTCAATCTAAAATCAATCAATAACAATGAAAAGGTATGTTAGCCATTTTATTATCACTTGTGTCACTTGTGTACATATATTAAAGAGATACAATAATATTTTATTGGGGTATGAACATTTAATAATATCTATACGAGACACCTTGAATTTTATGCAATAATAGTTCACATACATCCCAACAAATAAAAAACATGATCTGTAGATATGGGAAGATTTTCAAATCAAATATCTTGGGCGCTCCAGCAATAATCTCAGCTGATGGAAGGTTCAATCGATTTATACTGCAAAATGAGGGGCGACTTTTTGTAGCCTCATATCCGGAAAGTTACGTGCGGATCTTCGGGGAGGAGCGTGCATTTATAAAATTGACAGGCGAGAGACACAAAGAGGAGAGATCTGTTATACTAAAATTCTTGTCCAGCGACATGTTGCGTGCTCATTTGTTGCCTGATATAGAGCACTTCGCACTCCTTGTTATTAACACGTGGAAGGATGGGCTGTGCCTTTCTGTCAAAGAGGAGGCCAGAAAGGTAAGTAGTTATTTTTTTATTATGTAATTTAAAAATCTAAACAATCGGCAAAAATTGTTATATGATCTGAAGATTGTAGTATATGTGTAAATTATTAAGACAACATACATCCAGTACTTATATACCATGACTAATTACTACCTGGCTTTCAATTCGCCTATAATTATAATTTATTGAAGCATGTAGTACTGATCAGCAGTGTAACATTCTATGAATGTAACATATATACAAAATATATAAGTAACAACCATGCTTACTGACTAATGTACAATGTTCTCTTCTTCATTGAACATTGTATTGTATTTTTATCTACGCAGTTTGCATATTATACAATAGCAAAGACTATTCTAAGCATGGAGCCTGGAATGCCAGAAACAGAGAAGATGAGAAGAGAATATAGCACTCTCAACCAACGGGCTGCGTCAATGCCTCTCAACTTTCCTGGAACTCTATATTGGAAGGCTCTCAAGGTGCTTGACACTTCTTTTACAAAAATAAAAGTATATTGGAACTATATAATTATCAAACAAACAAGGATCATATCTAAATGATTTGTCAATGCAGTCCCGGTCGGAGATTTATAGTGAGATTGAACGCAAGATGGATTCAAGGATGATGGAGATGATTAGGCAAGGAGATATGAAAGGAAATAATGACATGCTTAGCTGGTGTCTGACAGAAACAAAGCTATCAAGGGAACATATGCTTGATCTCCTCTTGGGCACTCTCTTTGCCAGTCAAGAAGCCCCGACTGTCGCACTCTCTCTCGCCATTTTCTTTCTTGGTCGTTTCCCCAATGCATTTCAAGAATTAAGGGTTATAAACTTATAATGATTTTTATTTACTCACTGTCTCACGAATTATTTCTCCTACTCATGTTTATTCTTCGCTCAAACCATTACTCAGTATAAAACAATATTTTTTCGAATACAGAGCAGTATCTTTCTAATTTCCCCTTTTTCTTGTAAACTAAAATTTTAATCAGTATTACTCCAATTTCAAGTCCAAAATGATATGTTAGTCAACGGGCATGCAAAAGTCTGTTCCATAAATTAGAAGCAAGGGCTTTTTCGCATCAAGTCTCTATATATATCGATAACACACCCAAACTTTCCATGTGATTGATATTTGATAATCTAGCAAATTCGGGCTGCTATATTATTATTATCTTGTGAAGAAATAAGTTATGTATAGTTAAAAAAAAAAAATTATTCCTATCGTTCCTTTAACAGAAGGAAGTATAGTTAAGCTTGTATTCTCTGTACATGTCAGGACTTTTTTATATTTATTCTAATTTCTGGATTAGGATGAGCACCTCGCAATTGCAAGAAAAAAGACTGAAAGAGCAGAAACTAAACTAAATTGGGAAGACTACAAGCAGATGGTGTTCACCGAATGCGTATGTATTATATGTTAATCTAGGTTTCTCTATCGAGTAATAGTACTACATAACACTAATTACAAAAATTAAAATAATTGTATTGCTTGATGGTTTATGAAGGTTGTGAATGAGAGTATGAGGCTAGGCAATATAACTAAATTTGTGCCTAGAAAAGTCATTCAAGATGTGCGTTACCAAGGTAAAAGTACAAGTATTTGCATATCTTTGTGATAATGTTCATTCTGTGACACTTGCATGACTACTGTTATTTCCCACTTCAAACCCCAACTTAATGTTTTAAATTAAATATTGAAGGTTATGACATACCGCGCGGCTGGAAGGTATTTCCAGTTTTGTCTGCAGTTAATTTGGATGGATCAATTTACAAAGATCCTCAACAGTTCGATCCTTGGAGGTGGCAGGTTAGTAAATGAAAAAGAAAAAAAGAAAAAAACATTGAACCCGAAAAAAAATCATGAATAAATGATGGCACTATTCGTTTGGGGGTTGTAATTATAAGCACATAATATATGTTTCCATTAAATTAATTTTTACCAATATATAAGTGAAGGGCTTACTATAAGTACAATTGTTTTAATAATTCACTGGTACTGGTACAACTTCAAAATGAATTCACACAATGGTGCTGAATGTTTACATATATTAGTTCACACTAAAACTTAATTGGATCATTCTTTTTTCTACATATAGAACAAGTCAAGAAGCACGGTAGAATTCACACCATTCGGAGGTGGCAGTCGTTATTGTCCCGGAGCAGAGCTAGCAAAGTTGGAATTAGCAGTTTTCTTGCATCATCTTGTTCTGAACTATAGGTGGGAATTGGTCAAGCACGATGAGCCCTTGGCATTTCCATATGTTGAATTTGTGGAGGGTCTACCAATACAAGTATTTAAGATTAATAAGTAAACGTACGTAAATATAGTGACTGCTGAATAGATTAGATGTGCAATGTTTAATTTGGATATTAATCATATCTAAATAAATAAATGAAATATTGAAGCCGTGTTTAATATAGGTGTTTAATTTATTCATATGTATTAAAATTACTTGGAGTGTCGTTCCAGTATAAATTTATACTTTATGGTAGATTAATTTAAAAAATTTTACGACATTTTTAAATTAAAAAAATCAAAGTTGTAAATATGTTCTCAATATTGTTGATAGAACATATCTATATAAAATTTAACAAAACTTGAATATTGTTTTGTCATCCATCAAACGTTCTGACAATTTTTATAATTTAAAAAACTTTTATTCGGATAATCAACCGAAGGAGTTTAACCTGCAAAAAAGAGACCAGGAGAAGGAAAAAGTGGAACAAAATTTCTAGAAGAGGGATTCGAGGTTTAAGTTTGAAAAGACCATAAGCAATCCGCATGAGGAGGATGGTTTAAGTTTGATGTCAAGTGTAGTCTCAAAACCAGTCACGAGAGAGGTTCTTGAGATTGAAACTTGGGATGAGGAGGATGGGCTAGCATCCGTATTCGCTAGCTATTGCAAATATAAAAAAAGTATGGACTTACCCACAACAAATACCAAAAAAACCTATATTTACAAATATAAAAAAAATAAAGTATGGTAAAAAAAATCATTATAAACATTTTTTTACTACAATAAAAAGAAAAAAATACAACATCCAAAATATAAAGAAAAAAACATTAATTTGATACTTCAACTCAATTTTTTAGGCCCTAAAAAAAATGCAATTCCAGAGTATCCTGGATATCCTTTAGGTCTCCTTGTGAAATCTCTCGAACAAAAATTATGTCCGTTTGAAGTTTCTTCATTTTTTATCGTATTCTCGGTGAAGATATGTCTCCCTTGCCTAACCCCAGGACTACACCTCACTCGTTTAGTCTTACAAAAATGTATGTACAAAAAATAGCTGCTTTAGGAACTACTGAAGGGTCCTGGACCTCCATCCCCCAACCTACCGGGCAACAAATCAGAAAAGACCATTTTGCTTTATTGAGAGGGATGAGCCATTTCATACAGATCCAAAAAGACCCTTCGCAGTTACAACAATACTAGGTTTTTCTTCTGTTGGATTAATCCCAGCTGAACAACAAAACACCTTGAAGAGGTATTAAATGGAGATTTAACAAATTAATATTTATGGCTTATTTGTATGCTCTTCAATGTCATATTAATAAAGAAATTTGGAATCACAAGTTCTTAATGACTTGGTAGTTGGATAGCATCGACAGTACCAGTACATCTGTAATTTTCTTCTGAAGAGTGATACTTGCACAAACAATGCCTGTGATTCTCTTCCTATGGTAACATTTCATAAAGAAAAAGACCCAGACAGCTCCAACAAAACTACCCTCAATTTTATTTACAATTATTTTTTATTGACTTGTGATACTCAATTTTATTTTTTATGGACATTTGGGTCTGAGGGTCAATCCGAAATTATTTTGTTTTGTTGCCTCTGTTTCTTAATAAAATTCCAGCTCTATGATGGAAGCAGGGCTTGATGTTGGAATTCAGTCATTTGATAGGCTTGTTTGTAATTTTCCATTAAGTGTAATGTGCTCTGAATAAGTATTAACTTGGCTGCATAAATTGATATTTTTGGCACTGGTGGTGCAGTACCATGCAGATCAATTGTTCTGTTCTTAGATTGATTGTGGGACTGAATCAGAAAGAGCGGTTTCTTAGTTTGGTTTACTGTCTTTTTATGTTTGATAGTTGTACAAAATTAGAAACTCTGGTTTGATTTCAATCCATTTTTTTTATTTGATCATTGTTGAGAAATAGAAAAATAGAAATGATAGCCTCAGAATATTCATCATAGGCTGTAAATAGGAACAAATAAGGGCTAGCATCCATGATACAGCTGTGACAGCTATATTTGGTACCTAGCTTATAATTAGGATGTAATTAGGCAAAGAATCCTGTAATTGTAATTTAGGAAACTGCTCCAACGGCTAGTAGAATTAGCCTATAAATAATCATGTACAAAGAGCTTGTAAATATCAGAAAATTAGTAATAAAAACTAATTATTCATCATTCTGTTTTTTCCCTCAAATTTCCACATGGTATCAGAGCAGGATAAATCCTGACTCAAAAATTCCGCAACAACATAAAAAAGTTGCAGATAACAAAGAACTGCAACCAATTTTCAGAAAAATTCACATCGCCAGCATCCACTCTTATCAATTCTTACCAGCAACCAGAAACCAAAAATCCACTCAAAATCTCTAAGTTTTATTGATTTACTAGCAACCAGAAATTCTTCTCAAAGCATACCAGTAACCAAGAAATCAACATGTCTCAATCCGACAACACTAAACTTACAACCATAACACTCAATGGCAACAGAAATTACATTCCCTGGTCCAGATCAGTAACGATTGGTCTCGGTGGCAAAGGAAAACTTGGCTTTGTCACTGGAACCAAAGAAAAACCCAAATCAGAAAAAACTGTTGCAACTGCCGAATAGACAGCAAAGATTGAAGATGTTGAAAATTAATTCAAAATTATATTTAGATAATCTTTGCATATGTTTAGTTTAGTTAGAAGCAGTTTTTAGACGCATAAAAACTGCATGAGTTATTTTAGGCATTGGTTATTTTCAGCATAGTTATTTTAGGATTAGTCAGAGTAGTGGTTAGTTATTTTCAGCATGTTGTGTAATGGGTGCTTAATTTAGGGAAGTTGTGGGTGGTTATTTTAGGAACATTGTATTGCTTTAAATACTTCTGAATTCTATGTAATTGAGTAAGAGAGAAAGGAAATAAAGCGTTGTTTCTATTCAGAAAAATATTCTTCTCTCTTCAATCCTTTGCATACTGGCACAAAGCAGTGCAGTATTGCTAAGTTTATCCCAACAAAATGGTATCAGAGCTGAAGGTTCGGTGGGCAAGTAATTGAAGGCAGAGTCAAGTTGCAATTGATGGTAGAGTTGTCTGTTGTGCAACCTTGAAGAATTGGGGCGTTTTTAATGGCAGAAAACAGCAGCAGCTTGGGGAATGTGACGCAACCAGCAATTCCTCTCTTCAAAGACGAGAATTATGAGTTTTGGAGTATCAAGATGACGACCTTGTTCAAGTCTCATGGTCTATGGGATTTGGTTAACAACGGTCCACCAAATCAAGATCCGGACCAGCAAGAAAATCAGAAGAAAGATGCAAGGGCGCTATTCTTCATCCAACAAGCAGTGCATGACACCATCTTCTCGAAAATTGCAACAGCCACCAATGCAAAGGAGGTGTGGACAACCCTGAAAACAGCATTTCAAGGGAGTACTCGAGTCATGGCAATAAAGCTTCAAGGCCTACGCAGGGACTTCGAAACATTGCAGATGAACAAGAAGGAATCTGTGCAAATTTTCCTCTCAAGAGTACAAGAGGTGGTCAACCAAATTCGAGCATTTGGAGACACCATGGAAGAGAAGACGGTGGTGGCGACGAGCCTAACACCCAAGTTTGATCATGTAGTTGCAGCAATTGAAGAGTCCAAAGATCTAGCAACCTATTCCTTTGATGAACTGATGGGATCACTGCAGACCCATGAAGCAAAGTTCAGATCAAACGAGAAAGGAGATGAAAGGGCATTCTACAGAAAGGGGGAGTCCTCTCAAGGCAGAGGTGGACGTGGCCATTGTAGATTTGGCAAGTTTGAGAACATGAGGAAGAAGATTGGAGTAATCAATTTTGAATTAAGGGGGAGTGTTGAAAATTAATTCAAAATTATATTTAGATAATCTTTGCATATGTTTAGTTTAGTTAGAAGCAGTTTTTAGACGCATAAAAACTGCATGAGTTATTTTAGGCATTGGTTATTTTCAGCATAGTTATTTTAGGATTAGTTAGAGTAGTGGTTAGTTATTTTCAGCATGTTGTGTAATGGGTGCTTAATTTAGGGAAGTTGTGGGTGGTTATTTTAGGAACATTGTATTGCTTTAAATACTTCTGAATTCTATGTAATTGAGTAAGAGAGAAAGGAAATAAAGCGTTGTTTCTATTCAGAAAAATATTCTTCTCTCTTCAATCTTTTGCATGCTGGCACAATGCAGTGTAGTATTGCTGAGTTTTTCCCAACAAAAGAATGGGAGACCACCGATTAAATGATCATGACATGGCTACTCAGCACAATGGAACCTCAGATTTCCAACGTACTCATGTACTCCAGCACATCAAAGGAGGTTTGGGACAGCCAAAAGAAGGTATGGTCAACAAAAAAACTTTGCTCATATCTTTAGCCTTAAACAAGAGCTTGCCCAAATTAAACAGAGTACCCAAAGCAATAATGAATTGGTGACCGAAATCATGTCAAAGTGGGAAGAACTCAATGTCTATCTCCCACCTACAACAGACCCAATTGAAACCCAAAAAAGATCCGAACAAGATTTAATCTTTACGTACTTGGGAGCACTCGATCCAAGTTATGAATCAATCAGGTCTCAAATCTTAGCATCAGCCGAGATGCCAAGTTTTGATGATGTAGTAGCAAGAATTGAGCAAGAGCAATCGAGGTGGGCTCTCATGAACCCTCAGCAGTCCGAAAATCAAGACAACCAAGCATTTAAGGTACAACACCCTAACTCAAACCTTAGTTTTCGGGACACGGCCAAAGGGAAGGGAGCTTTGAGCACCGAGCAGTGCGACCACTGCAACAAAGCAGGGCACAACTGTGACGGATGTTGGTTCCTCCATCCTCACCTCCGACCGGTCAGAGAGAAGGGTGACAGAGGAGGCAAATGGGGCGGCGGAAAAAAGGAGAAGAAATTCGGTGGTTTTAGCAAGGGTGCAGAGACGGGTGAAGAGACCAGAGATGAATCCGCTCAATCAAATAGCCTAGGCGACTCCTCTGGATCTTCTGTGGCCCAGACGATGCAACTGAATCACTTGCTAACTCAATTGAACAATCTGTTGCAGCAACAGACCCTAGGTTTTGTATATTCCAACAATATTTTTAATTCACCCAAAATTACCAGCAGTTTTAAAATTGCAAATATGTGCCAAAATACAAATACATGGAACAAAAATAAATTGACCAATATTACACAAAATAAAGACCCTAAACATATAATTGTTGCTAATGGAGATAAAGTCCAAATTCATGGTTATGGTACAACAAAGTTTCTTACAAAAGATGTGAAAAATATTTTATATTTGCCAGAGTTTAATTCAAATTTATTGTCAATTAGTAAAATAACTCAAGAATTGAATTGCAATGTCATATTCTCACCAAAGAAAGTGACCTTTCAGGATCGAGAATCAGGGAAGAAGATTGGTGAGGGATGTTTGGAAAATGGTCTGTATTACCTTGATGAAAACACAAATAAATGTCATGTGTCATTAAATTTAGTAGATCGTGACAAATTGTTGCATTGGAGATTTGGTCATCCATCTGATCAAATTTTGAATAAACTTTTTTGTTATAAATTAGATTCAAAAAATTGTGATGTTTGTAAGTTTTCAAAACAATATAGATTACCATTTTCTTTATCTACCAATAAATCAGAAAAATATTTTGATTTAATTCATTCTGATGTTTGGGGTCCAGCCCCTGTTGATTCTTATAACCATTTTAAATATTTTGTCACATTTATTGATGACTTTTCTAGTACTACTTGGGTTTTTCTTTTAAAAGGAAAAAAATGAAGTTTTTTCAAAATTTCAAGAATTTTATAATTTTATTGAAAATCAATATAATGCAAAACTTAAAATTTTTAGATCAGATAATGGAACAGAATACGTAAACAAAAATTTCATAGAATTTTTTAAACAAAAAGGAATTTTACACCAAACTACTTGTATTAATACCCCTGAGCAAAACAGAGTTTCAGAAAGAAAAAATCGACATTTACTTGAAGTCACCAGATCTCTTCTTTTTCAAACTAACGTTCCAAAATCTTATTGGTCAGATGCTGTATTAACTGCAACTTATCTCATAA
Source organism: Carex pumila (assembly GCA_033356055.1). NCBI lineage: Eukaryota > Viridiplantae > Streptophyta > Magnoliopsida > Poales > Cyperaceae > Carex > Carex pumila. Next base: position 155,315 of record JARJHM010000137.1, on the reverse strand, counting down.
ACAGATTGCCAAGTGTCATGCTTAAAAACATGAGTCCCTTAGAAATTCTTAAGAATAGAAAAATAGATCTTGATCACATAAGAGTTTTTGGGTGTACATGTTTCGTACACATAAAAAGACATGACAAGCTTGATAAAAATGCTGTTAAGACCATATTTTTAGGATACTCATCCCAAAAAAAGGGATATAAATGTTATGATCCAAAAAATTATAAACTTTATATCTCACGAGATGTATCATTTTCTGAAAATGAACCATACTACCAAACAAGTGAACAAGGAAATGCACAAGGTCAACCTGTCATATTCTCCCCAAATAATTTCATGTTTCCTGAAGAAACAAATCAAGAACAGGTTGAGCATATAGATGAAGAACAAGTTGGCAAAACAAGTGCAATTTCTTCAGGGGGAGAAGAAGAAAGAAATGAGTCAAGTGAAGAACCAACTCAAGAAGAAGAAATTGTCTTAAGAAGTGAAAAACCAACTCAAGAAGAAAATAACTTGAGAAGAAAATCCACTCGACAAATTTGTCCTCCCGTCAAATTAAGGGATTATGTATCCCAACAGGTGATGTATCCAATTCAAGATTTAGTGTGTTTTCCTTTTGTCTTCAGTTTGGATGTGTTCTGCGCTTTTGTTTCTTTTCATGCAAGATTACAATAATACCAGGTTTTCTGTTAGCGTTCTATTTGATTAGTCCAAGCTGAACTGCTATCTTGAACTGGTACTAAATGATACTTAGCTCAAACAATGCCTTAGCAGCCCAAAAAGATGTCTCATGTAAGCCCAACATATCATGTCCGTGCAACTGTTACAAAATAAATCCAATGTAATAACATTTCACAGACAATAAATGTTCCAACAAAATTACTCCCAATTTTGTTTATATTTATTTTTTACGGATTTGTTGTTCTCTCCACGTGGTAACAGTCAAACCCCGATCCAAAACTGAGGACATTTGGAACTAAGAGTTAATCTGTAATTAGAATACTAATGGGCCACATGATTAAGCACCAAAACAAAGATAGAGAAGAAACTGTCTTCGCTGAGACCACTAGAGACCACTTTACTATTTGATGCTTAACTTGAAAGTATGAAATGGTCCTAATACTCTTGAGATATATATATATTTTTTTCATTAAAGATGTTCGATATACATTCCAGTATCTTTTAGATATTATTTTAAAAAATTGAACATGCATCCTCTTAAAACAGAGACGATGATTTGTACCACTGCAATAACCCCACAATTCATTGATATATTTATCATTATTTATTTAGAGCAATCATAATTTCCCCAATCTCTTGTCCCCCAAACATCCCCAAAAATCTAACTGTTTGGGACCACACTCTAACTATCTTATTTAGGGTAAATTAGTGGTTTCCATTTATTTGACCTTATTTAAATATTTTTTTTAAATTATACTATTTTAAAATAGGATAGTGTAAAACACCATAATTAGGTGCAACTCTATTATGACTTATGAGTTATGATGTAATTCTAACTAACGCATAATTGCACAGCAAATTTTCCAAATCTAAATTTATCTTTAATTAATTTGTTGCCCTTCGTTATATATATTTTTATTTTTAGTGCAATATTTTAAATATATAATCCTTTATTTCTTAATTTTAATTCATATCAGATGATATAATAGACAATTTTGTCAAGATGAAAAGTAGATTGGTCCCACTACTACGTACTCAATTGACAACACTTCCAATATTCTATTTTTTAATAGAGACATTTTATTATTTTCAAGTATTTAGCATTTTACTTCATGCTCATATTGTATCATCAACATATTACATGTATTCTTAAACGGCATGTGTTTAATTAATTGTAATAGATATATAATTATAGATTCTTAAACCGTTTGTTTCAATGACAAAAAAAATATGTTTTGTTTTGTTGTGTCACGAACCCAATTCGAATTGGGATTTGGGAGAAATTGCATTGTGGATTGGGAAGCTGGGTCAGAGAAGATCATCACTCGCGGTCATGGGCTCATGTCAATTACTGACTAATGGGCCCATTATGACGAACTGCAGGATCTGGGCATTGCAAATACTGGAGAGGAACAACTGCTACAGTAAAAGGATTCGTTATATATATACTTGTATACATCTAAGTGTTTCCAGCTGACGTGGCGTGCTAAGAATAGATAAGAGTTAGATATTTAATCATTTTAAATAATTCTGGTTCCTTTGTAATCGCCTATATAATGCAAAGTAGTGTACTGGTTTGGATTATGAAATTAAATAATTATTTGTTGAGCTTGTCTCTTCCTTTTCCTATTTTCTCCATTACTGTACCGTTACAATTCTTCCCCAAAATTCTCCCAAATTACTCAATCAAAGTTAGTGGTTGTTGAATACTAATCTAATTGGAATTGGGAACACGACACGTTTGCTCTGTTTCATTATAAAATTATGGCCTTGTCTCTGTACATAGTGGTGGGTATGTGTCGCTGTGATCGAAGCAGAGCTAAATGTTGAAATTCTGTCATTTGATGGGCTTATTTGTAATTTCCATGTAGCTTGATTTTGTTGAAGTGTGAACTTGGCTGTATTAATGTCATTGGCATTGGTGATGTAGTACAATGTTTTTGACATTGCAGATAGAGATAATCGAACTTTTCACTAATTTGAGTATTTCAATTAGTAAATAATTAAAAATTTTGGTTATCCTGGGTGCGAAATTCACTTTTTAAGGGACATATTAGATAAGTTCAAAGAAAGTATCCTCTTCCTAAATTGTTTTAGCAAAATGACCATGTGTGTTCATAAACTTATTAACCCCTCCCTTTATTTTTCCTTTTATTTTCCTCTACAATTGTAATTATCATAATTTTGATAATTAATCATAAATATTGTGGAAGAGTAGTAGAGTACAAACCATTATCTACAGTTTTTCTAAGTGCTAAATTAATAATGAAAAAAAAAAAAACGACTAACAACGGAAGAGCATTAAATAAAATAATATTTGATAAGTGAGGCCAGTGCTAAAACAACCTAAAATTGTACTAGGCACCTGATAAGTTTTATTTCATACTCAACTATTCATATGAAAAAAAGGCTTACAATCAAGGGACCTAGAATATTTGAATAAAGTGGCTAATCTATAAAATGTGAAAAAGGCACAAAAATGTTGTTAGTGGGATTTGAACCCATGATCTTACAAATGTAAAATATAACTCTTACCACTAGATTATAAGAACACAATTGTTATTTTGTGAGGGAGGCTAAACTATATAAAGGCTTAAAAATAATAAAAATTTAATTAAATTTTAACATACATAATTAAGATTTTAAAAATCATTGGGGTGCTACCATCCAAACCCGCTACATATGTTCATAATTAATCTTATTGCGCATATATTTCGGGTTTAATTTAGCAATGATCAAATTATAACAAAATATATGTATATTATGTTCGAATCAAATATGACATTGAATAGCCAAATAATGATGCTTGATTGTTTGCATGTAACATATTATACATCCATTTCACAATATATACGATTTACTTGTCATATAGTTCTTTTTTGGCAAAATAAAGAAAAATAAATAAAATATGTAGTTCTACTATATTTCTTGGTTACTATAACAGGGCCCACAGAAACAGCTTGAATCTGAAAAGCCCAAAATTAAGTGCAGTTGTCTTGACCCTACCAGTCTATTTATTTATTCAATCTCTTACTTCAAAACTAAAATAAAAAGTTGCTTCCAATCATAATTAACTAAAACTTTCGTAAAAATCCATCCTGAACAAATTAATTAAGAAATGAAACATCAATTATGAGCAAGTCCAACCAAGTGCATAACGAAAATGTTTCGCATAGATAGAATAGCATCAAGAATAAAATGGTTCGTGATAAATAAAAGAACATTAATTATTCCTAGTACAAATAAGTCATGTGGATAGATAAATGACATGGAAATTAAATGTACAGACCTACATGAATGCCAGGAAGAAGACGATCATGAATACCATGGCATATGTCATCAAAAGTTTTCGACCCCCATGTATAGTTGATTTACAAATCTTATTTCCTATGCTCATAACAACTGACCCGGCAGGAGACCCAATAATCAGAGTGGCAATAAGGAGAAGGATGGCAGTAGGCAAGCATACTGCATGGAGAAAGCATCACATACATTACCAATCCAAATGCCACAACCATACTACTTGCTGCAAAAAAAAATGTTACAACTGGCAAATTGAGACTTTTGACACGTGAATCTGTGTTAACATTTACAAGAAGCGAAAATAAGCTTAGGAATCCATGTATAAATGCCATGGCATTTGCTAGAATAAATGCTCGGAACATATAAATCCTCCCTAGAATTGGTGTACCATTGTCTTGGTTATAACCTCCGGAGATAGTGAAAGTGGCAGCAAATGTTACAGTTGTGATAAGTACGGAGCCCAATCCGAGAATTTGAGCTTTCTCCCATTTATTTTTCATCAGTGGTTGCATTACATCATCGAACCACTTGCGACTAAATTTATAACCTTCGGTCTTCAGGTACTTGTCAATCATGTCATTATCAATATCCTGTAAGAGACAACATAAGTTTCTGTTATAATATTATAAACCAACAGCACATTGTTTTCCCAGTAACGACAGTTCTAATGAAAAATATATGAATGAAATTCGAAAGCATGTTCCGTCTTAATTAATTTGTTAAATTTCATAGTTGCAACAATTTAAAGCAAGTAACTACCGATATCAAGTTCTGATATGAAAAATAATTCAAAGGGCAAAGATATAATCTATATATATATATAGAGAGAGAGAGAGAGAGAGATGGGCTATTGTGCATTGCAATGCATACAAGGGTTTGTGCATTGGACCAAATTTTTAAAATTCAAAATCCAAATGGTCGATCCAAACCGTTCATCTTGTTCTCCATATTAATATGTGCTTGGAGACCAAATTTTATATTTTTCTGAATTTTTTTACTGTTTATTAAGTATTTTACAAAATTGTTGATCCAACGGTGGCTTAACAAAACACTAAAATCAGCAGCCACCGTTGGATCAACAATTTTGTAAAATACTTAATAAATAGTTAAAAAATTCAGAAAAATGTAAAATTTGGTCTCCAAGCACATATTAATATGCAGAACAAGATGAACGGTTTGGATCGACCATTTAGATTTTGAATTTTAGAAATTTGGTCCAATGCACAAACCCTTGTATGCATTGCAATGCACAATAGCCCATCTCTCTCTCTCTCTCTCTCTATATATATATATATATATATAAAGATATATACATATATATATATCTCTATGTATCTCTCTCTCTATATATATATGTTTGTGGTATTGAGTGATATCACTCAAAAACTTCAGACGATCCATAGTAACTAAATTCATAGAACGATTGTAATTAATTTAACAGGAAGTATATAATTGCTGACATTAAAATAATAATTTTAATCTTCAGAATTATTAAATAACATATAGATTGGACTAGTAAATATCCCAGATGTTTAGCTCTCAGTGATCACAATTAAATTCAATAAATTTTATACCAGTAAAGCCATGGAAAATTCGAACGGTTGAGATCAAAATTGTAATTTTTTTAGTAAAAGGTGTACTAGATTAAAATCCATATTTGTGTTGTCGTACTTTGGCAGCAAAATTCATAGAAAAATTTATTAAAAAAATAGACAAATTAACTAAAATTAACATGAAATAATTTTCTGATGTTTTCATTAATTTAGGCATACCTTGTTATTTTCTAATACTTGCTCGGCGGAAAGTTTGAGTGGTGTGTAGCCTTTCTTGTTTGGGACTGTTTGTGCAATTTGATAGTGTTTACAAATAGCTTGCATAATTTTCTTGTGTCTCTTCTTTGCTGCAATGTGCAATGGTGTATTTTCTTCATAATTTGTTGCAGTATTCATTCTTTCTGTCATTTTTCTCTGACTGGCATCTTTAAATTTCCATAAAAAAATTTCACCCTTATTCTCTTCTGCAGCAATGTGAAAAAAATTTCTTTCACGAGGATCCCGCAACTCGGCATCCTTAGGGTAATTTTTAATGAAATGCACTACCAGGTAATCATTGTCCATGCGTGCGGCTTCATGGACGGGGAACATTCCATCCGAAAATGGAGTGCATGCCAGAGTAGGGTCAACTTCTAACATGGTCTGTACCATCTCTGTATGTCCTTCGATTATAGCCATGTACAAAGGGTATTCCATTTTGTTGTTTACTTTGTATGCCAGGTTTGCATCCAATTTCATCAGCATGCGACTGATATCTCTATGATCATTTTTAGCAGCAACATGCAGGGCTGTGTCTCCATCTTTATTTCTTTCTTCGAGAGCATCTTTAATGATTACAGGATCACTTTGAATGAGGTTGTGGATGACCTTCTCATTACCGACCTTTGCAGCACAATATAGGGGGGTCTTGTTGGGATAAACTCAGCAATACTACACTGCGTTGTGCCAGCATGCAAAAGATTGAAGAGAGAAGAATATTTTTCTGAATAGAAACAACATTTTATTTCCTTTCTCTCTTACTCAGTTACATATAGTTCTATGATATTTATAACAGCACAATGTTTCTAAAATAACCACCCACAACTTCCCTAAATTAAGCACCCACTACACATCATGCTAAAAATAACTAACCACTATTCCTACTCTAAATTTAGCACCCATTAATCTGTCCTTGCTATTATAAACATATACTCAAAATAACTTAGCACTACTAACAGTTATTCTAAAAAACGTGCTCCTATTTTTGGATCAATTTTCAACACTCCCCCTTGATCCAAAATTGGTTACTCCAATCTTCTTCGTCATGTTCTCAAACTTGCCAAGTGATAATGCCTTGGTTAGAACTTCTGCCACACTGCTTGACACGCAGCTAAATTGATCGCAATGTATTAAGCTTATGAGGATGAAAGCGCCACTGTTGCTTGCTTCTTCACACTCCAACTTATTGCACTTGATCCAAGGGAGAACATGTGACCCGAGATGCTTCTTCTATCTTCTGAACATCCTGCCCAATCGCTGTCATTATAACCAAATAACTCAAAGGAATTTATGTTACCATACCACAGCCCGAAATCTGTTGTACCTAAGATGTATTTCAATACTCTCTTTGCTGCTCCAAAGTGATGCTTGGTCGGATTGTGCATGTACCTAGATATCACTCCAATTGCATAGGATATATCTGGTCTTGTATGGGTTAAGTAAATCAAACCACCAACTAGACATCTGAACTTAGTTTCATCACAAAAACCCGTACCATCATCTCATGTTAACTTCTCATTATTATTCATGGGTGTAGTTGCTGCCTTGCAACTATGCATACCGAATTTCTTTAGCAAATCCTTTGCATACTTTCTTTGAGAGACAAAGATGCTGCCATGCTCTTGCTCTACTTCCAAACCAAGAAAGTAATGCAACAATCCGAAATCTGTCATCTCAAACTCCTTTTTCATGCTTGCTCGAAATTCTGTTAACAACTTCTCACTTGTGCTCATATAGACCATATCATCTACATACAAGCACACGATCAACAACTCTTCTTAACATACAAATTGGGTTCACTCTTGCTTCTTCAAAGATTGTGGATCTTTGCCTTCCACCTTCTGTACACGCCATGAAAAGCATGAATTGCTCTTTCTTTTTTTCTTCACAGCATGCTTGCTGTTCTTCCCTCTGTTTTCTAAAACAATTGGCTTGCACACAGCCATATTTATTCTGCTAGAAGCACTTGACATCTTTTTGTCATGCTGAAACTCAAAACCGCCAAATCTACAATGGCCACGTCCACCTCTGCCTTGAGAGGACTCCCCCTTTCCGTAGAACGCCTTTTCATCGCCTTTCTCCTTTAATATGAACTTTGCTTCATGGGTCTGCAATGATTCCATCAGTTCATGAAAGGAATAGGTTGGAAGATCCTTTGATTCTTCTATTGCTGCAACCACATGATCAAACTTGGGTGTTAGGCTCCTTAACACCTTCGCCACCACCGTCTTCTCTTCCATGGTGTCTCCAAATGCTCGAATTTGGTTGACCACCTCTTGTACTCTTGAGAGGAAAATTTGCACGGATTCCTCCTTGTTCATGTGCAATGTTTCAAAGTCCCTGCGTAGGCCTTGAAGTTTGATTGCCATGACTTGAGAACTTCCTTGAAATGCTGTTTTCAAGGTTGTCCATGTCTCCATTGCGTTGGTGGCTGCTGCAATTTTCGAGAAGATTGTGTCGTGCTCTACTTGTTGAATGAAGAACAACGCTCTTACATCTTTCTTCATGGTTTCTTGTGGATTTGGATCAGGATTGGGAACTCCTTTCTCAACCAAGTCCCATAGGCCATGTGATTTGAACAAGGTTGACATCTTGATACTCCAAAACTCATAATTCTCGCCTTTGAAGAGAGGAATTGCTGGTTGCGTCACATTCACCAAGCTGTTGTTGTTTTCTGTCATTGAAAACGCCCCAATTCTTCAAGGTTGCACAACAATCAACTCTACCATCAATTGCAACTTGACTCTGCCTTCAATTGCTTGCCCACCAAACCTTTAGCTCTGATACCATTTTGTTGGGATAAACTCAGCAATACTACACTGCGTTGTGCCAGCATGCAAAAGATTGAAGAGAGAAGAATATTTTTCTGAATAGAAACAACATTTTATTTTCTTTCTCTCTTACTCAGTTACATATAGTTCTATGATATTTATAACAGCACAATGTTTCTAAAATAACCACCCACAACTTCCCTAAATTAAGCACCCACTACACATCATGCTAAAAATAACTAACCACTATTCCTACTCTAAATTTAGCACCCATTAATCTGTCCTTGCTATTATAAACATATACTCAAAATAACTTAGCACTACTAACAGTTATTCTAAAAAACGTGCTCCTATTTTTGGATCAATTTTCAACAGGTCTCTAATATGTTGTTCCGTGCTTTCAACAGGGACATATCTCTCCCAAAAACCATCAAAGCTAGCTCGTTGTGCCCCTCAGTAATAAGTAGGTGAAGAATTGTATCTCCAAACCGTGTTGCACTTTGGAGTGCTGATTGGATAATCTGGTCTTCTATGTTTATTTCTTCGGGAACAGACTGTGAGTCTTCTATTGTCACCTGATTAGACAATGTAAAATTTCACGAAAGCATCAAAAGTGGACATATTTGAAATATATCATCTACGTAGATTGATATGATAAGACTGAGAAAGTAATCATCTCTCTCAGAAATTTCGCTCATAATTAGACTGGGAAACATTCCAATTAGATAGGAATACTTCCAAAGATGCATAGTTTGACGGTTGCTCAGCTGAGTTAGGAGCATTAAACCATTTAACACTATATTTAAGACTACCTAATATCCCCACGAAATGATCGGCTGCATGGGACATATATAGTACTTCGGATCATAATATATCATTGCAAAACCGGCCCAAAACACAAGCTTTCAATTTTCACAAATCTTTCCACTAGTTTAATTAGGTGGCATGTTTCAAGTGAAAAAGATTTGTTTCACACTACCAAATTTAGCCTTTTCATTACGCATCTAATTTATTCACGTGTTATATTTATCTAGTGATTACAATAAGTATTTAGAAGCTTCAATTTGTGAGAACGTATATATGGTTGTGTTATAGAATTTGAGTGGATTGTGCAAGAAGAAACAATTTGACAGATAAACTGCACCCAATATCATAAAATGAAAAATATGAAGGCTGACATCATGAATTTATGCAAACTAAATATAAAAATCATTATTTTGTACATGTATATATATACATTATTAAAGAGTCATTAGTGTTGAATTATTTTTTGTCAAAATATTTATTTTTAAATTAGATTTGTGATTCATTATTACAACATAGCCGATTCTAGATTAGAATGAAGTATTGGGCTAGCTATATTTGAAATAATTTAGATGCGTTAGAATTTTTTTTTTTAAATCATTGCAAAGGCTGCAAAGTTGTGACAGAGAATCGAACTATTGAACTTCATGTAACCAACAATGTGAGGACTTTTTTTCCTAGCCAACTGTACTACCTCTCATTTCAGGGACATGCAAGATTTAGTACAGAAATATTTTTTACATATAAGGATACAATGAATTAAGTTATGAAAAAATGAGAAAGATAATCTAGAACTTTCCATCAGCTCTATTTTCTCCTTCTTCTGTCTTCCACCATGAATACAAACCATTATTTAAACTAAAATAGGTAATGCATAGGCCAGTAATTGGCTACCCTTTTTTTAGAAAATTGGACTAGGTCTTATATTTTTTCATTAATTAAAAATTTAAATCAGATTTAAAAGTTATGTATTTTAATGAACAACAATTGGGCCATTCATAAAAGGATTTGGATATAAAAGTACCAGCGATCTCCATAATAATTATCTCACAAAAACAACTTTTCAGAAATGTACCATAGTTAACACTATTCATTGCTGTCAGATAAATGGCTTCAGTTAAACAATCAAAATAAGAAGAAAATTAATATAGATTTAAATTATGCAATGATAGATCTAAACTCTTTCAGTCTGATAAAATGGTTAGGAGAATGTGTTTTAAAATGTGTTTATCCCATCACCATTTGATTATTGTTAATAAACATGATATTTTAGTAGAACGTGTTTGATTTTTTTAATAAATCTGATAAGATGGTTATCTGATGGAAACTTTTCAGTTCATTCATTTTATGCTTGGTAAGAATATGGTGAACTTTCTAACGAGGAATTTGGTAGTATTTGAAAATCTAAACTATCCTTCAAAATTGAAAAAAATCTTTAGTTATTTAAAATAATAGAATACTAGGTTAATCTTTCTAAAAGAGGGTTGCTTGCACCTTTTTGGTAGAACATATATTATATTTGTTTAGGGGCTTCAGTTAAACCACTAAGAGCTATATATACGTTATAAAATCTTTATATTGACAATTATTTTGGTTTAATAAATTGAAGGGGATGATTTATTTTTTAAACTCAGTCTTATCTTGTCGTATGATGTGAAGCAGCTGTCAGCATTGGTACTAACCAATAAAATAGAGATGGAAGAGGAAAGTAACCAAATGCTTGGGTATGAACAAGATTTGGTTGAGGATTAGTTGATAAACATTGTACCCATGTTCTCAACAACTTAGGTTGTTAATTTTGTTAAAACTTGTTTTGTCAAACTTTGTGATGGGGAAAAAGATCCTTCTCACCCCTAGCCGCTCCAGCGAAAGAAGAGCAAAAGGGCAAAGAGGCGATCTCCCCTCTCTCGTCTCTGCCTTCTTGAGTGGAGAAGAGAATGAGAAAGAGGAGAGGGAGTCGAGCGAAGCTGACCGGAAGCGAGAATGCGGTATTGTTGAAGCTCGGATCATAGAGTCTCTACCCATTTCGATCTATGCAAGGCGGTGAGTATATCTAGTTGTCGGATTGCGGCGATGTGTAGATCCGGCTATTGGAGCGCACTGGTAATTGTTGTAGTTCATCAGTTAGTAAATTTGGTCGTCGGAGCTCGACGTTGAGTGTCAAAGTGTGGCAATGAGTAGATCCGGTCATCGGAGTACGATGATTATCGGACAAAAGCGGATCCGATTGTGAAGAGGGATAGAGAATGAGGTATTGAGGTGTTTAAGAGTGTAAATAAGTAGGAATAGATGATGAGAGGAGATTAGATAAATAAATGAGTTAAGTCTAGAAATTAGAGTCATTTGACTTATTGTAAATACATTTTTTATCAATGAAATTGTTAGTTGGCATTTAAAGCCATTAACATTAAAAAAAAAAAAAAAAAACTTTGTGATGGGACTTTTACTTCTATAGGTATTTTTTAAATGTTCTTAAGTAGTTGTAATCTGTATTAAGTATCAGTTGTTTGATATCTAATATGAACAATTTGATTTCAATGAAATTGAAGGGTTTATTTACTTTTAACAAAAAAAAGAGTAACTTACGTGTGTTTTCAAGTTAACTTTATATATGTACGTCCATTATACTTGTGTAAATCTAGAGTAACAGTAGTTGCTTTATAAAGTGAAAAGAAATTTCTAATAATATTTTCAAATTGCATATCATTTTTATAAGAACAATTTTCTATTACAATTTAATATAATGAAGTAACCCCATTAAATTAATTATCTTTTGTTCCAACTTAAGTAAAGAGACGAATGTTAAGAACTTAAACATTCAGAAAAACATTAGGAAAATTCTGATAAAAATTATAATAACAGTAAGAAGAAGAATAACGTTAATGACAATAATAATTGTAATAATGATAACAACAAAAAATGATGATAATTAATAAGAATAATAATGTAAATAAATAAAACTAAATTTAATAAGTTTTAGTATTACTTCATGGTGCCAACATGCATTTCCCTGTGTGCATCCTTATTTAGATTGGTAGATTACAGACACCATATAAGCAAACAATAGTTACTGAAATATTACCTGGATTTCTGTTTGTTCCTCTGCCTGTAGTTCGAGACGTCGTGTTAACACTTCACTGTCTCCATCCATTACTGCTCTGAAAAGATCAACAGGCATAACTGGACGTGATTCAGACACCATTTCACTTTCAGATCTTACACTTTGGGAGGACGCCATGGCCATTACTATCACGTTTAGCTTGAATTGCTATTACTGCTCTACCACCAAGTAGGATAGCTTTTTGGCGGAATGATTTGGAGTGCTGTATGAAAATCAATAACGGGCTATAAATACATTGTACAATGGGGAATATTAATTTAAAGTGGATCTGAAGGTCAATAATGTCTTATATTTATGGGGGAGTTTCATGTATATCCCTCAAAACTTCAAAATTACATATTTTCCCTTTAAACTTTGAAATTACATATTTTCTTCTCTAAACCACAAAAACTCACAAATTTACCCATTTTATTTTCTTTTATATTAAAACTCATTCTAAATTTATAAAATATCCATTTTACCCTTTAATAAAGCAAAAAATGTCCATCATATTCAAATTTGAATCTGAAGCATTCCTCTACCGTCCGATCCGTGCGCATCACATTAAAATTTGTGCACATCGCTTCAATATAAGTGGTGTTCGCTGCAAGATTCATGCTGATCTATTGTGCATGGATCATAAAGCAATTCCGACCCACGCGCATCACATTAAGATTCGTGCACGTCACTCAATATTTGTATGTGTTCGCATCAAGATTTGTGTTGATCTTGCATGCATGGATCTTAAAGCAATTCAGACAGTAGAGGAACCCTTTAGATTCAAATTTGAGTCCGATGGGTGTTTATGCTTTTAATAAAAGGTAAAATGGATATTTTATATATATACTTTTCCAAGTGGGTAAGGAAGCGGGGAGAGGGATGTGTTAAGAAGGTCATCCGTCTGCATAGTACAACTGGCGGTTTGAGATTGGAATTTGATTTGTCCGATATACAGGGGCTGCTAGTCGTGGTTGGGACCAATATACGGGGAATACTAGTCGCAGTCGGGTTCGATGGTTGAAAATAATGTGACTTGTTTTATGGATAACCTAGACCGACGTGTTATCACCGGTTAAATATACATGTATAATTTGATATATATTTATGTGGATTAATCATGTATGTTTGAATGATTGTTATGTTAAGACAATTATAGAGAAACATGTTGTTAAATAACCGGAAGCTGAGCTTTGTAGCTGACTTCATTTTGTTATTTTTGTTTTCTTTCTATTGGTGACATAGGTTGACGGGCTAAGAAAACGTGCAATGATGATGTTATAATCACACTCTGATGGTTAAAATTTGGGGTATGACAAAATATGAGAAAATCTATTTAAATATATGAATTTTCATATTTAAAATTTGTTAATCAGTATTTGTATCTTAAAATTCAGATGAATCAATTGTCCAACAAATATTCTTTTTGTATCCCTATTCAAATTCGTATTTGTGGATTATCTGCTCCGTATCTATATTTCTTTAAGGCTGATTTTGTTGTAAATTTTGGCATGTGTTTATTGACATTGTTAATCTTAATATAGCAGCTCCCATAGTATTAGGTATTCTCCCAAAATCAAGCAAACTATATAAGGAGTGAACAGTAAAAATACCATTTGAAGACGGGTGCTGATATTCACACCACAAAAAATATTATTAACACAACAAGCTTTGAATATTTTAATAAATAGACAGCTTTACCCCTCAATTTGTTTCTCAATCAATAAGTCATTTATTTCTTCTTTTAATTAACAAGTTTTTTAAATATGAACTTCTAAATTTGTTATCCTTCATTCATGTTATCTTCTAATTGTATATTGTACGATGAAAAGAAGAAAAAAAAATTAGCATGTTAGCCAATCAAATTTTTAAATAACATGCCCCAATTACCACTTAGTCTTTTTTTTTTTCTTTTTCTATAGATGTAATTGCTTCATACTTTTAATTATGTTACTCAATTGATTGAAAATTATGTTGACAATATTTTTTGTTAATTGTAAATTGTATAATTTAATTAAATCTTACATAATTTTATGTTTAAATCTGATAATTTCAATTAATAAAATCTATAATTTATTATCTATCAATTTAAGTATAAGTTTTCTTTTTGTTGATTCGCAAATTGAATTTTCAGCTCGTTAATTATGAGTTTTAAATTTTATTTATTGTCTTTCGTTCTTTGGGAAAGAAATGTATCTAGAGAGCAATATTTTGATTTTGGAAATAAAACGAATCATAATCATTAAAATAAAGAAAGTATTGATTGCACAATCAAATAAGGCAAGCTATAGCAATAATAAAAGAGGGACAAAGTTGTCTATACAAATAAAAAAATTGAAATTGTTGTGTTAATAAAAAAAATAGTTGTGTTAAAATCAGCACCCTTTGAAGACCATATCCAAACTAATTGATACTTCTTTGAGAAATCTACAGTGAAGTTAGAAAATTGAGCCTGCAATTCTTTCCATTCACATAAATAGATACGAACTAATTACCTATTAAAGTCTAGAATGAGTTTCCCTTTAGTAATAAATGTGAAATGTGCTATGTAAAGAACACACATCAACCCATCAACCTATCTGTCAAGCCAGAAAAGTTGTATTAGAACCATTGCCAACAACTTTGTAATACCCAAATTACTCATGGCTTGATCTTTTAGACCAGAAGGTTTTCAAATCCAATGAATAACGAAGTGTCATTAGTAAAGTGTAAGTTTAAAATACTACCTTACCTGAAAAATTATCGACTAAATATGATACCTCTTCATATTGCCTATTGGCATTTTAGTTTAACATTTTTGTGTCACTTTATTAACATATATTAATAATATCTGCTACTTTACACTTTTCACGTAGGCATATTACTTCCTCTCGCTCTGTCGTGGGAATGTATCAAAGTATATATTGTGGAGTGTAATTCAAAAGCAACTTATAATGATTAATCTCCTTTTAGTAAATTAACACTAAGACGGTATCATGCACTCACATGGAAATCAACTTTTGACCAGATCTAAGTTGCATTAAAGTAACATGCATATATACATTCCTCAACTTTTTTAGTATTACGCACAAACAAAAAAATATATTTTCATAAATAATTCATCATTTGTTTGGAATAAGACAATCTCATCATTTATTTTCAAGTTTCATGTGTTGTAAGTTGCAAACGGATGTTAGTATAGAATGATATCCATACTTATTGTACCGTTGGGAACGAGAAGGTAATGTACTTCTTGTCCTGGTAATTTCTTGTATATACATTATTTTGTTTGTTGTGTGGGCCAAGAAAGTAATATACATTCTTCCTGGACAAAGAGGAGGATATATAACAGACGTGCATTTGTGCAAAGAGCAATATTCGAAACCTGATTCAGTGGCTAGGGCTCCACAGGTTTCCTTCAAAGAGAGCAAGAGAGGGGAAATAGAAAGAGAAAGAGCGATTGGAATAGAATAACAATACTGACACAGTTAACTTATTTGGTGGCAAGAATACTTGTGACTCCTTAAAAGCCCACCGAAATAATGTCAAATATTTATTTATGTAATGCAAATTCTGTTGGTGATAATTACCAGCTATTTTAATATTATAAAGACAATTTACTACTTGTAATCCACTCTTATAATCAATTATTTATATAAGACATACCGTTAGTTAGTAACTTCTTGGCTAGTTTGTAGGGCAATCAAATGGTAAGTTACAATTTAATTAGATCATTGGAATCCTTCTTAAAATATAATCATGTTGAATCAGTTGTGAAGCTCAATATATAAATATTCTATCTAATTGTGGGGGAGCAACGGTCATGTTTTATTTGTTGAACAATGCTTGGATCTAGCAATGCACGCATTTCAAAGCAAGAGACCAAAAAGAGGAGGAGACAAGGGGAGAGAGAAAAAGAAAAAGATAGAGATAAAGCAGATACTTCACTTGCAGTTGCTACCATTTGAGAAAAAACAAAAACAAAAAAGCATATACTTGGCAGCTAGGCTAAGGCTTCAAAAGAGAGAAAATATTCAAAATGTTACCTAAATCATATTCTTTCTGTAATCATAATACATTTATTATATAGACGATGCTTATTTATAACACTAAATTTTAAGTTTAAACTAATGATGTTAAATTTAAATTTATTAATGATTTATAGATCCATAAAATGTTATGATTAACGAAGCTATTAATTTTTTAGAGGATGATTCTATTATTTATTTTCTATTTACTTTTATTTATTTTTGGTATATATTATGCAAATTATTTATTCATTGCAGATTTTAAGTGCGAAATTGCAAAAACAAACGTGCACTGATCCAAATGGAGATATTTTGCGAAAAAATCGAGTAGAGATAATTCTTGCCACTTAATTTGCACCTGAAAATATCAATTTCCCGAATACACAGCTATGAGCAAATAGAATTAGCATTAATTTGTTATTACCATATTTGTCTTCCGCTTTGGTTAGTGAATACAATTAATCATTTTCATGTCTATGTTCCCTTCCTCATGAAGTAATGAGTTTTGCAAATAACAAAACTTTATTAATGGTGAATTACACCACTATGTACTAAGTAAATGACATAAAAATAAATTTTGAAAAAAAATAGAGATATATGAATGAATACTTCAACGTGTATGAATGGATACTTGATATCTTAGGTAGGTATGAATATTTGTGTGGCAAGGTATTAATACTTGTGCAACAAATAACTCGAAAGTATATCATCATGAATTTCATTTGAAAGATAAAATTGTGTAGAAAACGTTTATGATTTTAGATTTGCAAAATTTCTCACAGATCGTCAGAAATATTGGTCAAATTGGACGGAGAAAAAAAATTCACCTCTAAAAATGTGTAAAAGATAGATGAGTGATGTGTCCAGTTTTTATATTTGCATTTGCACGGCGATGATAAATACTTTCTCGATAAATGATGAATACTTATAAAACGAACAACTCGAAAGTATGTCATCATGGATCTCATTTGAAATATAAAATTGTATAGAAAACTTTCGTGGTTTTAGATTTATAAAATTCCTCATAGATCGTCAGAAATATTGGTTAGATTGAATAGAGAAAAAAAAAACCCACAGCTAAAAACGTGTAAAAAATGAATGAGTGATGTGTCAAGTTTTTATATTTGCACTTGCACGATAAGGATGAATACTTTCTCGATAAAAATGAATACTTGTGCAACGGACAACTTGAAAGTATGTCATCATAGATCTCATTTGAAAGATAAAATTATGTAAAAAAATATTTATAGTTTTAGATTGCAAAATCCTCATCAATCGTCATAAATATTGATTAGATTGAACGGAGAAAAAAAACCACCTCTAAAAACGTGTAAAAGATGGATGAATGATATGTCTAGTTTTTATATTTAAACTTGCACGACGATGATGAATACTTTCTCGATAAATGATTAATACTTTCGAGTTATAAAATTATGTAGAAAATTATGTAGAAAACTCAAAAGTATATGATCATGGATCTCATTTGAAAGTAATGGACAACTCAAAAGTTTATTAAAGGATTAATACTTTCCGTTCAATCTAAGCAATGGACAACTCAAAAGTATATCATCATGGATCTCATTTGAAAGATAAAATTATGTAGAAAACATTTGTGATTTTAGATTTGCAAAATACTCGTCACCGATCATTAGAAATATTGATTAGATTGAATGGAGAAAAAAAAACCCACATCTAAAAATGTGTCCAATTTTTTTTGGACACTAATAACAATCTCCGCAGTCTCCACCCCGCATTTATCCCTACAGATACTGTCAAAAAAAAATGGGGGACCACTCAATCATTAATGAGCGTTTAAAAAACTGCGGGTATTTAACTTGAAGCACTAAAGTATTTACCTTGAATTTGTCAGGTATTAAACCCTCTGCAATGATTTCTATTTATGAAATAATAAACCAATCCATTAATTGTCCCCGCACAAAATTTTCTTTTTTTTTTGAATCGTCCCCGCACAACTGGGGACCATTAAACATGGGGGGACTGCTCAATCATTAATGAGCGTTTAAAAAACTACGGGTATTTAACTTGAAGCATCAAAGTATTTAACTTGAATTTGTTAGATATTAAACACTATGCAAGGATCTCTATTTATGAAAGAAAAAATCAATCCATTAATTGTCCCCGCACAAATTTTTTTTTTTTTTTAATCGTCCCCGCACAACTGGAGATCATTAAATAAACAATCCCCTCACCTAATGATAAATACCCGATGCTCCCTATTATTAAAATACTTCTAGATGCCCCCTATTATTAAAATACTTCTAGATGCTCCCTATTATTAATTTATTCCTAGCAGCTTTCGACATTTAATTTGATTGGATTTGAACACAAAAATTGAGGAGGGCATTTTCCCATTTTGGTTTGCTTCTCTACCAATCAAGAAAAAGGTTACTTTAAATCTAACGAATCTAAATTTATTGACCGAGAAGACACATCAAAGACTAACTCATGTTTTGTATACATATGCAGGGTTGCTTACTTAAGTAATCATTTTCTAGTGACATTTCGCAATTGACAAGATTTACTCGCGCGTATGTTTTCAAATAATTTTTCACTTTGTCCTTGCCAACTATTATTTTTGTTTTTCAAAGCAGTATACATAGATATTTAAAAGTTTTTGAATATTTTTTTGTTTATTTGTCAAAATGTAAGAAAATTTGTGATTTTAGATGAGGACAATTTCAATTGAACACATTTTTTTAATAAATAATGTGACCAAATAAGAGACAAACGTCTTAATTCATTTTTGGATTGCAATATCTTATTGCTATGGTGATCTAGCAACTAAATTATAGTTGCAATAAACAAAAAACATTGCATCTAAAAATTAGTTGCGACTATATTATAACAAAATCATTGGCAAACCACTGACAACAAACTTTCTCCATTGCAAAATGATGTTAGTGGAATTTATTTATTTCTATTGCAAATAAAAATTCGGTTGCTCGAAATAAAAAATGGTATAGTGTGTTACTTAATCATCTTACTGACACAAAATAAAAAATGATGTCATTAAACTCATGAGTAATGACTTACATCATAAATATTTTGTCAAATTTCTCTACATGAAATGTAATGTTTTAGGAGTTATAAGGTCATACTAGTCAAATTTGTGCAAAAAAAAGTAAATTAAATCGTAACTCATTGTGCATTTTGAATATTTGATTGACTATATTGATTGAACTGTTGCATCATATGCATAGCCCAATACAATTGAAACTGAATTACAGGCAAGTCTATTGACTATCATGTTGATATTGTTTATCGATTAGTTGATTCTTATTATAAATGATTAATTGAGACAGTGATTAAATTAATAGAATATTGAATACTGTAATCCTTAAACATTCATATAGTTGAAAAAAAGGATTAATATATATTGTAAAGTCTAGCTAGCTACTAGGCTTTGCTCTAGGACCCTTATGCATATATGGTGAATGGCTCCAACTGAACCCAGTACCAGTTGGGTATGAGATATTGAATAAATTGTGAATTGTGACTGTGAGACTAATAAACTGTGATAACTATCTTATCATTGATTTTCTTTCCGATAATGACAGTATTGTGATATTGATTCTGTATTGTTTCCGTTAATCAAGTGTCAGGATAGTTAAAACGGTATAAGTCCTGATACAACAGATACATGTTATGGTATTTGTCAGTGTTACCAGATTAGAAATTGTAAAATTAAGTAACCAAACATTATCAAATTTAGTGCCTGTAAAGATTAGATCCCAAACGGTGCTAGACTTTATGGTTTAAACATTTTGACCCAAACCATTTACTCTGATAAGATTCTTAGAGTTCTAATTTTTTTTTATGTAATTTTTGTTGTTCAATTGGATACTGTTATTGAGCATTTGCATTCGTCATTATGAAATGAATTGTTTGTTTCTTGTGCGGTAATTTCATTTTGAATATGGATTTATTTCGAATTCAATAATCTGAGTGGCAATTAGCACTGAGAAATAATTTATTATTTCTTACTCGTTTCCTCTTATGGGTTACAGGTTCATTATTCAAAGACAGAGAAACACTTCCAGGTTATAATTAACAGCAGGGCCACCTAAAAAGTATGAGATTTGGGGTTATTTTATCTAACAAGGTGCAGAGAGTATATCTCTAGCACCATCTACTATAAAATGTCAGATAATTATTGTGAATGAATTGAGATGTGGCAAAAATAATGGATGCTATTGGAAATGCATAAAAAAATCATGCCTTGTGTTACGTATATTGATATGATAAAATAGACACGGTAGTAATTGTCGTACCTCCGGATAAGGGGTGTGACAAATATAAATCGAATAAACGGATAAAAAAGTACTATTGACATCCCTATGAAAATCATGAGCTTATGACCATTTCTATAATCACAACACAACATCATAATAAAAAAAAAAAAAATAAAATAAAAAGCATTGTAGATGTGCCAAGAAAAATGTCATATGAGGCGCCAGTAGTAATATGGACCGAAGATTACTAAAAGCTCTTTGTGTGTCATTACCTAGGAAGGAATTTAGCAATTCCGTGTAGTGTGTATACATTTAAATCAAATTTAAAATAGGTGGGGATGTGGTGCCGTAGTAGTCTCTGACTTTGATTTCACTGTCGAGGGATCCACTTATAAGGCACGTGATTGACTAGGACGGTAAAAATTGTGGTTGTTGGATTCAAATCCGACGTCTCCAATTAAAACCCGTTCTAAAACTTCCAGGTTTTTATTTATTTACCCAATTTGGATTTTTTTTTTTTGAAATAGAAATAAATAGAAAAGCTTAAATGGAAAAAGCACAACATGATAAGAAGAAAAAACAGCTCCACTGAATCAGTGGTTCGGTGGAGCGATCAATGAACTGGCCCCAGTTTTCTAACGAAAAAGAATTTTAATATAAACATATTTCTAGAAAAATATATTGTGTACTAGAAGGATCATCAAATAAAATAGATGAATATTTATATTTTATACCAGTTTTTTTGTGTTTGAAAAAATGTTTCTTTGTGTGTTGCTGTAAAAATAAATAAAAATGTTTAAATCCAAGTTATTGTTCTCGGTTCAAACTTTGAGTCTGTGTTATTAAGAACTTTTTGTAATTCTTCTAATATATTCAAAATTTTAAAGTACTCTATATATTTCTCTAAAACTATTTTTAGAAAAATATTAAAATAACAAAAATATAAAATAACTTTAAGAGAAATAGATAGAGCATTGGAAAATACATGTATTTTTTATTTAAATTATAGTGGTTTCACCTTAGCTAATGAAATTGTCTCTACGCAATTTGAAAGTTTGAAGTTGCCGACCATTTTGTCAGACTAATCATTCGACAGTCTCACAATATTTCAAATATTTTATTTTATGCCTATTGTATAATGGCACAAATAATAATCATATATTTATATAAATAGATGTAATATCGTTTGGGCGGAAAGTCAAATTTTCAAACTATGAATGTTAAACACATATAGAACTAATCATATATAATTTTCTTATAAATAATAAGAATCAATTTCACAATATCATAAAATTTCATTCTAAATTATATAGAAAATCATATATAAATACATAAATTTAATAAAAAAATTGAGATCACTTAACACCGCCTCTAAGTAAGGCTATGACTACTGTTCAACATAATCTTGTTATAGATTAATATATATATTTTTTAATGTCCGAACAGTCTATCTTGCTGTTCAACGTAATCTTCAAATGAAAATTTATTTTTAAATAAAATTTTATATTTTTGGAAAAAAAATAGTATTTTTTAGATAGGTGGAAAATCAGCTGTTGTAATTGTAAATATATATTGTTGACCATTTAAAAATATAGTAATTTTCTATCTGTTTAAAATATAGTAAACAAAAATTTCGAAGAAAATGAAAATTTAATTTGTAAATATATTTTCATATAAAAATTATATTGAACTGTTGATATAGACTGAGTTTGTACAATTGTTGTCGGTGTGATGTTGTACGTAGTCAAAAAGTCTTCAAAGTGTAAAGATTCCTCGTGTCGCAGCCTTCTCGTATGTCGATGTGTAGCTTTTAGTACAAATAGCCAGATGGGTGGGATCTGGGACATCACATGGTTCGTTAGGCAACAATAATAGCCGTTGTAATTCAAATGAAACGGATAAAAAGTATAATTGTCCCCGACCTGCAGCATGATTTCCTATGCAGAGTGTGCCATTCCCATTCTCGTAACCTTATTGATCCTCCTAGTAATTTATATTGAACTGCATGTATAGTTGTAGGGGTGCAAACGGATCGGATATTATCCTATCGTATCTGAAAATTTGATACGGATATCCGATCCTAATAGTAGATATATATTAGATAGTTTAATATATATTATGAAAAAAATTATGCTATTTACTATTATAAGATATCCGTATCTGTATCCGATTAATATCTGATTCATATCCGTCTAATATCTGATTCATATCCATATCCGGAAAATGAAAATGGATAGGGATATGGTTTTAGCACTATCTGATCCGTATCTGATCCGTTTGTACCCCTATGTAGTTGTATACCACCATTTTAAGTTCTTCATCAACTTGTTGACAAAAACATAAACAAAACTACTTTAATTTATATCTACAAAAAGAACAAACACAGCAACAACCAAAATGCAACACCCAGCACAGAAGATAATAAAACGACACAGTCATTGTATTTGGATAACAACAACACCACTAACAAAAATTGATACTAACCAGGTACTCGTATTATCATTAAAGATAGATGAACAACAAACAAAAATACGCAATCATTTAAAAACTACTGCTGAAGCAACAGAGAGTCCCTGCAATGCGAATAAATTTTAACAAAAACCCATAGCTTGCAAACCCACTCCGCAACTTTACCCAAGAAAGAAGTAAAATTAAGTCTAGTCAAGCAAGCAGTGAATGTCTGACTGAGTGAGTGAGTGAGAAGAAACTGAGAGACTAAAAGTGATGAACAGAGAAGTTTCTATTCAGATTCAATGGCGACCGCATCCGGACTGATTTCTTCCATCAATCCATCTCTTTTGTGTAAACAGCAAGTGATGAACAGAGAAGATATGGATCAACTTAAATTGTAATCCTTCTGTAATTGGGAAAGACAAAGTCGCTTTTCTTATTTGTAATCCTTTTCTTACTCTTACTCTATTACTTGTTTTTGAATTTGTTTGTGTGTCTTGCTTGTTTATCTTGTTTGATTTAGGTTTTACCGTTGGTTGCAAATTAAGCCAAAGCAGTTCAAATGTTTGTTAAGGAAAAAGTTACAATAATACCAGGTTTCTTCTTTTGGATTAATCCAAGCTGAACAACAAATCACCTTGAAGAGGTATTAAATGTATATTTATCTCATCTAAATTTATGGCTTACTTGTACGCTCTTCAATGTCATATATTAACAGATAAATTTGTATAGTATCGACAGTACCAGTACATTTGTTATTTTGTTCTGAAGAGTGATACTTGCACAAACAAGGCCTGTGAAGTTCCAGATCCGACAACCCACTGAGAACTTCCCCAATGGCTTATCGGATCAATCTGAGGTAGAGAGTGTGGATCTGCCCGTGAAGAGCTTGGTGGGATCAAGGTCTGAATTAATCAGATGGTCGAGTTTAGCGTAGGCAACTAGCCATCCCTCTATTTTCAATGTAAATCCAATACATTGTGTCCTACTGTAAATCCAATACAGCTCCAACAAAACCGAATTTTTAACTCGTAACATAAAAAAAATTCAAATATTAAAACATAACATCACAAATGGAAATTCTCAGAACATAACTATACCGCAAGCATTGATGGCAGTACCATTTGTGTCCTACTGCTAGCATTGCCAGCAGTATCATTTATTGTGGGTACCGCTAACAATGCCAGCAGTAGGGATTTTTTTCTCAAAAAAAAAAAAAAAAAAAGTAGGGATTTCTATAAATAGGGCCGGCGTTTTTGGAAAAAACCATTTCAAAATTTCACCCAGACCTTTTCTGAGCAACTGTGCAAAGTCCTAAGTCCTTTACAAATATGTTTTTATTTATTTATTATAAGTAATTAAATATTATAAATTATTAGAATTTTTATAAATCTACGGTTTAGGATTTAGAACTACCAAACATGGTTCAGTGTTACTGGACATAGGTATTTTGTCTTCCAAACACCAAAATTAGATTTTAAAAATATCATACTTCATTAAAAGTTACCGGAACTAGATATTTTATCTTCCAAACACCAAAATGTAGGTTTTTAAATTTACCAAACTTGGTTTAGAGTTACCGAACCTGCGTATTTTGCATTCCAAACATAAAAACTTAGATTTTAAAAATACCAGAGTTGGTTCAGAATTACCAGACCGTAGGCATTTTGCCTTCGAAACACCAAAATTTACATTTTAAAATACCAGACTTAATTCAGAGTTAACGGACCTAGGTATTTTGCGTTCCAAACATTAAAATTTAGGCTTTATAAATACCAGAGTTGGTGCAGAGTTACTGGACCCTAGGTATTTTTCTTTCAAAACACCAAAATTTAGGTTTAAAAAATACCAGACTTGGTTCAGAGTTACCAGACCCTAGGTAAATGCCTTAATTCGTACAAATTGAAAATTACAAATGCCTTAATTTGTTACAAATTCATATGTTACATGTATATTTCTTTTAATCTGTATTTTTTAATTTCCAGGTGTGTGCTCATGCTATTAAGCTGGTCGTTACAAAGGGCTGGAGAAAAGTAGAGATATACCAACTCAAGCATGGTGGTGGTAGTGTCGAGTATGCCAGCTTAGAATGGCGACTAGCGTCCATGCTGAAGGACACCAACTTGCTGCTCAACTGGCATGAAATTTCATCTGACGAGAGTACAGAGGAACATAGCACACTGATGCCAGATGCCCCTGCAGATGACGGTCCGTACCCAGATGAAGAGTGGATGTACTCCATGTGTGCATGGAATGCGTACTACAACGAAGAGGGAGCACCAGAGGCAGGACCAGCATATCCCGCACACATCACAAAGGTAACAGACAACAATATTTTAATTTTTTCAAATAAGTAGTTATTGAATATCACGGCTAATATTATTTGTATGTAGATCATGCAGGAGGCCCTACAGGATCTCTGTTCAGAGGAGCTATGGTTCAGTTATGAGGAGATGGCACCACTGATTGTTCCATCGAGGGCTAACGATCATGAGTCAGGCGAATCGCAGGCCTTTTTTGGGATGCCAACACCAGCGACGCACCCAGACATCACACAGGGGGAGGATGCCGGCGATTGAACTTTTCCTCCCAGGGACCATGGACTTCCGCATAGATTTATGTCATCTCAGTACATGTAGTATATTTATGTTGGATTGTTGAATTGTTAGTATTTTGTTGCGTATTATGTTATGTTTGTTTTATATATTAGTTCATTTGAATGCTCAGTTAGTATTATGTTTTGTGCATCAACATAGTCCAAAATTATGATAATCAATCTGTAATTATTTTGTTTTGTTGGGTCTGTTTCTTAATAAAATTCCAGCTCTGTATTGGATACAGGGCTTAATGTTGGAATTCTGTCAATTGGTGGGCTTATTTGTAATTTTCCATGAAGTGTAATGTACTCTGAATAAGTATTAACTTGGCTGTATTAATTGATGTTTTTGGCACTGGTGGTGCAGTACGATGATAATTAATTGTTCTGTTCTTAGATTGATTGTGGGACTGAATCAGAAAGAGCGGCTTCTTAGTTTCTTTTACTGTTTTTTTTATGTTCCATAGTTGTACAAAATTAGAAACTCTGGTTCGATTTCGATCAAGTTTTTTATTCGATCATGTAGTGTCTTTTCCTTTTGTCTTCAGTTAGGATGTGTCCCACATTTTGTTTCTTTTCATGCAAGGTTACAATAATACCAGGTAACGTTCTATTGCTACTAAATATATGATTTATCTGATCTAAATAATGGCTTGCTTGTATTCTCTCCAATGTCATATCAACAGAGAGAAATTTGGGTTCACAAGTTGTTGAATACATGGTAGTTGGATCACAAGTACCAGTACCAGTACCAGTACCAGTAAATTTGTGTTTTTCTTTCAAAGAGTAATACTTAGCGCAAACAATCAGGCTCCAACACACACATTTATTATAGACAACATCTTATTTTTAGCCCGTAGTCATGGGCTCATCTCAATTACTTACTAATAGGCCCATTATGACGAACTGGATCTGAGCATTGCAAATACTGGAGGGGAACAACTGCTACAGTAAAGGAGTCTTTATAGGGTGGGGGATCTGTCCAATCGACTTTGGATAAAGTCTTATTCAAAACCGGATGTAAACTGTCTGACCTACATCAAAATTAGTACAGACATTTTGATTCAAGGAGCAATTTAAATTTATTAAGTTTTCAATATATTTGTACGAATTTCAATGCAAATCGGATGTTTACTCTTTGGATAAAACCCAATCCCGTCGTTATATACTTGTATGCATCTAAGTGTTTCCAGCTGATGTGGCATGCTGAGAATAGATTATGAAATTAAATAATAATTTGTTGAGCTTGTCTCTAATTACTTTTACTATTTTCTCCATAACTATACCGTTACCATTCTTCCCCAAAAATTCTCCCAAGTTACTCAATCATACTTAGTGGTTCCAAATTCTAATCGAATTGGATTGGAAAACTTGCAGAGGCAGAACTAGAAATTTTGGTTAGGCTCAATTATAAAATGTATAATATATGAAAAAGGCAAAAATAGTTTGGTCACGGGGAATTTAACACAACTTTAAATGCATCAAGTGGAACTCTAACTACTAGGCTACAGGCACAAATTTATAATTTTATGAACTGAGGGGATATACTATATAAAAACTTAATAAAAACGAAAATTAAATTAAATTTTAATATACATGGTTAAAAAAATAAAAATTATAGGGTGGTTTAGTACTCCTGACATGCACATATAGATATGCCCCTGACGACATGTTGGTTCTGTTTCATGATAAAATTCCAGGTCTGTCTCTGTAGATAGTTAAAGGTTTGTGATTCAAGCAAGGATTAATGTTGAAATCTTTTCATTATTTTGATTGGCTTATTTGTAATTTTTTATGTATCGTAATTTATTTTGAATAAGTATGAACTTGAATGTATTAATGTTATTGCCATTGTAGTTCAGCACTATGTAATTGACAATGCCGAGATAAATAATCGAACTTTTCACTAACTTGAGTTTTTTTAATTGATAATTAATTAAATAATTTGTTAGTGCATCAAATACATTTCTTTTATATTGTATTTCAGGATGTATAATATTTAATCATGTTGCTTTTGCAGATATGAAGGTAATCTTAATGACCCTATGGAAACTATATTACTTGAGGAATTATTTTAGCAATTAATAAGTTATGTGCGGAAAATAGAAATGACAATATTTTTCTTTGAAAAAAAAAAGATGAGACAATTTGGTTGGACCACAACATTGATGCGGTTCCACTATTTTTTTTCTGTCCCATAACAACCACACAAAAATCTACACAAAAATATATAAAAAAGAAAAGAAAAGACAGTAGGACCACACCAATAGTTGAGTTTCACCGCATGAGAGAACCAAACAGGATAGTAGAGTTATTTTAACCCTCTAATATTAAGAGACATCATTTCCAATAAACCACTCCACTTAGGTTATTTTAAAGTTTGAAGAAGCACCATTCCCAATAAATGGCTTTTTCTTATTGTAGATTTCGTTTTTTTTTTTTGCTTTTTAATTGCTTTTTTCAGATTTTGAACCTTGTTTTGCATTTTGCTTTTCGTGCAGAAATCTTTTTTTATTATTTTAGTTTTCTAAAGTATTAACTTAGAAAAAATCAAGTTTTTAAAATTGGATACTTGGTGATCAAATTAGTTGTTTGTGTCTATATTAAATTTATTTTTTCTGTGTGATGGACCATTTAGCAAAATCATATATTAAAAACCATATTGGAATATATAACTGGGAATTTTTTTTGTTCATAAAAAAATAATATAAAATAATATAGAAAAGAGAAAGAGTACCTTCGTTTTCAATGTATAGAACGATTGGTAGAATTTTAATGATCTAAACTATGTATCAGAAAAAAATTCTACCGATCCAAGGCTTTTTTTCTATTAAAAATGTCTGGGGTCTTCTGCGACCAAAAAGATAAAAAATTTGAAAACTTTTTTGGAGGCCTAATGTTTTTTCAATCCACTGAGGTTGAAGGAAAAATAAATAAATAAACCTTTGGATAAAAAAAAAACGGCCATTTTGATTAATATCCCTGAAACAATTGAAAATTTTACAAATGCCCCTGCTTCCAACTTTTTTTTAATTATGCCCTGACCGCCTGGGCCTCGGGCGGCCCAAAAAGCCTATGGAGCGCCGGCCCAAATGGCGGCCCACAACACCAGTGAGGCGCCCCCCCATATGGCGCCCCATAAGCCAAGTGAGGCGCCCCCCCATCTGGCGCCCCACTGCTCATCTAATTAGCCCCCATCCTTTCTGCCTCTTCTCCCCCATCCTTTCTACCGAAAAAAAGAGGAAAAAAAGAGAAAAAAAGAGAAAAAAGAAGAAGAAAGAAGCCGTTCCGAGACTGTGCATTTACTGCTGTTCCGTTCTGAGAATTTCGTTTGAGGTGAGAAACTGAGTGAATAGGTATGTTTTTTAATTATAATAATTAGTCATTACTGTTGATAACTAGTCATTACTGTTGATAATTAGTCATTATTGTTGATAATTAGTAATTACTGTAGTTATTTTTGACCGTTTCATTTACTGTTGCGTACCGTATATTTACTGTAGCGTGCCGTATATTTACTGTAGCATACCGTACATTTACTGTAGCGTACTGTTCATTTACTGTACCGTATATTTAGTGTAGCGTACTGTTCATTTACTGTAGCGATTGCTGTACACGTACTATAGCAAAATTGTAATTTTTTTAAACTTTTTTTTAATTATTTTTCAATTAGTCATTTATTACTGTACCCATTATTATGTCATGTAATACTTGTAAATATATCAATCCCGTGATGGAGGTTGGCGTTGGGGAATTATGACAACCAACGGGTCCGAGTCGCTGAATGCAGTATTCAAGCAGAGCCGGATGTTGCCTGTGGCTGCAGTTGTAGAGGACACATTCTACAAGTTAAATGCCTGGTTCCAAGAACGGCGTGCTAAGGCCGCAGAATTAATAAGGATGAACCAGTCATTTTCAACAAGGGTGGAGGAGAAACTAAGACGACACAGGGACAAAGGTGCAACTATGACCGTGATCCCGATGGGTAATGATGGAACAGAATTCGAAGTGCAAAATCCAAATGAGTACGTTCCAACCAGCCGTAAACCAGACGGCACTATGGCGTTTGTGAAGAGGGCTTGCAAGTACGTTGTTAAATTCGGAGATGCCAGGGCGGTAACCTGTACATGCCAAGGACCCCAGCTAAGTCACATACCCTGCAGTCACGTGATGGCGGTATGCCGAGTGAGGAATTACTGTGAGGATCACTATGTTGCTGACATGTACCGTACTGATTACCTTGCTTCCACTTGGGGTGGATCTTTCCATTCTTATCCCGATCAGCATGAGTGGCCTGCATATGTCGGTGATAGAATACTCCCTTCAGAAGGATGGATAAGAAAGGGAAGGAGGAGACACAAGCGTATTGTAATGACCATGGACGAGATGGGTGGTGGGCGACCGTCGGGAAATCGGGCTCGCCGTTCTGTTTTCGACAGGCGCGGGGCAGGTACGTAGAATTGTACAAAATTTATTTATGCTTTAATTATATTACTAACTGAATTGCATTGTTATATTCAGATGCAATAAACGAACACAACGAAAGAGAAAATGCCAGAGTTGTTGCTGAAGCAACCGGTAGAACACAACCCCCTCCTCCTGTAAGCCAATCATCTAGTAGCCAAGCATCTACAAGTAATGCCGCACCTGCAGCTCATACCAGTACAACTAGTCGTTTGTTAGGTTTATTGAGACGTCGTGGTAGGGACAGATAAACTTGCTATTTTGCTTGTGTGAACTTTTTGGTTTATTGTGAACTTTTTTGTTTGGTTTGAACTAAGTAATGAGCTATGTTTATAACTATACTTATTTCTAAGCCTTACGAGCTGGGAGTGTGGGTCGCAAAAAAAAATTACGGTTTCAAGATAAAAAAAATACCAACATGAACATAAACTAATAAAACATAATGTCAACATAATGCGCCCCAATGTAATACAGCAGTCCCATAGTCAAAATACTACAGTCAGAAATATATCACAATAAACAAAAACTCTACAATCATCATCTCCGTCTCCTTCCGGAAAGAGACAACCTAGGAGCCGCTATGCCCTTGCCATGCCTGTGCGGCTGCACGCGCCTCTGCGGACTCACATCTCGTGACGCGTCCTCTCCCAGATCCTCCTCATCCTCGTCCCCCATATCCTCATCCTCGTCCCCCGTATACATGTGCTGCGTACCTGTCCTGGGTGCCCATGGATCAAATCCAGCTGGCTCTGCATTGGCGGGCTGTGTACGCAGCTCCCATGGATCTTGCTCCCAGCTTGCAGCATACGTGGAAGGAGGCGGTGCGCCAAATAATGCAGAGACAAAGCCATCTGCAGTCTGAGATGAACTCCCACCAGCCTCAAAGTCGTGCTCCATCTCCACCCCATATCGTGGTCTGTGGGAGTCATACGCCTCTGCATCTGTATCTGTCGGGGCCAGCTCATCCATGGTGAATCTGGGATCGGCATTCCAATGAGGTGCTCCATCCTATATTAAAATAATGTTAGTTTTGCTACATACAAAGAACTCTGCAACAAATAATGGTATAATTGGCGACTGACCGTGCCAAGCTCTACTGGAACTCCGTATTTATTTTTATAAGCATCCCATCCTTGGGTAATAGTACCTCCTGACCGCCTCAATGTCATCAGTATCGGAAAATATCTGATTCTGGTGGAAGTGAGCCCGGAGTGCCTTTAGAGAAATACAGTACCCGGAATAGCGGAACTCCTCCTCCTCCCCCTTCTTCTTCTTATATTTCTTCTGCAGAGTCTTCGGATCACACCCTAACAACTCCGGTATCATCCTCTGCAGCTCTGGATGGTCTGA
This sequence comes from Carex pumila, assembly GCA_033356055.1. Lineage (NCBI taxonomy): Eukaryota > Viridiplantae > Streptophyta > Magnoliopsida > Poales > Cyperaceae > Carex > Carex pumila. The sequence continues at coordinate 123,740 of JARJHM010000137.1, read as the reverse complement.
GATGCCACCTATGGGGTCGCCATCGATACGTAAACCCCATAGGGCGCTCACATCACCGAGGGTGACTGTCATCTCCCCAGGCGGGAGATGAAATGTATGCGTCTCAGGTCGCCATCTCTCCGCTAGACCATGCATCAGAGACACATCGATCCTACTCTGCGGCATGGTGGCAAGCTGGTACAACCCGAGGTTCAAGATGTATCGCTGCATTTCTGGGTGGGGAACGAACGGAATCTCAGACATGCGGTGCCTCACCGTAAGCATGACATCATCCTGTATTTATTATCAATTTGTCAGACTCAAATCGTGTAATTTTTTTAGTAACTTAACAGAATGTCCTTTTGTTTAAGTATAAAAATCACGTACCTCAAGAGATGCCAATGAGACGCGGTGCTTAACGTGATGGGTCCATAGGAGAGGACTAAATGTGTCAGGATCATGGACACCATCTGGAAAATCGGCCTGAGACGACGGATCCGCTCCAGTCGGATCCTCAAAGCCCCTGCCAGTCGTATCGGCCTGAGACGACGAGCCCTCTCCAGTCGGATCCACCGAGGACGTGCCCTCTCCAGTCGGATCCACAGCATCTGCACCCGCTGCAGGCTCAGCTCGTACTCCCCACCGTCTAACTCTAGGCATACTAAATTTACAAAAAAATATTAATCAAAACATACAATTTATATAAATTTTTTTTTAATAAGAATTGCATGTATCTAATCACAAAATAATTGCATGTAAATAAATTGCGTGTACATGATGTTCATGCATATACAATTAATTTTGTTGCATGCATATGCATTTGCATGTATATACAATTAATTTACACTTTGCATGTAAGTAAATTGCATGCATGTGCATTTTTCCCTTACAAAAATTAATTTTGTTGAAATTAAATAAACTTTACAAAAAAAAACGCATGTATAAATTTTTTTTAATAAGAATTGCATGTATCTAATCACAAAATAATTGCATGTAAATAAATTGCATGTACATGATGTTCATACATATACAATTAATTTTGTTGCATGCATATGCATTTGCATGTATATACAATTAATTTACACTTTGCATGTAAGTAAATTGCATGCATGTGCATTTTTTTCTTACAAAAATTAATTTTGTTGAAATTAAATAAACTTTACAAAAAAAAAATGGATATACAATTCTGGATTTATTTTTTAGGTGTATATGCAATTTGTTTACAAAATTATTTTTGCATGTATATGCATTTTTTTTTGTAAACAAATGAACTTTTACAAAAAAAAAAATTAATTTTAAAATATTTGCAGACCTAAATTTTAAAATTAAAAAAAATGAGATATACATACAATTTACTTACAATAAAAAAATATATATATCATTTTTAAATAAATATTGATATACTTGAAAATAATTAGTTTTACTTCAAATCTTTTGTATTCATATATACATGTTTTTCATGAACTATCACAAAAATAATTTTCAAAAAATAAATATGCATATTTTTAAATGATAAACCCAACAACTAAATTCTTAAACAGTTCAACCATTTGAACCATAAATTCTAACCCTAAATTGAACCGTAAATCCTAAATTTTTAAGTAATTCACAATTCATAAAAATAAACCCTAAATTTAACTATAAACCCTAAATTTTAAAAAAATTCACAATTCACAACTATAAACCCTAAATTAAACCATATGACATTCAAGCAATTTTACCATAAATCATAATCGTAAATTTAAGCAATTGAACCAATTCAAGCAATTCAAGCATCCAATTCAAGCAATCAAGCAATTCAACCATCTAATTCAAGCATCCAATTGAACCAAACTGAACCAATTCGACCAATCGAACCAATTCGACCAATTCAAGCATCCAATCGATCCAATTCGAAATCCAATCGAACCAATTCAACCAATCAAACCAATTCATGTCATTGCCACAATTCAAGCATCCAATCGAACCAATTCGACCAATTTAATCAATTCAACTAATTACTCACATTCAACCCTAAATATCGAATCGAATCAAACCGAATCACATTACACAATTCAATCACATTTAATCTAAAACCTAAACTCTAATCGAATCAAAAATAAATAAAACTTACTTGTTCAATCGAGGGAGAAGCGAATCGAGGCCGGACGTCGTGCGAGGTAGAGGTGCGTGGTGCGGAGCTAGGGCGGCGGTTAGGGTGGCAGGTGGGGCTTGGATGGGGTGGGGGCAGGGGAGGCGCTAGGGTTTTTTTTTTGGGGGGGTTTCTGGGCGGGTGAAAGGCAGAAGGGAGAGACAGAGAGATGGCGCTGGGGGGGTTAAATGCTGGGTAGTGGGGCGCCACTGTAGGGGGCGGGTCAAAGGGGGGTATGGAGCGCTGCTATGTGAGGCGCCTCACTTGTGCTATGGGGCGCCAGTGTGTGGGGCGCCTCACAGGGTATATCGGCCGCCCTGGGCCTAGGCGGTCAGGGCATAATTAAAAAAAAATTGGGAGCAGGGGCATTTGTAAAATTTTCAATTGTTTCAGGGATATTAATAAAAATGGCCGAAAAAAAAATTATACTTTTGTTTTATACATCGAAAATCCAAAGTACGTACTAGCTCTCTTTTTTATATTATTTTATAATGTTTAATTTCTATGAATAATTCACATGCTACCGGCATCCTCATTTAAGATGCTGATGACAAAGCATATAGCAAAACATAAATACTACATAAAGGGTTGATTTTTTGTATGCCGTTGCAGACTTTTTAATCACTTATTTACCCCTGAGTACTTTAATTTACCAAATTTATCTCTTAATTCTTAAAGCTCTTTTTGTTTTTTATCTATTATGCATTAACTAGGGAGTTAACCATAGTTAAATTCTGATTAAAATAATAAAAGACAAGAATATCCTTTTCTATTTTGTTTGATTTTTTTATTTTTGTAAGTTTATCGGTCTCTTTTTTCCCATGCTCTCGTGTTTTCCTTTTTCCACTCTGCCCTTTGTTTGTTGTTGTGGTGAACTGTGCTCTTCAGCTGTCTTCTTGTGATCTTGATCGCTATTCCACTTTTCAGTAAACAAGTCTCCTTTTCAGGAATAAGTATATGCTTATGGTGATTGTTTTGAATTAATGTGCATTATCAATAACAGAGAAATACCCCACAATTTGTGCTTCCTTATATTTGCTTTACAGAGCCATATTGGGATTGTTTTGCAAATTTGTGCAATGAAGTTCTTACATTTGCTTCAAATACATAATATTGTACCGTCTTTGTATTGTTTTGAATTAGAGGATGCATTAGCCTTTTTACCATGCAGGGATTGCTTTGCAAATTCATAATTAAAGCATATAGACACCTTTTGATGAAGGTTAATTAATTAGGTTACTTGAAGTAGATTGTAATACCGATACTCCTGCAGGTCCTAGACGTCAAAGCTTCATGTCATGAAAGTAGATTGTATTTAGTGGTTAGATTTGTTGTTTGTGAATAAGATTACTCGTTTCAAGATAATTTATGAATATAACATAACTGGTTTTTTCTTACATGGTACATTGCACGGAAGGACAAGGGCACGATTGAAAACAAATAAATTAGACAATATTAAATGGGGAATAATTAATTTTATGATTATATACAAAAAAATATTAAAGTTGAAGAAGATATTAGGATAAAAAGAGTAGAAGGGTAAATTGAAAAAAAGTTTTGAAAGGTCAATAGAAAATTAACACTTACATTGGGTACATAAATCATTTGATTCTTTTTGTAGCATTGTTTAATGCCATATTGCCCTGCACAGGTGTCGTATTCTATGATTCTACCAATGCATCCCATTTTATTAATTCATTGGGTTCAGTTCTCCAAACGGTTCACATGGCTACAGAAGCGATGTGGTGGTGCCTTGATTTTGTGTGGCTAGAGAAGACCAACGATAATGTTGTAATTAGAAAGAACTTTCAATAATAGTAATAATAATAGTTGTCCCCAACCTGCAGCATGATTCTCTAGTTGGAGTGTGGCACAGTGAAGAAACCCACGGGTTGAATGCATACCAACTCCACGGTACAACTTCAGGGAAGAAAGAAGGGAAAAGCTAATTTCCACAGGTCTTCTAGTCAAGCAACCACCCACAGAATAGAGACTGAAACTGATCTAGTGAACAGAGAGAGAGAGAGAGAGAGTTTCAATTGAATTCAAGATTCAATGGCGTCCGGATTGCTTTCCTCCATCCAATCCCTCTCCACCAACCTCTTCCATTTTGCATCAATCCATCCGCTGTTACCGATCAACACAAAAGTGTTAGAGAGGATTTGGAGAAGCTGATTTGGATGCTTGCAAGGATCCAGGCTATTCAACAGGACGCTAAAGAAAGGGAGATTCATGACAGATCTGAGAAGCTGAGAGGTGTGGGCTACCAAGCAGAGGATGTGCTGCACGAGTTCTACTATGAGGTGCTTAGATCCATAGTGGAGAGCGGAGATGCTGCCATTGAGGCTCTCGTGTGTATGCTGACTCATGTGAGTTGAGTTGTTTTTCATTTATCTTTACTGCCATATACCTCAAATGTCTCATCTTTTAATCCTCATTGCCTAAAAAAAGGTTATAGATATGCATATGGCACTTTAATCCTTGTGAAATTCATCCAAAACACCACAAAGAAAAAAAAAATGTAAAAAATCCTTGGGATATATTAGGAAACTAAAAAAATTATTTTTTTCTTTTTTTAAATAAAGATGGGTATCACTATGATAAATTTTGATATACAATTTTACTGGGGCTAATAGAAAATTTGCTGAAATGAACACATCATCCTCCCTTGCTTCTTATTCAGTTACTATTACCATTGCCTTGATTCCAGAAGGCATTGCTGAGAAGGTCAAGGATATTACATTGTGATTTGAAGAGATTGCAAATGCTCATAGAATTCTTCATTTGAGGGAGGAGGATAGAACCTGGCTGGTTATGGGCCCACAAATCCGACCACCAACCAGCTCTCATGTGGATGAGAGTGATATTTTGGTACGGAGGAGAAGGATAAGATCATAAACCTCCTGATCCCTTCAAATGGTCCAGATTTTATTTTATTTTTCCTGTGTGATAGAACATATAGTAAAACCAGATACTAAAAACCATATTGGAATATGCACACTAAAATTATTGGTATCCAGAGGAGCAGATTTGGTGGTGATTGTCAAAATGCATAAACTGCAGCTATAACCGGCACAACTAGCCCCCACGGGAGTCGCCACCAAAGCTCGTTATCGTCAATTGAGTATGATATGAATCGGGACCCCCGAGGTGGAGCAAAAGGAATGGGGCCACAAGATGGTGAGGTCCCCTGATATGGTTCTACTGTCACCACTTTCTGCAGGATTTATCTGTTTGCCCATGTTACCCAGTGCTAATGTGGGAAGCAACTTGTTGACGTTGCGTTTGTGCAATGGTTCCAATAACATGAACAAGTTGCTCGCATTGACGATCAACTTGGCACCCTCGCGTTGATGATCAACTAATTTATAGATATATATAGCTCTCATGTTCTTGGCAGTAAGCATCATTGTGCAAACGCAGCACCAACAAGTTGCTCACATTGACAATTTGGCTGTTTTATCTCACTGCTGAGTTGGTTCCCACATTAGCACAGGGTAACATGGACAAGCAAATAGATACTAAAGAAAGCGGTGACAGTAGAACCATACCAGGGGACCTCGCTATCTTGTGGTCCCCGTTCCTATTGCTCCACCTTGGAGGTCCCGATGCCATCATATCATACTCAGTCGACGATAACGAGCTTTGGTGGCGTCTCCTGTAGGGCTAGTTGTTCAGGTTGTAGCTGCAGTTTATATATTTTGGCAATCACCATCAAATCCGGTCCTCTGGATACCAACGATTTTAGTGTGCATTCAAGGAATGATCAAGTTTGTGGAAAGGCCGAAGGTGATTGGCATGTCATTCATTGTCGGAAACTATTCCCCACCAATTAGTGCACGACGGCAGAGGTGGAGAATACCAAGGTATGGAGATGGAGGCCAAATGACAAACCCACTCTGTATCTAAAACCTCTCTTAAGAGCTTGCCGACTTCCTCAAGGCCTAACACACATCCCACGCCTCGGGGTACGCACTACTACTCATCCCCACACAGCCCCACCACACTTCGATTCCCACCTCAGGCCGACTTCCCGGAATGGAGGAGGAGGTGTTTTTGCTGCCTCTGACTAGCTAGGCCATTCAGCTTCAAAATACTGCAACCAGGTGACGTGCGGCATGTGGCCAGCAAGTGCAAGGCTCCGTCTCTTAATCCGGCGGCAAGGCCATTCATCCCGGCTGCAAGAAAACCCTCTTCTCAGATCAGTACCACTCACAAACAACCTGCCAAAAACTTAAAGAAACCCAAGTGTGAACCGTCCTTTGAGGAACTACTGAAGGGTCCTGGACATCCACCATCCCCACCCTACTGGGCAACAGATCAGAAAAGACCATTTGCTTTGTTGAGAGGGATGAAGCATTTCATACAGATCCAAAAAGACCCTTAGCAGTTACAACAATACCAGGTTTTTCTTCTGTTGAATTAATCCAAGCTGAACAACAAATCACCTTGAAGAGGTATTAAATGTAGATTTATCTAATCTAATTTTATCGCTTACTTGTATGCTCTTCAATGTCATTTCACTGAGAAATTTGGATTCACAAGTTCTTGATGACTTGGTAGTTGGATAGCATCGACAGTACCAGTACATTTGTAATTTCGTTCTGAAGAGTGATACTAGCACAAACAGTGCCTGTGATTCTCTTCCTGTCGTAACATTTCATAAACAAAACTACCCTCAATTTTTATTTAGAATTAAATTTTTATGGACTCGTGATTCTCTTCCTGTGGTAACAACCTAGCTCAGATTCAAAACTGAGGACGTTTGGGTCTAAGGGTCAATCCGTAATTATTTTCTTTTGTTGGCTCTGTTTCTTAATAAAATTCCGGCTCTGTGATGGAAGCAGGGCTTAATGTTGGAGTTCTGTCATTGATGGGCTAATTTGTAATTTTCCATGAAGTGTAATATGCTCTGAGTTAGTATTAACTTGGTTTTATTAATTGATGTTTTTGGCACTGGTGGTGCAGTACCATGCTAATTAATTGTTTTGTTCTTAGATTGATTGTGGACTGAATCAGAAAGAGCGTTTTTGTTTACTATTTTATTTTTATTTTCCATAGTTGTATAAAATTAGTAACTCTGATTCGCTAGAAAAAAATGGTGAATAATTAAACTTTATAGTACAATAGAAAAAAAATATTCAAATTAAGGGATATATTAGATATAACAAAGAGTATAAGAATAAATAGAAAACTGAAGAAGTTTTAAAAAATAAATATAACAATTAATTAATCCTCACATAGGGTAGATAAATCATTTTGTTCTGGTGGATTACAGGATTAGTCCAATCTGAACTGCAAATTACCTTGAAGAGGTATTAAATGTAGATTTATCTAATATAAAATTTGTGGTTCACTTGTATGCTCTACAATGACATGTCAACACACAGAAATTTGGGTTCATACGTTGTTGATGACATGGTAGTTGGATATAGTCGACAAGTACCAGTAAATTTTTGTTTTTCTTCCTAAAGTGTGATACTTGTGCAAACAATGCCTTAGCAGCCCAATTAAAAATGTCTCATTTAAGCCCATCCTAAGCCCAGAGATGGCAAAATTTCACACAAGAGAAAAAAAAACAATAAGCCTCGAACAAAACTACCATTTATATTATTTTTATGGATATTTGGGCTGAAGCGTCAATCTGTAATTAGATTATTAATGGGCCCACACAAGCAAGCCAAGTCAAAGTTGCAATCCAATCACCATTTATATTTATGTATGACTTTTTGATCAATTTTTCATTTCCTGTAATGATGACTGTGTATGTTTATTTAATTGAACCATTTTTAGTCATGTTTCTATCTAATCAGGATTATATCGGGAAAGGGTGGTGTTTCGACTGGAAATCAAAATATAGGTAAAACGATACCATTTATTCTGTCCCACGGTACAAAAATTCCCATCCGGATTAATCACTGCTAATTCAAACCGTAACCCCGTTAAGCAGAAAAAAAAAAATAAAAAAAAAATAAAAAAAAAAAAAAAAAAAAACAGCCAGGATAAATTGGTCTCCTCCCAAACGTGAAAAAATAAAAAGAAAAATGGGACGGGATGGATTATTTTAGCCAGAATTATTATTATTATTTTTTTTTTCGTCTAGGACAGGATGGATTACACCGTTTGTGCATTTTTTTTTTTTTCTTGTTTAGCAGGGCTACGGTTTGGATTAGCGGTGATTAATCTGGACAAATTGTTTTGTCCCATGGAAGTAATAAACAATAGTATTTTAACTATATTTCAATTTCCAATCGAAACAACACTCTTTCCCAATATTCTTTTCTATTTTCTATTCATAAAATTCGTTTCATAAGTGGGTAAATTAAAATCGACGAGGACCGGTGCCTCTTTGTACCAAAGATTGATGCGAACACTGCCTTAGCAGCCCCAAAGATGTCTCAGCCCGGATTCCAAAATTGATGAATTTTGGGCCTAAAGGTCAATCTTTAATTAGATTATTTATGGGCCATCACAATTAAGCACCAAAACAAAGATTTTTTTTTTTTAATTGAAAACTTAATAATAGCTATCAAGGTTATCGAACTCTTGACCTTTGGGTATAATAACTCTATGACATTTTCCTAGTCAATTGTACTACCTTTCCTTTCTCAGCACCAAAACAAAGATGGGAAGAAATAAAATTGCAATGAAGCACCAGTTATGGAGGACTTGTAAAGTTGATCAATATTTCATTTCCTGCAATGACCATTTATGGTATTATATTGTGATGACTGTGTATGTTTATTTGATTGAGTTTAATTTTTAAGTTATATTTCTCCTTATGTTATTCAATTTTGTATTCAACATTATTCATGCATTCAATTAATGTTGTCAACAATTACAAAATGCATTTGCCCATTACTAAATAAAAAATGTGTAAGAAGCGACATAAAGTCATACAAAACTGCATTTTTTTTTCAATAACACAGTTCACAAAATATATAGCATTTACTTTGTATTTGTATATTACCTTAAATAAAAGATAATTAAAATGCAGACCAACGTTGCATTTCTGCTAGGTTTCAAGTTTTTTTTCATATATGTGCTATGCCTTTTGAATTTTATTTTATTTCTAAATTATATACATACAAATGTCGGGAGATAAATTGTTTAAAAATTTGACTTGTTAAAGAAAATTATTGACGGGTCAAATAGTTATTAGCAACAAAAGTATATATATCAACTTTGTATAAATTAGATATTATATTATGGAAAGTAGTTGTTGGGGTACATAATTTTTACTTTTGTTTATATACACGCAAAATAATTAATACGCGACCAGATATATAAATGTACCATAAGTATACTGTTGACAGGCCATATATATACCAAAACATATTACATAAATATTTAGATTCTTTCTAATATAAATAAAATTATATTGTAAAATTGCAAGGAAATTTCATATGTGTGGCATTTGCTTCATGCATGTGTGGCGCTTAGGAAATTTCTTATCCTCATCCTGTGTGGGGGCCAAAGAAAATGCCATATGAGGCGCCAAGGAACTTATAAGAGTATGTGAGCCAGATTATTACCTGCCAAGGAATTTAGCATCCTGTCCATACATTTTCTTATCTTCGAGAGATTCATCGATCATGCTTTTGTAAAACTTTGTTTTTGTTGCTCTTGGTAATGAAAACGGTGATGATCATAGATATCACTTTAAAGTATTACTGTTGAAATATTTTCTAATAAGTAGTAAAGAGTATTTTTTTGGCATGAGTAGGGTTCGAATGCAGTTCAAACGATCAATTTGGATCATTCAACATGATTTTCATATAAAAATTACTAAATTTGATCTCCAAGTACATTTTCATATGAATATCATGTTGAACCATTTGTATCAATTGTTTATTCTTTAAAAATAAAAATATTAATTAATGGTACAGACTGTTCTGCGCTTTACAAAGCATGGTACCCTTACTCGATCAATGACCATTATATATTTATATAGAAAATAGATGCAATATCATGTAATTATATCATTTACATTGTACAATTGTATATATGTAAAGATTACTTATTATGGCGGAGCCCTCTGGATGAGCAGCTATATAAATTACTACATATCTATATGATATGGGTGGAGCCTTGGAGCTTGATTTCATCACATGATTGGTCTGGCAACAGAACAGAAATAATAATAGCTGTTAAAATTACAAAAAAGCTGATAAAAATTATAGCTGTCAGCGACCTGCAACATAATTTCCTACGCAGAGTGTGCCACAGTGAATAAATCCACGGCTTGCATATCCACTCCGCAACTATACCTGTTTGGCCAAAGTCAACGCAGCGGTACCGCTATAATAGGTATCCATACTACGGAACCATTTAGCAAATTGAGTGAGTGGGGTGCCCCACTAGGCCACTACTGACAACCCACTTAAATCTTTTGATTCTTTTTGTAGCATTGTTTAATGCCATATTGCCATACTACTACGTGGGTTGGTGTGGCAAGAGATTAAAAATAATAGTCCATACAGATTAGTTTTGACCACTCATTCTAATTTATCTTCTTCTCTCTTCTGTGTTCTCTATCTATCAATTCTAGCGACATAGAAGAGACTGAAACTGAAGGGAGAGAGAGAGATCCAATACAATTCAAATTGAATTAATGGCATCCGGATTGTTTTCTTCCATCCAATCCCTCTCCACCAAGCTCCTTGAGGTCATGCGTGCCACCACTTCCACTTTGCACCATCACGATCCACCATCCCCCGATCGAAATGAAAGCATAAGAGAGGATTTGGAGAAGCTGAATAGGATGCTTACAAGAATCCAGGCAGTTCAACAAGATGCTGAAGAGAGGGAGATTCATGATAGCTCTGTTCGTCTGTGGCTGGCAGAGCTGAGAGGTGTGGCCTACCAAACAGAGGACCTGCTTGATGATTTTCACTACGAGGTGCTCAGATCCATCGTTAAGAGTGGAGATGCTGCTATTGAGGCCTACCATAGAGACCGGGGTACGCTTTTAATTGTATCTTTTGGTATTTATTGCACACAAGATGTTCAATGAAATGTCCGGTGGCTATTTCATCAGTGTACGGGAACATAGCAAAATTTAGCACTCCTTTTGTCTTACTAGCTCTACTGGCTCTCATATGTGTATGCTGACTCATGTGAGTTGAGTTATTTTTCATTTATCTTTACTGCCAAATGCCTACCGGTATTTGTTAGTATTTAATAAAAACTTAATATATTTAATAGTGAAAGGGACAGCACAAATTTAACTTCTATTATCAATATTCTTATTCTCTTACATTAAAAAAGGCCCGTTACATATTATATAGATTCGTAGGAATTTTCTAAACACTATTTAATGATTAAATGACATTTAATCATCTCATAAACCTCCACTATTTTCTAGATATGTTTCGTCATCTTCCAAGACAACCTAGAATACAACATGACTTCTAGATAATTCCAATATTAAGAAAAGAATTGTGGTTCTAAAATGGAAATTGTATTGATTCTTGTTCTCTTGGGCCTATATAGGCATTACATTTTGCATTTGTAATCCTATAGCTTCTATAATTCCTTTCTTACCGATATAACCCTATAACTTCTATAATGCGATAAACATACATAAATCTCAATACTCCCCCTCAAAATGGGCAAAAGATATCCATCAAGCCCATCTTGTCACATAATCTAACTAGATCTATTGAGCTAAGTCCTTTCGTGAGGCAGTCAGCTACTTGGTCTCTAGTAGCTACATGACTCAGCTCCAATAGCCCAATTTCCTGCTTTTCCTTTATGAATAACATATCTATCTCCACATACTTGGTTCTGTCATACTGCACAAGATTGTTGGCAATGCTAATCGCTGACTTGCTATCGCACCACAATTTCATTTTCCCTTTGTGCTTCACCTTGAGATCTTCCAGTAACCTCTTCAACCACAGCATCTCGGCAACTCCTAATGCCATAGCTATGTACTCGGCTTCTGCCGTTGATCTCGAAACAACTGGCTGCTTCTTGCTCTTCCGGGAGACCAAGTTGCCCCCTACAAACATACAGTAGCCAGATGTGGATCTCATGTCATCTTAGCAACTAGCCCAGTCAGAGTTACAATAACCCTCAATGTTCATGTGCCCATTTTTCCCGAAAAATAGGCCCTTTCCTGGTGCACTCTTCAGGTACCTCAGGATGTGGTACACTGCATCCATATGGTCCTTCCTAAGGTCATGCATGTAACGGCTCACCACGCTCACTACAAATGAGATATTGGAACAAGTGTGACCCAGATAGATCAACCTGCCTACCAGTCTCTGGTACCTCTCTCAATCAACCTATTCTCCTGCCTCTGCACTCATCTTGACCTTTACATCAATTGGAGACACTGCAGGCTTACACCCTAACATGCCTGTCTCAGTGAGCAAGTCTAGGACATACTTTCTTTGAGATAGAACAATCCCCCCTGCTTCACGAGCCACCTCAATTCCAAGAAAGTATCTAAGCTGTCCCAGATCCTTCACCTCGAATTCCTTTCCCAATCTTGCATTCAACTGTGCAATCTCTCTCTCATCATCCCCAGTAATGATCATATCATCGACATACACAGCCAGCATAGTAATGTGACCACTATGTTGTCGAGTAAACACCGTGTGGTCAGCATTAATTTGCTGATAGCCCATGCCTACCATAGCTTTCCTGAACCTATCAAACCAGGCCCGAGGGGACTGCTTCAACCCATAGAGTGACTTCTTTAGCCTGCACACCTTACCCACTGTCCAGTTTGTGCCAAACCCTGGTGGAACCTCCATGTATACCTCCTCCAACAAATCACCATGAAGAAAAGCATTCTTCACATCGAGTTGGTGTAACTGCCATCCACCATTCACTGCCATGGAAATCAGTGTCCTCACTGTGCTCATCTTCGCCACTGGTGCAAAGATCTCATCATAGTCAATGTCATAGGTCTGATTGTACCCCTTCGCCACCAACCGAGCCTTGTAGCGCTCAATAGACCCTCTGGATTCTACTTTACTGTGAAGACCCACTTGCATCTAACAGCCTTCTTGCCTGGTAGTAGTGACACGAGTTTCCAGGTTTTGTTCTTACAAAGGGCACTGAGTTCTTCTAGCATGGCTACTTTTCACTTCGGATCTCCTTTAGTAACTTGCCAACACTTAGGGATAGAGACAATGTCTAATGATGCAATGAATGCTCCATGTACATGTGATATGTGTGAGTAAGAGACAAATCTAGCAATGTCATGTAGAAAACCATATCGGTCAGGAGGAATGCCTGCATTCTCGCGAGGAGTCCTCCTTACCGATAAAGAAGTGGGAGGAGTAGAGAAAGGAATCATATCACCTGTGTATTCTGGGTCTGAGGTGGATGGTGAAGATATCTCAAGAGTCAGAATAGGTAGGGACAAGGGACTTGGCACAGGTGGCACTGTAGGTACAATTCCCTCATTTTGCTTCTTTCTCCTCACATACACTTCACCATATCTCAACTCCTCCTGAGTTTGAGTTCTATCACCCTCAAGCTCAATCCTCTCAACTTCTGTCTCAATTCTATTTTCCGGCTCAACCATAACCGACTTCTCATTTCACCATCACCACTACTTTCCTCCTCTCGCTCCATACCTTCTGTATCGAGCGAGTCTTCAAATGGTGACGTTGCTTCTGAGGAGTAGTATGGTTCGAGCTCGTGAAAAGTAACATCCATACTCACAAACATTCGCCTCTCAACTAGGCTCCAGCACGCATACCCTTTTTGAGTGGCTGAGTACCCCACAAAAATATACCTCACAGCTCTTGGATCAAGTTTTCCCACATTGGGTCTGTTGTCATGTACAAAGCACACACACCCAAAAATTTTGAGAGGAAGAATATCTCCATTCTTACCTGTCAGCATCTCAATTGGAGACCTCCAATCCAATACCCGTGAGGGCATCCTGTTGATCAAATAGGCTGCTGTCAGAACTGCTTGCCCCCACAAGTACTTTGAGACTTTCATCGAAATCATCATACTCCGAGTTACCTCAAGGAGATGCCTGTTCTTCTGTTCCGCTACCCCATTCTGCTCTGGTGTGTACGGGCACGTAGTCTGATGATGTATCCCCTGAGATGACAAGTATTCCCCAAACGCCTTATTAGTGTACTCTGTCCCGTTGTCAGACCTCAATACCTTCACAACTGCACCATATTGAATCTGAACCATCTTGTGAAAAATTTTAAAACATGCAAGCACATCACTCTTATTTTTCATCAAGTAAAGCCAAGTCAAATGAGAAAAACAATCAATGAAAGACACAAAATATCTAAATCCATTCAAAGTAGTTGTAGGACAAGATCCCCATACATCCGAATGAATCAAATCAAAACTACAAGACCTTCTACTCCCAGAGCTAGCATAAGAGCTTCTGGTATGTTTACCTAACTCACACGCATCACATACTAATCTTTCCTTATTTGCCTTTTCAAATAAAGGCTGATACAACCTACTCAAAACTAGAAATGAAGAATGACTCAATCGCCTATGATGGAGCAACAGTAGGTCTTCCACACTTCTCTCAACAATGGATGAGAGGGCCAAGCCCATACCCTCTTTATCCATGTACCATAGGCCTTTATGCAGTGTGCCAGTCCCAAGTTCCATGCCCATCCCCTTCTCTCGGAAGATCACCTTGGGATTATCAAACAAAACAACACAATTTAGTTGTGAGATAATGGCACTTATAGATAGAATGTTTACAGGAAAGGAAGGAGCATGCAAAACATTAGACAAAGTCAAAGTGTTGGTACATTCCACTGTACCCTTACCAATCACCGGCTGGGCCTTACCATCGGCTATTCGGATGCTCTCTGGAACCGCTAGGTGAGTATAAGAAGAGAACTTCCAAGCAGCACCAGTCACATGGCGAGATGCACCAAAATCAACTATCCAATCTGGTGATCTAATGGTGGATATAGAGGGAAGAGCAAGAGTATCACATGTACCTGTGGCTGAGTAAGCAAGAGAAGCAAAGTTACCCGTGGTGGGTGCGTCATCGACTGCACTCTTCTCCTCACTTGCTCCTTTCTGCCTTCTCCTGACTATCTCCATGATCAGATCCTCCTCAGATAACCCCACAATAGCTTCCTCTTCCTCTGCAACCATCAGATTTGCTCGGTTGCCTCCTCTTCCACCTCTTCGGCCCCCACGGCCGCATCCATGGTTCGCAACCTACCCTCTACCACCTACATCTCTCTCCCTTGGTGGCTTAGGACAAGCCTTGATCAGATGACCTGTTTCCACGCAATTGTAACACCTGTGAGTCTTCCCCTTGGCACCTGTCATACCTGAGCTCGAGGCAGCCAAAGCTGATCGTGCGCCTAGAGGTCCACTCGGCTCAGCATGTATCACTATGCGACTCTCCTCCTGCATCATCGCAGCAACGGCCTCATCCAATGAAGGGATCTCCGTCTGGGCTAAGAGAACTGATCTCCTCTGATCAAAAGCCGAGTTCAACTGGGCCAGGAATTGCATAGTCCTCGTCTATTGAATGAAATCCTCCTTCTTGAAACTTGGATCACTACAGCACAACCCCTGTGAGAAGTGATCAAGCTCTACCCACAGCTTTTCCAGATTCAAGGAGTAATCCTAAATCGATCTATCACCCTGCACCACAGCTAATACCTCTTGCTGAATCTGGAACACCCTCATGTGGTTCTCAGTCCCACCATAGGTCCTCTTCAGCTTTGCCCAGATGTCCTTCACAAGTCGGATGCCATCGACTGAAGAGGTGATCGATTGTTTCATCGAGTTGAGCAACCAGGTGTAGATCAGAGCATGTGTGGTCTTCCACTCCTCATCCTGAGCAGTAGCACTAGCTGGCTCATCCTCTGTCAGATACCTCTTGAGCTTCCTCCCTTCCAGAGCAGTCTCGATCCGATGCAACCAACTCAGATATGAGGCCTGTCCATCAAGCTTAAGTTCCATAGTTTGGAGATCAAACTTCACTTGCGGTGGATCACGTGACAAGGTATTGGTCTGAACACTAGCTCCCTGAATGAGACCAACCAACACCTTTAGAACCTCCGGATCAACACCTGACAGGCACTCTAAAACCCCTTTCCCTTTGTCACTCCCTCTGGGCATCTTTTCTCAAAGGATCCAAGTCTTCGATCACACAGATCCCCTCGACTTCCTTCCCTTTCTCGATCCAATCACTCGTATTTCTCGTAAAGACCCGATATTGCTTCTCAAGACGAATCTAAACCATCTCCCCCTTTCTTCTTCTCTTCCTTGACCCGATCTTGATCTATCTCATCAAGATTCGAGCCCAAACCCGATCAAAAACTCGATCTAAACCCGCGTCTTGGGTATCGTGGGGTGTAGGCCCCCCACGCCGGCCAAATCCACACCCAACCTCTTACCTAGCGGCTTGGCAGGTCCTAGAAGAGAGAGAAGAGTAAACGGAGAGGTTTTTGGCTGAAAAGGAGAAGAAAGAGCTGCTGGTCAGAGCTAGGGCTAAGTTTGACCGGAGCTACAGTGAAGCTAATGGCTGGGGGAAGGCAGATCTGAGCAGGGCGGAGGCTGGCGGAGCTAGGGTTGAGCTTCCGGCATCAGATCTGGTGGTTGGTCGGGTCAGACCCAATTTGGAGCAGTGGGGGCGGAGCTCAACAGGTTAGGCGGAGCTCGGCCAGCACCCAGCGAAGTCAGGCGACCCTCCTCCAAGCGCGGCGGAGCTCTCTGCCTTGGCAATCTGGCCTGGAGCGGTACTGTAGCGTGCTACAGTAAAATCACAAGAAAAAGGAGGGAAAATAGAAAAAACGGCTAACCCTAACCTGTTGCTCTGATACCAAAAAGAATTGTGGTTCTAAAATGGAGATTGTATTGATTCTTGTTCTCTTTGGCCAATATAGGCATTACATTTTGCATTTGTAACCCTATAACTTCTATAATTCCTTTCTTACCGATATAACCCTATAACTTCTATAATGCGATAAACATACATAAATCTCAACATTAAGTAATAAATTCATGATAATTCTAGACAGTTCCAACATCCCTCCTTTACTGTAGACCCAGTTCCAACATCCCTCCTTTCATTTGACTAATAATTAAGTTTACTATTTTCAACATCTCTCCTTAAACTTAATTATCTTCCTTCTCACATTCTGAGCATCTTCCATTGTTGCTTGCTATTTTTCACCATTAACAACTTGTTCGAATGTAGTGCCCTCCACATCCGCCAAACACTAAGTGTAATTCATTTGTCACCTCATAAAGATCTCTCAAGCTTCAATTATTTTTTGTGTTCTCTGCTCATCTTCGTTGTTGAATAATGGCGAAGAAGTTTTAGCTTGCGTTGATGCTGTTGTTGTGTTTGTTGTAGGAATTGTTGTTGATGTCGCTTTTTTCATCTTTTCATAAGACATGTCCTCCATGGAACTTCAATTCCACATGCCTTCTTCATTAACCTGCACATCAAAACTCACATGTACCGTTTTAGTAATGGTCATAGAGATTATACGCCTTGGACTTCTCATCATAGTTGATAAACTCATTGATGGGCATCAATTTTGCTAATTATGTCAAACCACCAAAATTAAGATGTCCAAATTGTAAGTGTCATAACAAACTTTCATCTTTATCTATACATGTCTCTAAACACTTTGCTTGAACATTCATCAAATTCATCTTAAACATGATGTTTTTTATCATTTCTACTTGTGCTAGCAACTAATTATTTTGGTTCCTCAAATAAATAACATTTTCTTTCATGTAAACCAAATAACCCAATCCCATCAATTGTCCCAAACTCAAAATATTGGTTTTCATTTTCGGAACATAATAAAGACTTGAAATAAACTTTTGAGTCGCGTCCTTCAAATGAACTAAAATATTACATTGGCCTTCTACACGTACCTTAGAGGCATCTCCAAATGAGACATAACCATTTGCTATCTCCCCAATGCTATTAAATATATGCTTGTACTATGCTTGTACTTGCAGATGTGGTTGCTTGCACCCATATCGAGATACCAGACGTTGTCATTGTCGGGATTATTCTCTTTATTTGCTAATAGCACAGCACCATTATTATCAATTTCTTCATTGCTACCAAAATTTTCATTTCCTTCCACATTTTCTTCATTGTGATAGCATTATGATGCATAATGACCATACTTGTTACAATTGTGACATTGAATATGAGACATACTTGATCAACCGCCTCTGCCATGACTGCAACCTCCACCACGTGGGTTGTTGTACTACCTTTCTTCTTTTTCTTCATTTTCATCTTGACCACGACTGCAGCCTCTATCGTGACGCCATGACTTCCTTCACCGCTGCCCGGTTTTTCTTCTTTAATTGTTGCTTTGGGTTGAAGTACTTCCTCCAACACTTCTTGCTTATTTTTCTTCTTTCTTTGTTCATGAGCTTCTAAGGAACTTGAAAGCTCATATATGGTTAACTCTTCTAAGTTTTTTTACTCTACTATTGCACACACCACATTGTCAAAATCTTTGATTAAGGATCAACGTATTTTCTCCACTACTCAATCATTGGTTAGAGTCTAACCATTTCTCTTCAATTGATTGACAACGGTTTGTACCCTAGTGATGTAGTTGGATACACCTTCTGTCTCCTTCATTTTCTTCACTTCAAGCTCATTGCGAAGTGTTTGTAGGCACACTTGTTTGACTTGCTTAGCACCTTTGTATGCCTTCTCGAGTATCTCCCATGCCTTCTTTGATCATGTTGCACCTGCATCTTCTCAACACAAGATTCATCAACTGCTAGCAAAATGAGTTAAAGTGTGGTTTTATCCATAGTAGGAAATATCGGTCGATACTGATCCGTATCGGTATCGGCTGTGACCGATCCAATACTGGTCCGATACTCGCGATAGTGTGTTAAGCTGCAATCTATGGTATTGGCCAATACTGGTTCGATACGTATCGGTATTGGCCGTGACCGATCCCGATATTGATACCAATATTTCCTACTATGGTTTTATCTCTCATACTGATTTATTTTAGCGCCTTCAATTGATTTGCCGTCTAATTTGTCGTTGTAGTCGGCTCTTCATAGCCGACTTTGACTACTCCCCACGCATCTTGTGCACCGAGCAAGACCTTCATTTGTATACTCTAATTATCATAGTTGTTCTTTGTAAGACGCGACAACGGAACTTGTCCCAACAATGTCACCATGGAGCTTGCCATAACTCCGATACCAATTTGTTAGTATTTAATAAGAACTTAATATTTAATAGTTGAAGAGAGCACAAATATTTCTATTACAAATATTCTCTTACTCTCTTACATTCTAAAAACTTCTTACATATTATACAGACCCAAACTTTCTACGCACTCTACTATCACTAAATGACATTTAATCATATCCTATATTTCCTAGATATGTTTTTCATCTTTCAAGACAATCTAGAAGACTACAACATGACTTCTAGATAGTTTCAATATTAAGTAATACATTCATAACAATTCCAGAGAGTTCCAACATTAACTATTGCATCTAACTAATAATTAAGCTTACTATTTCCAACATTATTACATAAACCTGAGATGTTGCATTTTTTAATCCTCATTGCCTAAAAATGGGTTATAGATATGACACTTTAACCCTATGCAATCAATCCAAAACAACGTGAAGAAAAAAATTAGATAACGTAAAAAATCCTTGGGGTAACCCTTGTGTTAATTTTCTTCACTTCTCAAGGAATTTGTGGGAGATTAATAAGACATTTATTTACTTTTTTTTTGTGTGATAAAGATGGGGATCACTAAATGAAATGATCTAATATTCCACAGGGACTAAGAGAAAATTTGCTGAGATGTACCCATCATCCTCCTTTGCTTCTTATTCATTTACCATTACTAAGGCCTCGATTCCTGATGACATGGCCAAGAAGATCAAGAGTATAATAGAGAGGTTTGAAGATATATCAAATGCTCGTAGGGATCTTCATTTAAGAGAGGAGGATGGGGCCCGACTGGTTATTGGTCCACAAATCCCACCACATACCAGCTCCCATGTGGACGAGAGGGCTATTTTTGGTAGGGAGGAAGAGAAAGAGAAGATCATTAGCCTCCTCAACCCATTAGATGGTCCAGATTTTATGGTTCTTCCCATTGTTGGAATGGGTGGGTTCGGCAAGACCACACTTGCCCAGCTTGTTTACAATAGCTCTAGGATTTGTCGGTTATTTAACAAGAGATGTTGGGTGTCTGTATCTGAAGATTTTGATCTAGTGCGACTAACCAAAGCTATTGTTGAGTCGGTGAGTAATAGCCCTTGTGAGTTTTCTCAACTAAGCATACTCCAAGATGTACTCAAGGAAAAGATAAGAGGTCTTGGCTTGTTTCTCGTTCTAGATGATGTGTGGAATGAAAAAAGGGACTTGTGGGAGTGCTTTCGAGTTGGTTTTTTTGGTGCAAAATTTGTAAGAATATTGACAACGACTCGCAATACCTCGGTTGCTAAGATCATGCAGACAACATCACATTTTCAATTGGGATCCTTACATGAGGAAAATTGTTGGTTGTTGTTTAAGCATTGTGCTTTTGGCAATCGGGAGGCAAGTGATAATGTAAATCTGCATGAGATTGGTCGTGGTATTGTCAAAAAGTGCAAAGGCGCACCGTTGGCCATAAAGGCACTTGGAGGCATTCTCCGTTATGAAATGGATGAAGAGAAATGGAGGGAAATTTTGGAGAGTGATATATCAGAAATTGATGAGACTGGAGAGATTATGCCAGCATTACGGTCAAGTTACCAGAAATTGCCGAGATATATTAAGCCATGTTTCCTCTATTTATCCATGTTTCCAAAAGGTAAACGATTTGAAAAAGACATGGTTGTTAGGCTCTGGATGGCACAAGGCTATATTAATGGAAATACAAGAAATTTGAAAACATTGGAAGAGATTGGAAGTGAGTACTTTGATGAATTGCAAGGCAGATCACTTGTTGATTGTGCGCCTTCCACTAAATACTTGTTGCATGATTTAATACATGATCTAGCCAGATCCATTTCTCAAGAAGCATACCGACCTGTTTTGGAAAGTGACCAACAATGCAATGGTGCACGCAAAGTATACCATCTATACTTAACTGAACAAGATAAATTTTTGGGTTCTTTTTTAGCACCCAACAACTACTGCTCTATCAGAACATTTGTAAATACATGTACAACAAGGAACTTTTGCTTTGATAACTTCTCTGGGATTGGTAGTGTGAGAGCTATTCAGTTGAGTTATTTCTTTTTGCCAAATACACTCGACACGTTAAAGCACTTGCGGTACCTTTCTATTGAAAATAGTCATATGGAAACGCTTCCTGAAATTTTATGTCTTCTTTTCAACCTCCAATCTTTGGATGTGCTTAGCTTTTACCTTCAAGAGTTACCTGAAAACATCAAAAACCTTATTAACCTTCGGTACATTCAGTTGTGCAGTGGCAAAATCCAGCAGTTACCTGAATCTATCTTCTTGCTTCGTAACCTGCATACATTATCATTAAGGTATTGTACAGAACTCAAAGAGTTACCAAAGGGCATAGAGCAATTAACTAGGCTGCGCATTCTAGATTTACCTGTACAATTCAACTTGCCATCTGGGATTGGAAAATTGACAAGTCTTAAACAGTTAAGTGGGCATTTTAGTGTCATGGATCATAACATAATTGGGGGGCTAGGAGAGCTTAAGAATATGAATAAGCTTAGTGGATTGTTGTGCATAAAAGGGCTCAGAAATATCAGTGATGTGGAATACTCCAGGAATGTCAATCTTGCATCAAAGACAAATTTACACAAGTTAATTTTAAATTTTCAGGAAAATTGTAGTATGATGAATTGCAGTGATAAACTCCATCTCCATTTGACTGTCAATTCAAGGAAAAATGCAAAGAATGAGAATGATGAAAAGATGCAGGAGGATGTACTCCAAAGCCTCCAACCTCATGGTAACCTCACAGAACTTGCAATATTAAATTATGGAGGACGAATTGGTCCTTCTTGGTTGCGTAATCCATTACTTCCGAAACTTACAACTCTTATTCTTAACTTTTGTACTGAGCTTAACTTCTTTCCATCATTTGGTCAACTGCCATATCTCAGATTTCTCGATATATCAGGTAATACTGGTGTTAGAAATATGGGAAATGAACTCAACACATATTCACTGTTGGCAAAATATGGTTCTTCCAGGCAACCTATGGAACTTAATTACCCATCACTTGAACTGCTCTCATTGAGGAACATGCACAATTTGGTGGAGTGGCAGGCGCATGATGGTGACTTCCCCTCCCTTAAGAAGCTCGTTATAAATAATTGCCCAAAATTATGGAAAATCGCAACAATTCCACAAGAAGTTAGAGTGATGCTGATTAGAGAATGCGGTTGTCATAAACTTCAATTCTCATCAGAATCCAACATTGAAAATGTTTTGATCTCTAACTGTCCAGATCTTGTCTCAGTGCATTCCATGGGTAATGACTTACCTGCTCTTAAGAGTGTTTTACTCCATTCCTGCCGTAAATTATGGTTATTCCCTACCATTCCTGTAGAACTTAAGATGCTTGACATTCAGAATTGTGGTTTTCGTGAAATAATGTTACCGTCAAAATCTGAGAACCTAATCATTTCAAACTGCTTAGAGCTATTCTCGATTAATTGGAGGGATAATGACCTATATTCTATTGTGGAAGTTACCTTTGAATACTGCCCAAAATTGAAACTCCTAACATTCCCTGCAGGAATCATAAAACTCAAGATACACAAATGTGGCTTTCGTGAAATCACAACATTAATATGTGAGAATCTGAACATCTCATACTGTCTAGAGCTAATCTCGATTAATTGGAAGTACAAGGGCTTATCTGTTAGGGAAGTTTCTTTCGAATACTGTCCAAAATTGAGACTCCTAACATGTCCATTGGTAATAAGAAAACTAAAGATACACGAGTGTGGCTTTCGTGAAATCATGTTCCAGTCAGTATCTGGGTACCTATCAATCTCGAATTGCATAGAGCTAATCTCGATTAATTGCATGGACAGAGGCTTAAATTCTATTAGAGAAGTTAGTTTTAAATACTGCCCAAAATTGGAACTGCAATTTCCTGTCAAGGATGTGCTACACTTCATGACCCAGAGGGCTGAAATTTATGATTGTCCTAGAATGGATTTGGGGGAAAGATATGTCTATCAGGTGATGAGCATTTTATAATGTTTAGATTAATCTACATTATTTTTTTACTCATTAATGTTTTTTTTTAATTACACTAATCTATTTTTCTCCAACAACAGAGAGATACAGAGATTAAAGCGTTGAATTTGTTTGGGAATAATGAGATCCGACTCTCACATGCATCAGTCAATTCTATAATACCACTTCTTGAAAAGCCCTTTACACTATTCTTAACAAAGGAAGATTTTCTGGGAGTGGAATTATTAACATGGGCACCATCAGTTCAGGTGAGCTGCCAATCTATAATGTTAAATCTGGCTTCATTGGTGATACTGGAGATCTATAGATGTAGAAAGGTCATATCAGTTGCAGGGTTGGATAACCTCAGCAACCTCAAATGTGTGAGCATATTTTACTGTCCGGAGTTATGCAATTGGAATGATCAAACACTACCACTATCACTGGAGTCCCTTCAACTGGGTTCTTGTGACAAGCTGAGCTCCTTTCTATTGCTATGGGTTCAAAACCATTCGAAGTACATTCTCAATGAGCTTGTGATAATAAAGTGCCCAAGGCTTGCTATGTTGGAAGGTTTTCATAGCCTGATGAAACTGAAAACTGTGAAACTACTGCACTGTAGGAACATAAGCATCTCTCCTGCAAATGAAAGTCTCCAATTCAGGCCTCTAGTTACCAAAATTAGTGGTTGTCCTCTGATGAGAGAATGGTGCCAGAGAAACAGCATCACTTACCGCGATGGCTAGGTACAACATTAAAAATAAATTATTTTTTAGATAATTTAGAAGCTAGAGACCCTTGACTATATATATCTATTAATAGTAGATCCAACCAGTACCAACATCTTGGGTAAATTTTATGGAATTCCATGCTTAAGCCTTGATTGATTCCTAAGCATAAAAAAATATAACTAAGTTTAGTAGAAGACAAAAAGAGAAATGAAATATATTAAAAAGAGGTGATTTCCAGTGGTATAATATATTTGGTTGTTACAGGACCAAACAGATTTATTATACTGATATCCAGTATAAAATGCTCTAGAACAATCCTAGCTTACCTGACTGTCATGTATAATTTTCATTGGCAGTTGAATCTTATTGACAACCCCCAAGATGAAGAGAAGATGAAGATGGAAGTGCTGAAGAGGAAATTATTGATCATTTTATATTATAGTCCTTTTTTGTTATTGGAAAATACAAAACCACACCACTAGCAGTTGTAATCTCCGAAGAAGCATGAGTCTAGCTTAGGCCTGCTAATGAGACGGGTCTCTCTCTCTCAGAAAAATTACAATTACAATAATATATACAATCAAGAAGCAAGTAGACAATCAACATGAGAATATACCAGTTCAGTAGTCTCAAATTCACATATTTAGTGAAATTCCAGACATACAAATGACATTCAATGCTTGTAGCAGTGTTCCATGTGTTCTTTTATTAACACCTGATCTGTGTAGTTCATATTTTTCAACTTTGTTCATGGTAATGCAGTTTAGCTACATCACTAGAAGAAGATTAATTGATATGCTATTCTCTTCTGAGGTGAGGCGAGTGATGGCTTAAAGGCAAACAAATGAAAGAAGAGGGATCCAAGTGAAAAAATTTCTGTTGAGTACTGTTTCAAGATTTTTCTAAAAGAGGAGTCTTGAAAAAGAGTGGTACAAGATGACCTCTGAAATAAAAATGATAACCTTTGCACCGCTCAAAAAGAGGTACCATGTTTTCAAATTCAAAATGTGAATTAATTATTTCCTATCTCTTGAGTGAGAATGTGAAAAAAGAATAAGTACGGTGAGCATTTCGGAAAAGTTGGAAAAAAAAAATGGGGTCCTCGGGATATTTTCAGTTTTTGTTAGCGTAAAATTTTCTATTCCATTAAAGGTGCAAGTTTTTTATTTGTTGTGATGTTTGTATTTGTTAGGTTGATTTCCTGGGTGATGAGGTGGATGCGTTGACATATATTTTGGAGAAAGTATCTGGAGTTTTGAATCATTACTCTATTTAAAACTAGCGTTGCTCTATTCTCTCTTCGAATTGAGTTGTCAGCTTCCAACCAGGTTGCATAACTGCATTTAAAGACTTGGAATTGATTCTGTTTTTTGCTTTTTTTAGTTAACTTGGAATTGAATGATCCAAACTGTGAATCATTTGGTGGTGAGCTGCTCTCTTCTCTCTTAGAACTAAGCCTCTTTTTTCAAGTTTCTTTCTAAGGTTTGCTCTTTTTGTACCAATCCATCAAATATATTTGATAATCTCGTAGACTGGCGCATGTAATGGTCATGGAGTAAAACAAGTTCGTGTCTCTATTTTAATTTACTGTGCTTGATTGCTTGTTGTATTAGGTCATTGTGTATCTTTCATATTTCTTCATTTATTCGGATATTGGGGAATGACCACAAGGTGGTTGACGAAATATCTCCTTAAACACTTCTGCAACCATCCCCAATAGGCATGCTATTGGGTACCAGATCTGTTGCTAGAATTGTATCGGATCTAAAGATGTATAAGCCGTTCAAGACAACTTGATGATTTGCGGGCATATTACTAGAAGATATATTTTTTGCTTTTTGTTCAAAGGTTTAAAAGCTCTTTATGGTATTTTTTTGTTCTTTATTTTTTTTTAAAGTTGGTGGGTAACAATTTCATAAATAAAAAGAGTATATACAAGTTTTTTTTTTTTTTTTTGGGTTCTTTATTTATGGTTTCCCCACGACTAAAATAGTTAAAATAAATAAACCAAACCAAATTATAAAGTGGTTTTGAACCTGCGATTCTTCTACTTGTTGCCCAACTCGCCGTCTATCCATAGTAGGAAATATTGGCCGATATCGATACGGATCGGCCGATACGTATTGGTATTGGCCTATCCCGATCCGATCCTGAGCCAATCCTCACATAGCAAATCATAAAGAAAAAGAAAAAAAAAACCCGATCCTGAGCCGATACCGATCTGATACCCCGATCCCGTATCAGTATCGACTGGGACCGATCCCGATCCCAATACCAATAATTCCTACTATGCGTCTATCGTCGTCTCCATCCAATTCTCTTGTTAGGTATCTACTCTCCACTGAATCACGTTGCATAAATCCTATTTTTTTCTTTTATGGCCATGAGATAATGAATTGTCTTCTAACAAAAACATACCAAACCAACACTAAAGGATTGAATATTCAAATAACCTCTCCAAACTGCTCAACATGGAGCACAAATAAGCCATGGAGTAAAACAAGTGTGTGCTCCATGACACTATATTTGCATTTTGAAAATTCAAACAACCAATCTGAACAGCTCAACATGATCTCCATATTGAAATGTGCTTGGAGATCAAATTTTACATTTTTTGGAATTTCTTTACTATTTATAAAGCCACATTGAAAATCGTTGATCCGACGGTCCAGAAATTTCTACTATTTTTTACTATTTACAATAAAACAGCAATTTTCAAAGTAGCTTAATAAATAGTAAAAAAAATTCTAAAAAATGTAAAATTTAGTTTCCAAGCACATTTCAATATAGAGAACATGTTGGAAGGTTTGAATCAGTTATTTGGATTTTCAAAATGAAAATATAGTGTGGAGTACAAACATATTTTACTCCATGACTCACCCAAGTCAACCTCTATATATAGATATATATATAGTACGGCTAACGTGCTTCCTCTAGTATATTAACAATATGCTTCTGGCTTTCAAAATCTATCGAATCGACTTCAAATGAAAAATCCGAACCGTTCAAACTAATCTCCTTAACAAGAGCTTCGTTTCCATATTAAAAAAAAATCAAATTTATTTACTATCAAGTCAAGTGGTAAAAAAAACCAAATAGTGCATTAAAATGCGCACAAAATCCTTCATTTTTTGACCGCTTGACTTGATGATAAATAAATTCAAAATTAAACTTAAATATTTTTATATGAAAACGAAGCTCTCGTTAAGGACATTGGTTTGAATGGTTTAAATTTGTTATTTGAAGCCGATTTGATATATTTTAGAGGCCAGAAGTATATTGTTGATATACTAGTAGAAGCACATTAGCCATACTCTATATATATAGAGAGAGAGAAAGAAGGGTTCCAATGCCTCATTTTTTTTCATACCTCATATTTTATATCTTCATTTTTTTTATATTCAAAGTCTAAATTGTCGATCCGAACCATTCAACATGATATCCATACTAAAATATGATTAGAGATGAAATTTTATAATTTTTGAAAATGTTTTACTATTTTTTAAGATGGGTAGAAAATCACTGTTTTTTGAACGGTTCAAAAATAGTGATTTTGTACCTATCTTAAAAAATAGCATAAAAATTTCAAAAAATATAAAATTTCATCTCCATGCATATTTTAGTATAAATATTTTGTTAAATATTTCAGATTGACAATTTAAATTTTGAAAACGAAAATATAAAATATGAGATATAATGAGGTATTGGAACTCTCCTCATATATATATATATATATATATATATATATATATATATATATATATATATATATATATATTACTACAAAGTAAACGGATTAATTAGTTACAAGTTACAACCCAAAAAATTAAGTACACACCATCTACACAACAAACACAGAGGCAAAGAATTAATGAATTGTCAATCGACAGATGGAAGTGTTGTTTCAATTGCATTAAATTAAATATCATTCTTATGCATCAATTGCAGCATATATATATATATAACTTATACATATATACTACCTTACTTGATTCTCTTGAATGCATCTATTTCTTTGCAGTTGGTCCTTTATTAATCTGATATGCCTATCAGCTTGCAAATAGCAAGAGGCTATCACCAATTCAAAATTGAATATTACAAAAACCAAAGAAATTGGCATCGGGGAGTTCATTACCGATCCCGGCGACGTTCTCCGCCGGGGGCCATATTTGGGTCATTAAGTACTTTCCTCAGGGATCTAATGCCACCCACAAAGACACCTACATCTCTCTAAGTCTACAACTCCAAACCACTTCTATAAGTGTCACAGCATATTATGAACTGGCATGGGTATACTAAATTAAAACTGTAGGCCGTCGAAACAATCTTGGGTAAGATCAACCGATTCATTTCAATTGAAACTAGGTTGGGTTTTCAATAGTTTCATGAAAAAGGTCTGATTTAGAGTTGTATTATGTCATATATGATTATTTCATAGTTATTTGTTCTGTTATAATAAATGATGAGCCATGTTCAATGCTTAAAAATTGTTCCATTGAAGTTTGTCACTTTAATTTGGGTGAGGATCTTGGTGCATTGCTAGAAATTAAGGAGGAGACTGACTTTTAAAGTGGGAAGGGATAATATCTCTGCTCATAGATTAATACTTGATAGCTATTCACCGGTATTCAAAGCATAGAAGGAAAAATCGGTCGTTTCAAACTGGAATCGGCCGATCCAAAAAGGAATCTGGCGGTACTAATTTGATTTCTAGCTGAGTTACACGTTATCTGATATTTTTATCAAATTTCGGCCGAAACAGACTGATTTCAGTCAAATTATGGCCGAAACTGTCAGATTCAAGTCAAATTTCAGCTGAAATGGTCAATTCCAGTCAAATTTTGAACGCAACGACTGCTTTCTGGAACCACCCGTTCCAGCTCCCAATATATCTCTAATAATTGTGATGTTGAACCCAAGTAATTGGAGTGACAACAATGAGCTTTACCACGCTTACCTTTATTATTAGAAAATGTAACAATAATATATTTAGATTACTCTTGGGTTTTGGGACTAAGCCCACATTGGGACCATTTGGATTTTTTTGATATATATTTTTTTTAAATCAGATCGAAAACTCAGATTTAATGTTGGAATACATTGTTACAATAATTGTGTTGTCAATGCGTGTGCGCTAGAATATTTGTTTTGATATTTTATATATTTTTTCCTTTGTAGTAGTTGAATTTATTTTTGTACCGCATTATTTATAAATTACTATTTCTTAAATTCTTTGTGTTTTATATTTTTTAATTTAAAATTAGCTCTATTATTTTTTTTAATGTTTGTATTATATTATATTAGTGAATTATTTGAGTGTAGTTATTTCTCTAAACATATATTGTTGACAAATTATTTTTTTAGTACAAAATAACTTCTAGCAAAAAACAATAACAATAATCCAAGTTTTCGATCAAATTTAACGGTTTTATTTTAATATTTCAACTTTAAATTTGTATACTATTAATTTTAAGAAATAAAAACATTTGAACCTTCCTCTTATAATATAGAGATCCATTTAAATTAAAATTCATACAAAGTGATATTGAATGATTTGGATCTAACGTAACTGAAATGAGGTACCTTACGGTATCCGAATTCGCCTAAGAGTAGATATGTATAAGAGCCTAAGAGGTGGTTTAGATTGGTATCAATACCCCTAACCAGCACCATTGGTACACAAGGGAGCTCAAATAATTATTAGATGGCCTGATGCAAAGAAGATTTGCTAACTTTCCCTTTCACACACTTTATAATGACTTGTCATATTTTACCAAAAAAATATATATAATAATGCCTTGCCATTTTTTAGTACCGGAAAGTAGAAGTGTTATTTTTATCCGATTATCTAACTCTTATTTAATTAGATCCGATAAATTTAGATAGGATATGATTTCAAAAATATAACCAATCAAATTATGAATACGGTTACAAAATTAATACTTTAATATCCAATTCAAATCCGAACTGGAACCAATATTGTAATGAATAGAATATGATCTTAATTTAACTATCGATCACAACCAAACCCAACCCGATATCCATATATACCTAATACAATGCTAATACCATTTTATGGGTACCTATCTAACCATATTCAAAATATTAGACCCAAAATATCTACTATTAGATGTGATATCCAAACCCAAATCCAGACCTAATCCAACTTAAACTAATAAGTATATGAATTGACATTCAAATCCAAACAATTTTAGGGATGGATCCAAATATAATAGTATTTGGAACCTACCCGGCCCGATAGCACGTCTACCGGAAAGTTTGAAGTCAAAAAATTTGTATTTGTACTATAATCTTGATTTGTTTAAGCTAATTTGAGCTATCCTTTACACAAATTCAATTTTTTATTAGTTGGCATTCATCATTTTGTACATTGTTGTCAACTAATCACAATGGTTGTTTGTCAAAACTAATAGAGAAATATAGACGAGACTTAAAACTTTTAGAGCAATATACATGTGAAATAAAATTAACTAGTTTGGATTTCAATAAAATATACAACAAATGAATGAATAAATTGACCTATTTTGTGAAACTATTCCCCACAGATGAACTATATATGCTTATTCATCCTTTCTTATTCATTTTCTTTCTTATTCAAATTGAATGGTCAAATACCTAAGGATGTATGACCTCAAAATATGTACATTCTAACTTAGTAACATTGTGTACTACATCTAATGAAAAACATGAGGAGCCGCGTAAAATTCAGTCTCGGCAAAATACGGTCGCAAGTCTTCTTGACACATGAACTCCAAGGAAAAACAAACAATGTGACCCTTGATTGAATCTAATCTCTTCATTGGGTCATTTGAATCAATAATTTCACTATTTTTGGTGCCTAAATCAATTGTGTCGTGACCAATTTTCTCCTTCATTCTCTGTCGGATTGCAGATCTGCATATTTTTTACCAGAATATTAATACATAGTTAAGGCAAAAAGAAGAAACATATTTGATTTGATAAGTTAACAATACCTTGAATGGATGAGGTCATTTGGTACACAACAGAATATGTCCTCATAAATCAAAGTATTCCTCTGAAAACGTATAAGAAAAGGCATTTAGTATTGACAAATTGTTACAAAAATAAAAAGAGGGTTCCAGTATCTCATGTCTTTCATATCTTATCATGCCCCATGTTTTATATCTTTGTTTTTAAAGTTCAAACTTTCAATCCGAACCTCTCAACATGATATCTATACTAAAATATGCTTGGAAATGAAATTTTAAAATTTTTGGAAAAATTAACTATTATTGAAGATAGGTACAAAATCACTGTTTTTGGACTATTCAAAAACAGTGATTTTGTACCTATCTTAAAAAATAGTAAAAAATTTATAAAAAATAAAAAAATTTGGTCTCCAAGCATATTTAAGAATAGATATCAAGTTGAGCGGTTCGGATCGACAGTTTAAACTTTAAAATGAAGATATAAAATATGAGGCATGATGAAATATAATTGGCATGAGGTATTGAAACCCTCAAATAAAAAATGTGACATCCTTTTACCATTTTTAAAGCTGTAAGAAAATAAATATATAAAAAAAAAAAACTAAGTTAATATAAGAAGAGTAATTACCTTAGCAGTGGCCATCCAAATCTCTTTGTAAGTTGCATCTTCTACCAGATCTATTATTTGGCTCGACTGTGACCACAAAGAAGACATTTATTCAGTTATCAATAAAGCATTTAACATAGGTTATGCAAAAATTGAATATAAAATTTACTTGGAAGTAAAAAATATAGAAAAGGGAAAAAAGGGGTAGAAAATGAATTCTTATTTGGTGGGTATAGTATAGCAAGAAAAAATCTCTATATAAATAGAAAGTTCAAAAAATCAAATAAAAACCTCTCCAGCACGGAGACCGAGGTGTTCTGACAAGAGAGAGAGACGGAGACTAAGTGTGAATTTCCCCGCTTTCCATGGCTTCCCATCCATTTGTGAATCAACAAACTCTTTATCTTCTATAATCACGCCAATCTACACACAAAATTAAAGAAAAAAATGTAAATACATTGAAAAAGAAAAAATGAAACTAATAATGCTACTCTCTTTATATAGTTACCTCAGAATCCCTTGATCCAAGTAAGCTCCGGTCGTTAATATTTGCCGAACCAATGAGCGCTATTCGATCATCCACGAGCATCAATTTGCTGTGAACATATATCTGTACACACAAATCAAACCTCTTTACAAAAACTCAAAAAGAAAGAAAATTATAAGAGTGAGGCTATGGTATTATGCATAGCGTGGATTGGTCCGTACTATGGATCAGTATCTTGTTTTCAGAGTTCAAAAAGTTGAACCGTTTAACATGATCTCCATCTGAAAATATAGTTGGAGACTAAATTTTACATTTTTTTATTTATTTTTATATTTTTTACTATTTTTTAGATTGGTAGAAAAGCACTATTTTCAATGGTCAATTTTTAAATTTTCTACCTATCTAAAAAAATAATAAACAAAATGTAAATTTTGATCTACAAGTACAATTTCATATGGAAACATTAATCCATAGTATGGACCAATCCGCACTATGCATAGTCCCATAGCTTCACTCAAATTATAATTCCTTCATATGCAAACATCCTAAGTAAATTATTGACAGTTTTAAATAAAAACAAGTAAATAAATTACTTGATTGGTCACAAGTGGGCCCCCATCAGAAAGACGCCCATAGGTTCTAAGGCCATAGAAGGAAATATATTCGTCAGCTTTATCCCCCATTTTGTGGTATAGGTTTTGCAAAATTGAACTTGAACCTCTACAAATAGTTCTATATTGCCAGTGCATTATTGCTCTCACTGATGCCGCACCACCATCATCAATTCCTCCCTGTATTCCAAAAATTGTTAACATTAAAACAAAAATTACAAAATGGGAAAAGAAAAAGAGAACTATATTTTACACATTTGCATTATTTAATTGCATGAAAGGGTTAACTGTATCAATATTTACTGCAAAAATAAAAATTACCACTTGACATAAAATCAAAAATTTATAAATTTCACATGTAAATGCACCACTCGTGCACTAGATCGGTTTAAATGATTTGTATCCGTCATATGAAGTCAATCCAATGAAATTTAAAATCAAGTCACCTAGGAGTTCGATGAGCTTAAGAACGCCCTACTTCTACTCTATTTATTGCCTATTTACCAAAATTTATGTCAACTTTTACGAAACATATTGCCCTTACTGATTCTGGTATTTACACCTGACATTCTTGGCAGCACAAAATCCTTTATTTTTATAAAATTGACAAAAATCAGGGTGTTATATGTAATTTTCCAATATGAAGCATCAATACCTGAAAGCCAGGTAGAAGGGGTAGAACTATGATGACCCGGAAACGCCTCCTTTCATTATAAGCCCGTATTATACGCCGGTACAAAGCTTCTAATACACGGTTTTTAATGATGTCATCTCCATGGAGTCCAGATATGAAAAACTGGTTCTAAAAAAGGGAAAAGAAAGAAAACAAAATAACACGGTAAAGCAAGGGTAGTAGTATTTAAGAGCAGAGTTACCAAATTGACAGCTGTAGGTGGAGTTTAGGGTTTAGGGTTGCAGTATTTTAAACTGTTTTGCTCTTGAGGTTGAAGATATGTGCAAAAGAACAATAAATAATTGGTTACAATTGTAAACAGCGCAAGTATTGTTGATTAGTGGGCATTATTTGATATTTTCTGTGGAACTCCCAGAAAAATATTAACATAACTTCTCCACTAATGACTAGAACATTACATAAAGTTTAAAAAAAAAAAAAAAATTTACAAACCTCGATGTATACAAAGTGCTCCGACTTTTCAATTAGTGAAATATAAGCATTGTGAATACTTTCTTCTGTTTGACTTGTACCTGCTGACCAATGCCCCACACTCCTCACAATCTAAGGAAAAAAAAAAAAAACCTCAATAAAAGAAATCAATGTATGAATGAATATTTAAACCAAACATTTTTTATTTTACCAGTTAAAAACTTTCCTATTCTAAGGTATTCTGACTTTTGATTTAACTCAATAAAAGAAATCAATATATGAACAAATTATTTAACACATGATATTTATTTGGCATGTACATAAGAATTCAATGATTGAAAACAATGGTCATATGAGATATGTACGGGGAAATTGATATTTTTGGACTATAATATTTGATAATATTTTTTGGTTGTGTTATATTCATGTTATGGTTCTTCATTTGTCTTGAACCAAACAAAACGGTACTTAAAATTAAGTGAAACTTTCAATGTGAAAGAAATTACCTGACAATGGCATGTGGTCCTGGGGCCCACCGAACCCAACTCAATTTCTGATGCCACCTGGTCCCCCCTCTCCTGTTGCTCCCACCATTCCTCCTCTCCATTTCTAACCTCACTCCCTGACAGTGGGCCCACGTCAAACACCACTTCTTTGTCCAGCTCAGGTGATCCCATCTCGGCCACAAAGGTCTTCATTGGCAAACCCTGAGGTTTCTTTTTCCCAAGGGGTAAAGGGACAGGTGGAGACTTCTTATTGGTCCCAGAAATATCGACAGAGTTGTCGGGTGTAGGACCCACCGGATCTTGTGGTAAGAGCAACGGGATGTCGGGGCATGAGGCGTTTGAAGAAAAGGAATTTACGGTTTTCAAAACTTTGTGGTTTCCAGGATTGATGCCATTTTCTTGAGGCATGGTTTCTTCATCAGAGGATTCGGGTTTTGATTCACTGTTGGATCTTCCCAAGTAATGAGGGATGACCATGTGGTACTGTGGCATTAATAGAGGGATTCCCTGTTCGTTCGGTGCTTTGTTTCTCTGACCAATAGAGAGAAAAAATGTGAATTTTATAGTTTTCTAGTAATTAGGGTTTATTCAGTGTTGTTTAATTTTTGAAGCAGGTAAAGGGATGTGAAGAATTGTTTGGATAATAGGAAACAAGAGATCCTTGAGATCACCATTTTTTTTCAAAAAAAAAAAAGTTAGATAAAAGAAAAAGTGTATGTAAACAACCGTCTTTTATACACTACAAATTGACAACCCCTACTGGTCAAATTTACGGATATGGTGCCACTGTACTAACACCAACACTGGTACAAAATCATGTATGAAACTAAAATATGAAAATTACCTTTGCAAAATTCCAGCGCTGAACAAAATGCCTGGCCACATCACGGCAAGGTGGGCCCCACAAGGCACACTGTACATCATGCCATGGCATGCGTGGATACTTTGACCGGTCAAGTTCGTCTCGCATTGTATCCTCCCACGAGTTTGGTTCGGACTCCCTAGAATTACCATACATTTAGAAATCTAAATTTCACTTAAAATAGTAATTTTGAAATCATTTGGGGGCATATATCAAAACTTATACCTAGGGTTATAGTAGTCTTTTCCTGGCCAAATCTGAGCTGGTAAGTCCCCTACTTTGTGCTCAGGGTTATCATAACGGCCGAAGCACAAATCAAGACCACCAATATAGCACACTTGATTGTCAACTATTACTATTTTCTCATGATGTGACCTTCAATGACATTGAAAAAGTAAGTAAATAAAAATAAAGCAGGGTTCAGTATGCAATAGTTTATAAAGAAACCAGTAACTCATCGTACCAATAATATACGCCGGTTGAGAAATGATCTGGGTATCTTAGCACTTTCACATTTTCATGTATGTTCAACAGCTGTCTCTTGCTGTACAAGCTATTAATTTTCAATGCCCACGCGACCTCTTTGTATAAGAGAACATAAATCTGCAAATGGGTCAACAAAACTAGTTAGCTGACAACTTAAAAGGAATTAATAATATAAAAATTCAAAAAGAAAATAGCAAAACAAACCTGTACACCTTGCTTTGCCCTTGCCTCAAGAAGAGAATCAAGCCTAGAAGCAGCATTTGAGTCGAAGGGACGACGCATATATAATTCAGGGCACAACCACCAGTCGGTTATAAATATCTACAATTTAAATATTTTAATATAACATATACTGATAAACCCTGGCTCAAGGTTTGAGCATCACATTTATAATATTATTATTTTTTTATAGAATTGATTTTTATGAACACTGATTCATACTAAATGAATGAGGCTATGGTACTATGCATAGCACACATTGGTCCGTACTACGGATCAATATTTTCATTCCGATAGTCCAAATAATCGATCTGAACCGTTCAACATGGTCTCTGTATGAAAATATACTTGTAGACTTAATTTTACAATTTTTAGAATTTTTTTTACAATTTTTTTAGATAGGTAGAAAATCACTACTTTTGAATGGTCTAGAATTTTTAGATCAAGGGATTTTCTTCCTATCTAAATAAATATAAAAAAATTCTAGAAAAATGTAAAATTTTATCTAAAGTACATTTTTATATGGAGATCATGTTGAACGGTTCAGATCAATTGTTTGAATTTTGAAAATGGACATATTGATCCATAGTATGGGCTGTTATGTGCTATGCCTAGTACCATAGCCTCACTCCAAACTAAATTACAGGGAAAAAAAAAAAGACATTGATTGAAGGTTTGAAATACAAACCTCCGATTTGGCTTCTTCAATGGAAGTGGCTATTGCATCAAACGAAGCCTCTCCATCAATGAACCACTGCACGTGGGACCCGTCGTCAATGAGGCCGCGAAGCGGTGCAAAGGAGCCGTACCGGTGCGGGTTACACCATCCCTCTGGCGGTCGTAGAACTGCGTCATTTATCATGCCAACCCAGTTTTTGACCTTGTCGCTGTTTCTCACTCTCAATTTTATTGTGCGGGTCCCACTAGAAACCTTTACAAATAAAGAGATGGTGACATTATTAGCAGAGCAGTTCCTTCTTTATATTTTCTCCTGATATAGGTAACAAGCCCCTTGTTCTCAATTTCACCAACAATGCAACTGGTCTCAATTTTTGAAAAATTTGAAAAATTCAAGGACACTTTTGCAGATAATTTTTTAATTTAGGAGGCACATTTTCAGATATTGCTTCTATTGAGGAACAATCAGTATGTCATGAAATTGTAAGATGCATAATAAAATGCTCTTGGGTTAAATACCCATTATCTACTGAGTATAAACAATAGGGAAAAGAAAAAATAAAATAAATTAAAATAAGAGAACGCCAATTTCCCTTAGTTTATACCTGAAAGCCAAAATGCAAAGGATAACGCTCCTTGATCTCTTTGGCTAATGAAACCCCGCTTTGATCATTCCCGTTAGAAGTAGGCAATGTGTCAAAAACAATGATATCCAAAAGCTTTGTATCAAATGGATCTTGTAAAAAGGCCAAGAATCCAGGCTTCAGCACAGCCCATACCTACAGCACAAAACAAAGGGCAAAAAAGACCTAAAAATTACTATATAAAAATATATAGAGAGAGAGTGAGACTATGGTACTTTACAAAGCACAGATTGGTCCATGCTATGGATCAATATCTCCATCTGCAAAGTCCAAACAATTGATCTGA
Source organism: Carex pumila (assembly GCA_033356055.1). Taxonomy (NCBI): domain Eukaryota; kingdom Viridiplantae; phylum Streptophyta; class Magnoliopsida; order Poales; family Cyperaceae; genus Carex; species Carex pumila. The sequence goes on along the minus strand of JARJHM010000137.1, from coordinate 86,268 downwards.
ACCGTTCAACATAATCTACATATGAAAATGTCCTTGGATACCAAATTTTACATTTTTGAGAATTTCATTACTTTTTTTTTTAAAAGGTAGAAAATCACTACATTCAGATAATTCAAAATCTTTAGATCAAGTGATTTTCTACTTATCTAAAAAAATATTAAACAAATTCTAAAAAATGTCAAATTTGGTCTCCAAGTACATTTTCATACTGAGATCATGTTGAGCGCTTCAGATTGACTGTTTGTACTTTGAAACGAAGATATATATAAATAACACACTTACATAACTAAACACTTAAATAACCCACCCCTTTTGACATGTTAAAAAAAACTAAACATTTCTAGTTTGAGGAATATTAGATGAATATTTTTAATTTAGTTAAAAGCATATATTCATTCTCATAAAACAAAAAAAAAATATTAGAAATCCTTTACCTTTTGCCAATTACTCTTGCCGCAACAGCTGAAAGGATTGCACAAGCAAAACCTTGCATCTTTATCCATGCGAATTTTACGCAAGTGTTTCACACTTACATAACCCTCCTTTAATTTAGGTCCGTATTCTGGGGAGAAAGAGAGCCATGATACCTCCAAGAACTGGCAAACCTGTCATTTTAGCAAATAACCCCCTGTAAATTTGTCAATATACTTAATAATACACATGCTGCTCCTTACATAATTTTTGAGTCCACCAGTTGCTAACTGCTACCCAAAATAGTAAGAAGAAATAAAAAGCAGAAATTATCATCTTACCAAAAAAAAAAAAAAAAGATATGTTAATTCTATTCAGTCGAGTACCAGTATTGAGATGTCCAAAATATTAATTTATCATATTTATTTTATATTAACAAGGCTATAAAAGTTTCACCTCACGGGAATTGACAATATCCAAGTTACTAAAAAATTGATCGAGGTAGCCTTGCATAGCAACTTTAGCTCTGTCCGATATCGATTGCTGCCTCCCCAATGCCGGCTTTATCACTGACAGAACGGCCCTCGATGGCACATTCCTTAAAAAAAATTTAAAAAAAATAGTAGATAAACAATGCATTCACTGACAGAGACAGAATTTACTGAACCAACATTTGACAGTACAAAATTTACCGTACCGATTCTTTACAGAGTTTTCGCTGTGGTGGAAAGAATCTGCTACATCATCACCCTCGTCATCATCATGTGTAATCGGTGGGTGATCCACAAGCCCTAGGTTTTGTATCCATTCTTTTACCTTCAAAATGCATTGCATTAATCAGAAAAATAGTAATACCAAAAAATCCTTTTAGGGATTTCATATTCAGATTTGCACAATGCATTCGGAATCAACCAAATTTGGCTCAAAATGGGCTTGAATTTACAGAATTTAGCCTCAAATAAACTTCAGTTTTTGTAAATTGACCTGAATTTGTTTCAATTTTAACCTCACTTGTGCAATCTGGTACCACACATTTATTTCGGATTTGAACCCACATGACCCCATAAAGGTTATTAAATTACCTGCTCTTGTTTTTCATGAATTTCCTCTATAAAAGCGCGTCTTTTTAGTGCAAAATGTAAGTAGAGAACTTGAGAGGCTTTCTTCTTCAGACGCCACTTGAACTGAATGCACCAAGTAATTAATTCAAAGCAACATTAATTAAAAAATGTACAAGTGTTATTGATTATTGATTCTGGTCCCACTTGTCAGAAGAGTTGTCATAAATTCACTGTACAAGTGTTTATCTTACATTCTACGTCAGAACACATTAATCCAAAAAGAAAATAGTAATTAATTCTGGCCCAAATTGAAGCAAAACAAAACAAAACCCAGAAAACTTTTCTTTCCCTTTTGAAATAAACAAAACAAACGCCACTAACTTCATTAGAACTATAAATGAATTTGACTTGAACTAGAACTACCCCTAGTATAGATAGGCGTATTTGTATGCTGATATATAGAACAGTATTGATCTCTGGATTTGGGAATGCTGTAAGTTTAACAGTTTCTTTAATGAAACGGGCTTCATTGCCTTTTTTTCAAAAAAAAAAAAAAAAAAAACTACCTCTAGTAAGCAAACTTATATGAAAGTTGACCGCTTTGGGATTTCTCATGTCAAACCCACCTCACAAATCTCAAACCTTATCTAAAAAATCAGAAAAACCAACCAAAAAATTCCCAAAAAGATACAAAATTACTTCAAGTTTACCTCTTTATAATGGAATTCAATAGTGTAGGATAGAAGCATTGGCGTGATATCGCTAGCATCAGGTCGCGACACAGAGATGATCTCAGCCTTTGGTAACTCGTCGAAAATCCAAATACTGTCAACACCGGTCGAGTTGAGCCCAAACAAGTGCGACGACGAATGAACCGGAACCGGTTCAGATGGCAACTTCACATACTTGAATTCATCGCCAGCAAAAATCGACGCCATTGTTGGGTGAATTAAAAAAACCCAACAATCAAAGTTTGATTGAGAAAGAGAATGAGAATCTGTGGATTTCAAAGTTTGGAGCTTTGTGGCATTTTTGGCATTTTGGGTGATTGTTGAATTTTAAATAATAGTTCATTTTGGTGGGTCGTTCTCGGAATATCCGAATGTGTGCGGATCTCTGAAGAATGAGTTAGGAGCCTTTATACGGAAACAAAGAAAGCGAGAGAGAGGTCGTTGGAATTTTCTTTTGCAAATTCGACCCTTGTAATGTTAGAAATTATGCTCTAATATAGTAAATAATATCACCTTATATTTTTGGGTAGAGATTTAACAAGCACTTTTGACTTTGTGCAACGCACAAACTGTGTTTAATTTGATAATCTAAGTGCTGCTTGAAGCTAAAATTACTCTGTTAAAATCTTCACCTCAAAATATATTGTGGGAGGTGTCCGTTCAGCATCAGACTAATCAGAACTGTTCAATTTGTATCGAGATACGTACAAACAACTTTAATTTCATGCTAATCAAAGTTCGTGCGAATCTTAATGTGGATCGAACAGCTCCGACACACATCAGACCACCCCCCACTCGATATCTTTGGGGGTAAAGATTTTAATAAAGCAGTTCTGACTTCATGCAATGCACGAACTATAGAATCAAACAAGCATTGCATATGATTTGTAGGCTGTATGAAGTCAAAACTGCTCTGTTAAAAGCTTTACCTATCTTTTGCTATCCATGTCGAAGAAAAGAAATTTAATTTTCGACTAATAATACCTTGCAAGTTATTTAATGATGAAGTGGTAATGGAGGTTTATTAAAGTCACTGCAATAAATAAATTATTAATTACTGGATTTATCCGTAGAGAGTGAAAGAATTTATGAGTAAATAATTGTAAATTGCTTCAGATGTTCTTTTTTTTTTTTTAAACTAAAATGAGTTGAAGTTTTTGTATTTATGATATCTTTTGTAAAACTTAAATTATCTATTTTAGATTTTTACTTTTACTTGACTATGCAACTTTTAGGAAAGTCAAAATTAAGTATGCAATTTTTAGAGAAACAAGAAAAAAATTAGCTTAATTTTAACATAATATTCTTGTCATACCTTTCAATCTATCTTAGATTTTTTTTACTTTTACTTGACTACGCAATTTTTAGGAAAGTCAAAATTATGCAATTTTTAGAGAAATAAGAAAAAAAAATTGCTTAATTTTAATATAATATTCTTGTCATACCTTTTTATGTATCTTAGATTTTTTTTTTTTTTTTACTTTTACTTGACTATGCAATTTTTAGGACACTCAAAACTATGCAATTTATAGAGAAATAAGAAAAAAAAATAGTTTAATTTTAACATAATATTCTTGTCATACCTTTTTATGGTTAGTTAAAAAAAGAGAATTGAATAAAACTTAATATTTAAATTTTTAGGCGATGTTTTACTTACTAATTAACACAGTAATGAAAACAGTTTAATATTTTTATTTAATTCTATTTCCTCATTTCCCTACTATCAAATATTACTGCTTTAAAGTAGTTTTATATATACTTCGTTTATTTTATTTCACTTACTAAACACAAACTTAATGAGTACATTTTATTCCCATCAACCACAAAACAAATAATTAATTCAATAAAATATCCGTAAACACCCAGTATTTATAGGAATTTAGATCCTCAAAAGCAGCTCAAAAATTTGAGTTTGGATCTGGACCATCCAATCAGAATCCACACAAATATTAAAGATGTCCCATAAATTCTAACTTGAACCAGATTGGTCGGGGATTCTGATCGGACGGTCCGTATTCAAGCCAAATTTTGAAGAGGATCTGGACTAGTGTCTACAGATAAGGGTGTTCATCGGATCTAGTATAATCGGTTTTAAACCGAACCGAAGAAGTTCGGTTTAAACGGTTCGTTTTTTCAATTAAATGGATCGATTTGTTTTTTTTTTTAATTATAAACCGATTTAATAGTTTAGTTCAGTTTGCTTTAGAAAATTTTAAAACTAGTTAGATCAAAGAGACCAAAAATTTTAAACCATGTCCGAACCAAATATTTGAAAAGATTAAAAAATTACGACATATTGTATATTACTTGGTTTGGTTTAAAACCGGTTAGATTGAACCAATATTTTTTTTAAATCCATCCTAAAAAAGTTCAAAAAATTAATAAAAAAATATTTACTTTTACGATTAATATTCTTATTTCGGTTCAACCGAACAAACTAAAATTTAATTTAGTTTATGTGGTTCAAATTTAATTCAGTTGATAAGTTTATTTTGACCGATTCGGTTTTATTTTTGAGAACCAAATAAATTTCTAATTTATCTATTTATTTCAGTTTTAACGGAACCAAACTCATAAACATGAACACACAAACCAACTCCCATGCACCTCTTTAATGTCCCCACCAGGAGCAAATCAAAAGAGAGATGAGTACATAAACATAAGAAACATTTATTGGAAAACATAAAATGGTAATTAATGAAGCAAAGATTGACCAGACAGGGAGACATGTACATCAGAAATAACCAGTACCAATCAACCAATTATCTGATCTCCTTAGTCAAGAGTCTAATTAGTACATGCATCATAGTGATTTTGAAATTTCAAATTTTAAGTGGGTTTGTCTGCACATAGTTGGTATTCAAATTAATTGAATAATATGATCTCCTTTTTTTCTGGTTCATTGGTAGTTGATTGTTTTGTTACTAAAACATCCTTCAAATATGTGGTGTATGATATGGGATCTGTTGTTTCAATCAAGGTATAACATTTGTGTAACGGGTCACTTTCCCTTAACCCAACCAATAGAAATTTGATCTATTTGGGGCATTAGTGATTGCAAATCTCCGAAGTATAAGAGATGTATCTTTCATTAGAGGTATCAGGGGTGTATTAATGGGAATAAATGGAATTTATATGATTTTAAAAAGAGGTGGTTATTACTTGCAAGCATGACTTTCCTGCCGTTGGAGTTTAAGACAAGTAATTTAAACATTTCTATTTTTTTTTTTTTACTTCTATACGTAGTTAATATATTTGGTGCCTTTTCTCACAAATTTTTTTTTTATTTGAATGAAATCGGTCAGCTTGTTTCCATTTTTTTTTGTTTTAATTTCAATAAAATAAAATAAAATAAAAGATGAGAAAGTTAAAACATACGGTCTCACATATTAACTTATTGTTGGTGTGCTTAATATTTATTTTTTTGTAACTATTTCAACCGAAAATTTTTTAGTTACCACCTTAAATTTTTTAAATTCTTACGTTATCATCGCTTAATTTGGAAATTTAGATCTTGACACGGTCTGCACATCAAAATTATGTTGTTATGTGTAAAAAGATAACAAAAGAAGAAAAAAAACCTCAATGGTGTGTATACTAGATCTGTGCATGCACAAAAAATAATGTGCATATCCAATCTGCGCACGTGTCAAGTTTTTGAATTTTTTCTAAAGCGATGGTGATGTTAGAATTTTGAAAGTTCAGGGTGGTAACTATAATTTTTTTTTTGGCTATTTCAACGTTGTACAGCTTATTATTTGCGTACTCAACTAATCATATATAGTTAACTATTAAATCATTATTGCAATATGAGTTAGTGATGGATTTGAAGTTTTTATATTTAATACGCTAACATAAATATAACCTTACTGAGGTTATTATGGTAAATTCAGTAATACCTTGGTTTATTGTTTTTTATTCAAATCTCATGATAAATTTTCAATATCTGAGAATATCCCCTTTTTGGTGCTGAAATCCATTTCCTGATGCATTTGATACCATTTGGTTCAGAAGTATATAGTTAGGATCTCTCCATTTAGAAAAACTGGACGGATCCAGTTATAACAGGTCAACAATTGCGCCTGTGTTTGTGGCCTTGTGGGGTGTTCATGTCAGCATATCAGATTTTATGGTCAAATCTTTTATCTTATTGCAAATAGACTTTGCATCTGAAGGGATAATATTCTCCAAAATATTCACATCTACAGTTATGCAATTCTGACCCAATATATTTCAAGAATTCTAGCATTTGAAATTCACATTTTGAAACGAAACACAACCAAACATTTTATTTTATTTTTTTTAAAAAAAGCAGCTAAATGCCAATGATATCTTTTGAATATAGAAAAACAAATACAGAGTTAATATAAAAAAGGTAAATAAAACAATTAAACCTTAAATTGTATTTGTAAAAATAAATAAATTATAAAGCACTTTTACTTACAAATGCTAAAAAGACAATATATGATGCTATTTCAAGATGATATGACAAAAGTTTCTGGATGTTTTGGATGTAAAAGAGATGCAATATGTCAGTATTAGCAAGGGCAATGCTCTCATATGTTTTACCCCTGTTAAAAAATCAGAAGTTTTGTTTTTACAAATTTAGAGAGTCCAATTTAAAAGAAAATAATAACTATCAACATAACAGTAAAACATGTTCAATAATTGCAATGCATGTTATTTCATAGGGATCCGAATCTGCTGTTATCCAAATGAGATAAAATGATCCTGTTATTCAAAATCTAACTGTTGGAATTTTTCATGCACGAATCTCAATAAAAATAAACGGTTAAATTTAGAATAGCAAGTTCCTGTTATCCCATTTGGATAATAGCAGATTTAAACTTATTTCAGTGCATTGATATTTGTTGCCAGCCATGTGCAAAGCATGTGCAACGGCTATATTTGAATAACTAACCAATGCATAGAAATAAAATACTCATCATTTACTTGATTCTATATGCTGGTAAAAAGCATTCAGTGCCCTGGAAATGAACAGGCAGGACCAGCAAAAATTCAGATCCAACACGGTACGGACCATGTAGAATGAAATCCGGGTTGTCTGTTTTATTCTAGCATGAATCTCGAAGCAAACCCCCCATATTCCAAATATAATAACCCCCATCTCCAGTAAATATATTCCACTATATTTACAAAAATAAAACCTCAAGTAAACAAAACAATTCCATTTAAATTGAAACCGGCACCATAAATCCTCGAAAGAGGGACTTATTTCATGTGTAACTAGAAATTTTTCATGCTTTGAACTAATTTTATTTACCAGATTACAAGCTATCAGCATTACACCATTTAATCATAATTTTGAGGCATTAACAATTGTTCTGCTCAAAGCAACAGCTGCCTTTGATCCTGACTGTCGTCCCAAATGCCAGCAAATAAATTCACCAGCTGATATCAGCTTCCCCAAATCAACATTGGTTTTGATCCCTAATCCGTTCAACATGTACACTACATCCTCAGTCGCTATGTTTCCTGATGCACCTTTTGCATATGGGCACCCACCCAGACCGGCTACTGACGAGTCTACTATGCTTATACCCATCTGTTTTAACAGTTAATATTTAAATTAGTAAAAAGAAATAGGTGTTAATGGTACCCTTTTATCTGTTTATCTGACCCGAATCAGATTCGATGAAACAGGTATGGGTAAGGTTATTTTAGTTAGCTTATCGGGTTCGGGTAAGACTAATTTGTACCCGTTACCCTATACGATAATTATTAAAAAATAATATATATTTACATATATGAGTAAGGCTACCATACATTGCAATGCATAAGCATTTTTGTACATTGGACTATAAATCATCGAATTCAAAGTCCAAATAAATCTATTTAATGGGATGATGCATGATATGACATAGTTTTATTCATGGCCTGTAAAACCGTATAAATCTATTTAATGGCACCTTTTTTATCCGTTTACCCGACCCATACCGTATTCGATCAGACAGATACGGTAAGGTTTTTTTTGTTAGCTTATTGGGTATGGGTAAGGGTAAAGTTTTTTTCGTTAAGTTAACTGGTAAGGGTATGAAAATGCTTCCACCGGACCTGTTTCGTACACGGTGACACCCCTATTTAACAAGGACAAGAAGATGAAAAATTTAAAAGACTATATAGCACCTGGAGAGAGATGAGTATATTAGAGAGAGATTGGCCGTAGGTGTCATGGAAATGCACTCCCAGTTTCTCTAATGGTACCACAGCCATCACAGCCTCTAGCATTGGAACCACTGTACCTGTTTCACACAAGTAATTATATGAAATCAGTGACTGCTATTTTCAGTATAAATAAAATAATTTCTATAATAAACAATTTTAAATAAAAATAAGATAATGCATATTTTATGCTATATAATAGTAAACTGCATATTAACAAAATACACATCTATTGAGATTTTGCATAACCAATACGCATTTTTTTGGGTACAAAATGATTCAGGTGACAGATAAGTACTGCTTTAGAGTTAAACCTCTTAGGTAAATACCAGTCTTTTGTCAGTTTTGAGATTCAATGCAAAATTAGTGATACTGTCAACTGTTAAGGATCTGGAATTAAACAAGAATGATGCGTACCAGGAGTACCAACCCCAATGGTATCACCAAGAGAAATCTCAAAGCAACCCATCTCATGAAGTGCTTTTGCCACATAAGCCACCTTTGAAGGAGGTACAGGCCCCTCTACCGGACAACCAACAACACAAGATACATACCTAAAATATTATAACAACTTAGTTCCACTATATTTAATTTTGTGCCACATTTAACAGGAACTGCCTAGTTAAACTAACTTTCTCGAAAAGACCCAGTACTTTTCTTTCAACAAAGTAATTTGCAATGAATGCCCATGTAGGGTGTTCATTGGGTTGGTTCTCTAAAAAGACGAATTAAAATAGTCAAACTAAAATTCTATTAGGTTTTGAAAAATATAACTAAACGAACCGAATTAAACTTGTTAACCGAATAACAACCGAACCAAAATATCCATAGTAAATTTCAGTTTGTTCGGTTGAACCGAAATAAGAAAGATTAAACTTTAAAAGGTTAAAACTCAATACATACACAAATACCATTTAATAATCACAGAAATAAATATGAATATATATATTAGTTGTTGATATTACACACATTGTTCAATTCCATAAAAAATATGTACATGTTCTAAATTACCTAAACCAGTTTTAAGTCCAAAAACCGAAACATGGATTTGAACCATATAGGGTTAGGCCGGTTTGGTCTTTACAGTTTTTGAAAAATCTAAACTAATTCAAAAATTCAACCGAGCTGACCCATTAAAACCGAAAACCGAACCATTTAATCCGAACTTTTTTGGTTTGGTTGAAAACTAAATAAACCGGACCCAATGAACACCCCTACGCCCAAGTGATATATATATATATATATATAGTGTGTGTGTGTGTGTGTCTGAGAGAGAGAGGTGGCTTACCCACGAACAGGAATTGCATGCTGTTTGGCAGCAAGCGTGACATCTCGGTACCGCTGAAGACTCTCATCAATTGTACAGTTTATATTTGATCGAGAAAATGACTCGGAAGCAGCAGCAAAGACTGCAACTTCTTTGGCACCTGATGCCAATGCCACCTCAAATCCCTAATGCAACAAACTAATAACCGTTGAGAAATATTAAAAAAGAAAATGTAAAGTGCAGTTCAGAATGCCAGTATTGTGTATCAGTGATGCCAGTATGCAAACTGATTACAATAAACAGAAACCGAAGAAAAATAATTATTCTAACAGGGTCAATTAAGTAATTATTCTAGTATTTAAGTTTCCCTTAGAATAGAGTTTTCTATTTTTCATTGGATTCAATTGACCCCACAACCTTAGAATGTCGCCCTGTCACTGTTTATAAAATACAGAGATTACTATTATGAATATTTACTTCGAGATTAGGAGTCAGAACGGGAAATTTGACACCATCCACATTTTGTATTGCTGCCATGACATCCTTGGCATCAGCAAGCTGTAATTACAAAAAAAAAAAAATTCAATGCGCACTGGATTTACCAATTTATCCCAAATACTTCAATTATGCAAGAGTTGCACAATATCATCCTCAATTTGTTGAGTTTGCAATTAAACACAACAAAAAATTAGAGGATTCTACCAAGTTCTTACCTGAGGGACCCACTTAGGAGAGACAAAGCTTGTTGCCTCTATAACTGATAATCCCGAAGAAACCAATTTTTTTATTAGCTCGATCTTGACAGATGTCGGTACAATGCCCTTTTCATTTTGCAACCCATCTCTTGGCCCCACTTCTACTATCTTTACATATTTGGGAAGCCCCCTATAAAACTGTCAACTGTTGCATTTTAGTCCACCATCTTCCAATTATTTAAAATGAAATTGTTTTTGAAGAAAAATCAACTGAAATCAACCTTTACCAGCAATTGAGACTTTGATTTTTTTCAGTTTTTAATCTGAAATAGTTTTCATTTTGTAACTGCCCAGTACCAATGGTATATTGCTGTTACCATCGTTCATACCGAATAGTTAACTTGGTCAAAGATAATACATTTAGAGATAAATAAGTACAGTGCAAAAACAATTGAGAAAAGAAAAGAATCTCCTAGCACCTGTCTTGAAAAATCTGATTTTTCTCGATTGATGCAAGATGTAGTGTAAGAACGACTTTGCATGTTTGGTAAACCACCCATACAATCAATCCTTTGATTCCTTGCAAAGGAAGGGTTTTTATACAATTGCTTCGAGCGTAGGGTTTCCTGTCTTCTCCATTGATAGTTGTCCCTAGAAGAAACAAAATAAGTAAATAATTTAGAAAATATCATACTTTATGCCCATAATCTTGTTAAAAGCTGTGATTTTGTACCTATCTAAATATATATATATATATAAAATTTGATTTCCAAGCACATTTTAATAGGGAGATTATGTTTAGTGATTCGGATTAACTGTTTGGACTTTAGAAAAACAATGAGGCATTTTAACCCTACCCACATATAAAATATTTTAGAAATTACCATACATTATACCCCTTCAAAGCAAAAGGATGTAATGTAATATTCACTTGCAAGTATTGGAACTGATGCAATCTCCCTTTTGATCAGTGTATCTCCCTTCATGAATCATTGTATCTACCCTATGATTGAATTCTTCAAGGCTCCAACCGAGAGAAGATATACCCCAACGGGAATGGGATAGAACAACCCTGCGTAAGCTGTACCTATTCAAAACTTCTCTTGCCATTGCCATTGTCATGCCAGCATCATCAGAGACGTATCTTTTTCTAATTGAAATAGAAATTAAAACCTTCAATTTCATTGTTGCGATGCCATTTGGGAAATCGATCAATTCTTTCTCCGACTTATTGAAGTGACTGGTTGATTATCGGAAGAGACTCAAGAGAGAACTTCATCTTTCGTTCTTTTTGGGGATTACGTGAAGTTTACGAGTTAAGATCTAGTGCGGTACAATACTGTGTACAATGAGATCTGTATTGTCCGATTTAATATTACACGAATCTTATAGTGAATCCCTATAATCTAAATAGGCACCGAAATGAGTTTGGCTGGAAGTACCGTAGGGATACTAACCCGAAGTTCTGTATGTTTGTTGAACTGGATGGGACCACTGGCAGTAGATTAGTAAGTTGATAGATTGGAAAATGAAAAATTATTAAAGAGGAGAGCTCAAGTGCTTTCATATTTTGTCTTTATTATGTTTTTATTTTTAAAAATTTTAATAACTCAAAATTAAAACTTAAAAGTCAAATTAAAATAAGTAGAATATGATTGACATTATTTTATCTATGTACGTGTAAAAATTTATAATATTTCAACTTTATTTTAGTTATCATTAAGAGCTTGTAAAAAATGTACTAATGTGAATAATTTAGAGATGCTGATTTTTCAATTTATTGATTCATATAAAAACAAAATTAAAATGTAATAATTTTTTATGAGCACATAAAAAAATAACATAGATCACATCCAACAATTTTATTTTAATTTTTAAGTTTTAGATTTTAAATTATAAATTTTTTTAAAAATAAAAGCATAACGAAGATAAAAAATATTAAATACCAATACTGAGGAAAGTAAGATAAAAACTTAAATGGGCTTGCTTTACTAAATGGAGAGTGTGATGAGTACATGGACCAATTGTAGAGAGACCTCTGAGTCCAAATTCCCTACAGTAACTCAAATTTTAAATTTAGATATGCACCGTTCGATAAGAATCCGAGGAGGTACAATGCAAGGACTGATTTAATATTCGCGCCCAAGGAGATCGGCCGATCAGGATCTTAATTCCAAATTTAAGGTACCTTAGATTACATGAATTCGGGGAATACTGGAGAGCAGCCACCCAAATCCTCTGTGTCCTCTCGGTGTCTTTTGTCGCACCACCGCCTCCGAATTCGAATCCTCTGAGATATCTCAAACTTTGCGTGACTTTATGGAAAATCTAAACTGTTTAGTTGCGTTATACACGAATCTCAAAGCACACATATACGGGCCCCCTACATCACCCCCGAATAGGCACCGGACACGTCGGTCACGCAAAAGTTGAGATATGTCAGAGGATACGCACTCACCGCGTCCTCTCCTCTCTCTACACTCTAGCACTCGCAAGATTGCAATCACAAGGTTAGTTTCCTCATTTCAAATCACACTTCCATATGATATTTATTTAGCACGATCAAATATTCATTTTCAATTTTATAAACCAACCCCACTGAAATTTGCCCCCAAATTAATGAAATCAGTTCTTACTTTTTAGATGGCTGCTTCTGGAATGAAACCTGGTGTTCCCGTAATTTTACGAGAATTGGAAGCTTGGAACCTTCTTCATTTATCAAGCATGATCAATCCCTTCGAGTTACTGGAAGGTAAATTACAACATTCATCCCCTTTAATCTTTTTTCATTTCATTTCCATTTTCAAGTATCAACATATCACCTAGTACCAGCACTGGTACTGTATGTTGGTGCCATAGTGACCAAGCGGTATGGCATTGATGTACCAGTATTGGTATATTAAGGTAATAGTACTAATAGTTGTTTTATTAACATACCACCTTGTACCAGCACTGATACTATAAAGTGAATATTGATTGGTACCAATACTAATACATCAATGCCTCGGATCCCTTAAAATAATCCAAATTATGAGTTTGGATCCGTATTGTCCGATCAGAAATTCGGGCCAATCCAGCTCTTGGTGGAATGCACAGGGCCCAGGTTGCAACTCAAAATTTGGTTACGGGGATCTGAGGCATTGATGTATTAGTATTAGTATATTAAGGTAACAATACTAATAGTTGTTTTATTATTTTATCAAGGCTTGAAGCATATCAAGCTGAGACTGGAATTGCTGAGATCAGTGACACAAATGTCAGATTGAAAATTGACACCCGGCATTTTGACTGACCTCATTTTCTGTGCTGGTTCTTTGTACCAGTTCAACAATGCACTGGTTATTGGCTTCAATACCAACAATGTATGTTTCTTTTATCAATTAACGCTAAGAGGAGGGTTCAAATGCCTCCATTTTTTGTGCCTCCATCATGCCCCTCCATTTTTAAAAACTTTAGTAACTCAAAATTTAAATCTTAAAATTCAAAATAAAACCGTTGGATATGAACTACATCATTTTATATATGCACATGTAAAAAATTATGGCATTTCAACTTTATTTTGGTTGTCATCCTGAGCTTGTAAAAATGTATATTAATGTGGATAATTTCTAGATGTTTATTTTTCAACTTATTGATTCATACAAAAGAAAAATCAAAATGTGATAATTTTTTATGGGCACATAGAGAAAATAACATAGATCACATCTAATAGTTTTGTTTTGACGTTTAAGTTTTAAATTTTGAGTTATTTGAGTTTTTAAAAATAGAGGCATGATGGAGGCACAAAAAATGGAGGCATTTGAACCCTCCTCTTAAGCTAATTAACTTGGTTTTTCTCTGTGGCATAGTAAATAGGGTTATTGGTTGTAATGTCATGCTTTAATTTTTTATTTACTAAATTGTCGTTTTATTTTCATATTTTTGTAGGTGCTATTGCAAGCTCGTGTGGGGAGGATGGTAGAGGGGCTAGATCTAAACCTATATCAGCAATCTCTCCACCTCAGTAGAAAACTTGAATCCTATATATCAAATGCAAGTAGATCTAAAAGAAATTTAGGGTAATTCTAGTAAATTTTGATTGATTTTTAATTTTGACATGCGAAAGCTGAATGTAGAAATTGAATTGTCTAAAGAATGAGTTTTTGTTTGATTGTTTGTGATGAAACCGAGAAATTACAACCCGAATCAGTTTGACATGTCCCATATAAAGTCAATTCGATAATTTTATAAAAGTTAAGCTCACAACCTACTTTGTTTGTATGAATGAGTACTTATCTCTCATAATGAACTCGGTGGGTTTTAACCACTTTCTTAAAAAAAAAAAAAATACTCCGAAGCAATCAGAATGTACTGCTGGAGAACTAAAACATATTATATAGAATTATATCTAAATTGCAACTTATCCCTGAGAGACATTAATTATTACAAAGCAAGCAACTGATATGCCCTTAATTTGTTTGAAGATTTCTGACTTGGTATTATTCAATCGATGTGTGTGATGGTCGGTTTCTATGTGCCGCATTTTAGGTGTTTTTCTCACCGAGAAGGTTGCTTTCTGGCTTGCTCCTTCCTTACTAAAGCTGGATATATAAAACCTACAAATTAGTATATGAAAATGCATTGCTTGGTGAAATACAATAGCTTTACAGCTAGCTTTCCAAAGAGAAATAGATATGGAACTATGGAAGGTAAACATACTCACTTTTCCTAAAGAGGCACTCGCTGCTCTTCTAAAATCTTGGAGGAAAAAAACAGCAGATGTCCTTAATGAACTGCAAAAGAGTAGTTGAGGTAAACATATCTTAATCTATGTTGCATTAGTACCTGGTGTGGTATGATGAAGTATGTATTCATTTGAGGAATCAATTTAAGAAACAATAAAATGAAAAAATGAAAAATAACAGTAAAATAATGATAAGCGGTACTGAAAATTATCATTAATGGATACCTACCAGGCTTAATTGAATACCTAAAACTAGAAGCACCATCCAGCAGAGAGTACTGATTAGCCTTGTAGGAAGCTATGATGTTTTCCCCATTGATCATATTTGTCCATACAACAAGCAGTTGAAAAAAAAATTAAAAGAAACAAATTAGTGCATAAATAAGTAAATAATTTACAAAATGAGTGAGGCTATGGTACTACGCATAGCGCAGATTGGTCTATACTATGGATCAATATTTTTAATTTCAAAGTCCAAATAGTTGATTTAAACTATTCAACATAAATTTCATATGGAAGTGTATTTGCAAACTAAATTTTAAATTTTGTGTAATTCTTTACTAAATTTTCAGATAGGTAGAAAGTCAAGTGATTAGTACAGATGTGGTACCTTAGTACCTAGGATTAGTACAGGTTTGGTATGATGATGTACTTATTTGAGGAATCTATTTAAGAAACCAGAAAAAAGAAAAAATAATAACAGGAAAATAATGATAAGTGGTACTGAAAATCATCATTAATTGGAACCTATCAAGTTTCTCTAAAGCACCATCCAGCAGAGAGGAGTACTGACTAGCCTTGTCGGAAGCTTTCTGGTCAAGCCTGAAAATTCATTTTTCCAATATATCAACTATTGTTAGTTATAAGATAAGTCAATAAAGGCTTAATTATTTTTTTTTTTTTTTTGAGAAAGGAAATGATTCAATAAATATTTACAAGACAAGAAAGGAGGCGCTATGTACCTTGAAGACACATTATATAGCGGATGGTGAATTATCTGTACTTTTGACAATTTGTGAGATTATAGAAGAGTAGGGTCCCTCTTTACAGAATTTTTCAAGGTCAGGGCACTCTGAAATGTTAAGCTTTTTGGGGCCGTTCGGCAACAAAGGATTAAGAGTGAAGGATTAAGAGCTTAAGGAGCGCTAAGGAATCGATGTTCGGTTGTCTTAATCCGTGAGCAAAGACTAAGGAAGCTAAAGGAGGGGGTATGGGTGCCTTAAAGTTCGGGCAGAGGATTAAGATCCGGGCAAAAGGAAGCTAAAGGAGGTGCTCTTAATCCGCGCTAAGGAACCGGTGTTCGGTAGGATTAAGCGGCTAAGGAAGCTAAAGGAAGCGGATTAAGCCTTAAGGAGGCTTAATCCTTTGTTGCCGAACGACCCCTTTAAGAGAAGAGAGCCATTCACCTCCAGGGAGCTCCTTCACCCTTGGGCAATCAGACACCCAAAGAGTTCCCAACTCTTTAATTTCTGGTAACCAATTCGGCAAAGAGGTCCAACTTATGCATGAGAGATACAACATATCCAGCTGCTTTATGCCTGAAATTGACTCGACTTGAGGACACTCGTCTAGTTCCAAAATTTTGAGTTCGTCTCCACATTTTGGAACTTCTTTTAAAGAACTGCATCCATAGAATTCTAGCTTTCTCAACATAGGAAGGAGTGATATGTTATTTTTTGCCTGGGCAGGAAGTTTGCCAGTTAGGTTTGGGCACATTCGGATTGACAACCGTGTCAACCAATCCAAGTATCTAAATTCAATAGGCCAGGAAACAAGAGTGTTGCAATTAATAATTTCCAAATATTCGAGCCAATGAAATGATCTCCATAGACCCGATAAACCCAACAGTGAATGTGGTAATCTTGTAGGCATGAAAAAACTGTTAGCTGAATCCATTCGCAATATTCTAAGCTTAGTCAAGAACGGTCTCTTTTTCACCTCTTCTTTTAATGCTGGAAATGGCTCATTATCAACACTACTTGCTTTTGCAATGTTGGCTTCTTCAACTAAGCTCTCTTCTCGAGTAATTACATTTGCGACAGACCAGAGTAGCCTATAATTTTCAATACTTGCAGTAATGTGTTTAAGTTGAGGAACATGTGGCATGGTTTTCAGATTTGGACAGCTGGTGATTTCTAATTGATCAAGCATGGTTAATTCAAAAGTGGTTTCCATGTATGAGCACGTCGATCCTCCTCTTCCTTCCTCTTCTTCTGTTTCTCCTTCCTCCTCTTCTTCATGCCACCTTTCCAACTTCTTCAGACCAACCAATACCAGCCTCTTGAGACTTGGAAAAAATTGCTCCAAACTATCTTTCTCATCGGTATGAGATATACATGTCAAACTCGGCATGTGCTTCAAGCAGAGAACTCTAAGGGACGGCAACTTCCACACTGCAGGAAGGGTTTCACATTGTGAGCAACCAATCAAATGAAGTTCAACAAAATTTACGAAACCCATTGCCACTGGATTGGCAAGCCAAGCTGCAAATTCACGGCCACCATATTGCTGTACTTTTAACACTTTCAACTGGGTCTGAGGTTGTAGAGCCTCCAATACTCCCAAATCATTATTTCCTTTTGACAGAACTAATGGTTCAGTTCCCCAATTTAAAGTCAGTCTATCCAAATTTGTCTTTGAAACCAAATCAGCCTCTTTTACATTTTTCACCTTACGCAAGTTATACAACTCAAGCAAACCACCGAGATGCAAGCCCATTATTTGATCAATGCCGGTGTTGGTATTTTCTTCTCCAACAATGTAAGTTGTGAGGGTTTGTAGGTTACTGAGCTTCCTAAAATGTTCTGGCATTTTCTTTAGCCTGGGGCATTTATGGATATAGAGATGCCTCAAGCTCTTCATATATTTCATATTTTTTGGAAGCTGGTAAAGGAACAAACATTTTGAGAGATTTAAAGTTTGTAGGAAATATAATAAGCTTGTGGATTCCGGTAATATTTTGATTCTACTTCTGGATAGATCGAGATATCTCAAATGTCTCATATATTTCAGTACCAAAGGATCCCGCTGAAATAAAGCAGAGTGCAAGTGCAACCCTCTCAAGGAGTTTGCTCTGGGCACTGCACTGCAATTAACATTTCTAATAAAGGGATCACCTGGGAACAACAAGGTACGCGTATCTGGATTGGGTTCTAACAATAAAGGAATATCCACTTGTGAATCATCAGAAATAGATAACAGGTAAGGGTTGTGCAGTGCAAATTCTCTTGCAGCAATTACTGCCTGCTCATGTATAAGGTCCAGCATCTTGCATGTTACTCTACTATGGTATCCATATTCGTTCTCATATGAATCTTCATGAACGAGTTTAACATCCTCAAAGAAGTGCCTCGAGGCAAGCTTATTGAAAACAATGTCACCATTTTCTTCCGGAGGTGTCGTTCTTGATCCATCTGAAGGCAATAATAGACCATTGGCCATCCAGAGTTTGATCAAAACCTCCTTGTCCATGTAATATCCCTCAGGAAAGAGAGAACAAAATGCAAAGCATTGCTCAACTTGAGAACACAAGTTATCATAACACACCTTGATAATTTTCTCAACAGTTGCGACACCATCAACAGTATAACATTCCAATTGGTTAATTATTCATTGCCATTCTTCAGGCTGTTTCTTGAACCTCATGAGAGCACCCATCATATTCAGTGCTAGAGGTGATCCCCCACATGTGACAACAATTTTCTTGCCCATCTTTTTTAATTTCTTTGAACAAGTTTCACTAGCATCATCCGAAAATGCTTTCTTACAAAACAGATTCCATGCATCTTTAGCTCTCAAAGGTTCCAGTACACAATTATATTGACTGAACTGCTCACCTTCGAACATCTGCCCAACTTCTTGAAAACTGCTTGTAACTATTACGAAAATACCAATACATTAGTTATCATCCACTTATAAAATTTCAATATCAGTTCCTTACAAACAGTACGCACATCATCCAATACAACAAGGCACCCCCTGTGACATAGTTCTTGAGAAAGGCGAAGCTCTAGTAAATCTGTATCACCTTCGGATATGCAACAGTCTTTCCCTATTACTTGATCAATTATGGATTTTGTGATTTTACCAATGTTAAATTCAGATCCAACATCAACCCATACTATTCCTTGTGGACCCACAATGGAGATACAGACAGATAAGGCAGAACGACCTACATTCTCAATTAGTCTAATTTCTGTTTCTCTTCCAACAATTGCTGTCGGACTTGAGAAATTCAGGTGTTGCGGCATTTCTAGAGATGTTATATTTATCTCCTGACCTGGTCGAAAGTTGAAAGCTCTCATTCTTTCGTCAAGGTCATCAATTCTATTAACAATACTACCAATTCTATTTTCAATTCCTTGCAGCGCCCCACTCCGATTAATGCTACTAATCTTAAAACAAGATAAGAGGAAGAGACCAACCCTGACTCTGTCACCATTCTGATTTCGGCAGCCGTCGGCCTCAGCCTCTGCCTGGAGCTTCGCATATCTGAAATCATCTACTATGCCGTCAGCTTCATATGCTGCTGCGTTGAGATCATCAAGCCAGGTTCTGACCCCGGGATCACCTTTAGCACATAATTCAGCATTAGAGAGCTTGGTAAGGGCATCGGTGAAAAATTCGAGCAGCTTCTGGCGCTCTTCCTCCATCTCGAGCATCAATCCGGGCTGTTGCAGGAGAGTTATCAGACCTGATATCAGCATGCTTGCCATTGCTTGCTAATTCGAGCTAGGTTGAATGAGGATGAAGAGAAATTTAATTAATGTTTGAATTTTGAAAGCAGTAGAGAAGTATAGATCTTAACACTTTAATTAAAGGTTTTAATTAAAGATTGGTGGCTGTTGCATGCAGGAGACAACAATGAATTAAAGAAAGAATATCGAAAAGGAAAGCAATAGAGGATAATGAGTGCAAGCACATGCATGTCTACAAAGTTGATGCATGGAGAGTGTAGTGGAGGAAAACTATATCTGGAGTTAGCTTAGATGCTCAGTTGTAGCATCAAAGCAACTTCCATATTCGACTACCTTAATTATTTTGAGCATTAAACTGTAACTTGGACATGATCAAATTCTAAACATTTATGGTTATGTGAGAAGATCCACCTTTTTAAGTTTAAGACAGGTACTGCTAAGAGATACTTTTCTTTGCTCAATTGTACTTATTTACCTCTACCATTATTATTTTTTACCTAGTTAATTATTCGTATGATAGTAACAATAGCAATATACCATTGTTGCCGGATAAAAAAAATCAAAGTTTCAATTGCTGGCAAGAAAAAATAACAAGTTAAATAATAACTGATTGTTTTGGTTTCTACAAAAACCATAATAACTGAGGTGGCATTTCGATTCGAGATATTTTTACAAGTTTTACCCAACAGTTACATCATTTTTTTAAATCTGTGAAAACGGCCTAGACCAAAATGGCATCTCATTCCCCAAAAAAATAAATACTTTGAATCTAAATGACATCTCGGGTTTTATGATTTTTGTAAAAACCAAAGCAATCAAGTTGATTTGATAAATTATATTTTTATTTATGGTTTTTAAAACAAATTATTTTATAGAGAGCTTGGGAAATATGTAAAGATAGTAGAAGTGGGACCAAGATATGGGTTGCAAAATGAAAATGGCATCGTACTGACATCTGTCAGTTATAAGTGGGTCCTGAGGTAAGAACTCAGTAGAAAGAATCCTCTAAATTGTTTGTCTTGTGTTTAATTGCAAATTCAAAAAAGTAGTAGGGATACTGAAACAGCATTTGATTGTAAAATTTACAATCAAATTTCATTTGATAATTTTTTTTTTAACAACTACTTGATTGACTTTAAATGACGAATTTGAATTGTTGAAACATGTCTATTTTACGAGTGATGCATCTACATGCAAAAATAATTAACTTTTCAATTAATTTAATATAAAATCAAACAGACAAAATTTGAATTTTATAAATTAATTTTAGTGTATTAATTTTTTTTGAATATTTTTTTATCACTTGACACTATGCAAAATTAATTCAAAAATTTTAAACTTTCACATGTAAACATATCACTCATAAAGTATATGAGTTTCAACGATTTGGATTTATCATTTAAAACAAATTCAAACAAACAACAAGCATAATAAAAAAAAAAAAAAAAATCACAGACATGAGCTTGCTTATTATATTAATACATCAATAGTATAATATAAATAGAGAATGTGAAATGCTTTTCATGCAGCGAACCTCCTTTGTAAACTTTTAAGTTTCTCGGCCTACTTTTGACTCCAATGAACATCAACACCGTTCGATTCACTTCAAGATCCGTACACACGAAAATTGAAGCAGAGATGCACGATTTTTAAAGCAGAGCACACGCATCTTCTCTGTGACGTCTCCAGTTACCGGGACTTGGAGTCCGAATCCCCTATGGTAACTCAAATTTAAAATTTAGGTCCACACCGTTCAATAAGAATCGGAACAGGTGGAATGCAAGGGTGGCTTTAATACTCGCGCGAAGACAGATCGGACGATCTAAAATTAAATGAATTCCGGGCTACTCTCTCTCGGTGTCTCCAAAATTGCAATCGCATGTTACTTTTTCTTTTTTCAAATCGCCTTTTGATACGATATCTTTAGTACAGTGAAGTATTTAAGTTCAATTTTAAAAACCAACTCCAGTGAAATTTGCCCTAATTTAACGAAATATGTTCTTACTTTTGACACCATAGCAATAGCAACAGATGGCTGCTCCTCGAATGAAGCCTGGTGTTCCTGTAATTTTGCGAGAATTGGAACCCTCTTCACCATTTTTCAACCATGGTCAATTCCTTCGAGTTACGGGAAGGTGAGTTAGAGAGAGTACTCATCCCATTTAATCTTTCTCCATTTCATTTCCTTTTTCTGAACAATACATAATTACCTCTGGTAATTTGTACTGGTACTGGTACTGTATGTTGGTACCATACTGATATGGCATTGATGTACCAGTATTGGTATATTAAGGTAATAATACTGATAGTTGTTTTATTATTTTGTACAGGCTTCAAGCTTATCAAGCTGAGACTGGAATTGCTGAGATCAGTGATGGAAATGTTAGATTGAAAATCGACACCCGGCATTTGACCGACCTCGTATTCTGTGCTGGATCTTTGTACCAGTTCATTGGTGAACTGGTTATTGGCTTCAATACCCAAGATGTATGTATTTTTTATCAATTAACTTGTTTTTTTTTTTCTCAATGGCATAGTAACAAGGGTTATTGGGTTCAATACCAACAATGTATGTATCTACGGGTTGTAATGACATGCTTTAAGTTTTATTTGGGTGAGGCTACGGTACTATACATAGCATATTAATCTGTACTATGGATCAATTTCTCCATTTTCAAAGTCCTAACAATAACCGTTCAACATAATCTCCATAAGAAAATGTACATGTAGATCAAATTTTACTTTTGTTTTAGAATTTTTTTTTTTTTTTACTATTTTTTAGATAGGTAGAAAATCTCTTGATCTAAAGATTCTAGACCATTCAAAAGTATTGATTTTCTATCTATCTAAAAACATAGTAAAAAAATTCTAAAAAAATTTAAAATTTAATATTCAAGTACATTTTCATATGAAGATCATGTTAAACGGTTTCAATAGACTTTTGATTTTGAAAACAAAAATATTGAGCTGTAGCACAAACCAATCTGCGCTATGCATAGTACCAATCTTCTTTTTATTGTACTAAACTATTATTTTACTTGTATATTTTTGTAGTATTTGCAAGCTCGTGTGGGGAGGATGGTAGATGGGCTAGATCTAAATGTATACCAGTAATCTCTCCATCTCAGTAGGAAACTTGAACCCTATATATTAACTGCAAATAATTCTAAAAGAAATTTAGGTTAATTCTACTAAATTTTAATTGATTTTTAACATGCAAAAGAATGAGTTTTTTTATGTGTTTGTGTGTGATGGAACCTGAGAAATTACAACCCAAATGAGTTACGGTTCAATTTGTGGTTTATTATGAGTAATCATGCTGTGGGCCCCCATGAAAACACAAAATTTACTATCCTGACAGCAAAAAGGGCATGTTAATACCAGTATTTTAGCCAGGCTGAGCATGGATTTGATGGGCCGAGTTCAAACTGGGCTTTTCACACTTCATAAATTGATCCTACTCATTAGCAGGGAAGTGTGTGTGGGCCGTGTGGCTAAAGCCCATAAAGAGTTTTAAGGAAAGGTTGTCAGTGGA
Source organism: Carex pumila (assembly GCA_033356055.1). NCBI lineage: Eukaryota > Viridiplantae > Streptophyta > Magnoliopsida > Poales > Cyperaceae > Carex > Carex pumila. Next base: position 62,965 of record JARJHM010000137.1, on the reverse strand, counting down.
TTTTCTAGCCATGCAATGACATTTTTAGTAGTAATATAATTCTAGGCTATATTTATTTAAAAAAAAATTAATACCAAATAAATGACAAAAGTAATTTAGGAATTTATTTACAAACCCATATCTTCTGTTTCAATTTGAGTAGTAATATAATTCTAGGCTATGTAACCTTTCATTCAAAAAATTTAAGAAAAAAAATCCCTAATAAATGACAAAATTAATTTAGGAATTTATTTTCAAACCCATCTCTTCTTTTTCATTTTCTCTCAAGGTTTTTCTCAAAATACCCCTTCATCTCCATTCTTGAAAGGCATCAAAGAAAAACAAAACAAAACAAAATTGGTGCAAGGCCCAACTCAATTGATAATTCCAAGCTCCAAAGGAGCAGCAGAGAGAAATTTCTCCATAACCCACAAGATTTGAATGAATAATTTGACCCCAATCAGCACAAACAAAATTTTTTCTTGAATTGATAAAACTTATTTCCACCAACATCCATACAGATTTGACTACAGAATATTAACATCATTGTGCACATGAATGAAAAAAAAGGCATATTGCCGAGCAATCATCGACAGCTATCCCTCTTCTCTTGCGCTTCCATGCACGAACCGCACATTCTACCAACCGTTTTGCTGACTTGTGCTTCTCAGGAGTTGATGATACAATTTGTATTGCTTCTTCATTTGAAATCACATCCCACACCTTATTTCAAAAATAAATTAATTGAACATCAGTGACAGTAACAGCTAGTGTCTTAAAATTATTTTTGTATCATCTGTTAAAATCGTTATTTTTCTGTATAACTTTTGGCGCATTCAAGCCGGTATGTATATCCTTCGACAACCAAATACATTTTTTTTTATAGGTTCAACTTCTCGTTACCCTTCATATATATGTATATATATAAAACAGTGAAAATTTGTGTGTTCCCTGAGGTGAAAACATTAAAAAATAAAAAATAAAAAATAATGAAAATATGAGGTTATTGTTCATACCCCATCAGTTGCCAGAATAACGAAGCGATCTCGATCACTGATCGTTCTCTGTGTGACATCTGGCACTGAAATGAGGCCATGGCGTTTCAAACAGAAGTCTCCGAAAGCCCTTGACATAGCCAACCCGGGAGAATCATCATCAGGTAGCCACAATCTGTGTAGACCTGGTTCTTCATCCAAGCAGTACACCCGGCCATTGCACTCCTTTATTCTCTCCACCTCCTCTGTATAAGATTCACATATCACACTAAACACTTTAGAAAAAATTAAAATTTAAAAATAAAGAAAAAAAAAACTATACACATCATGATTAGAACATACGAGGCAAGTTAGGTTTCAAATCGACGGTGAGTTGTATAGGCACCAAGTGTCCATCATCAGAGGTCATGGCTAATACCGCTCTAGAATCACCCACGTTTGATACTACCATCAAATCACCCTATTTAGAAAATTAAAAATTAATATGATTAAACCCCTAAAGTTTAAGTTTTGGCAAGACAGGTAGATGCCATTTAATTAGTAGAGGCATTTCATCACATAGGTAAGGGTGTTCATTGGGTCGGTTCAGATAAAACCGAATAAAAATAGTCAAACCAAAATTTATTTGGTGTTCAAAAATACAACTGAACCAACCAAATTAAAAATTGTCAACCTAATAACAACCGGACCAAAATAACCAAAGTAAATTTGGTTAGTTTGGTTAAACCGAAATAAGAGAGATTAAAGTTTAATAGGTCATAACACAATACATACACAAATAAACCGAAAAACCAAAGTAATTCAAAAAATTAAACCAAGCTAATCCATTTATACCGAAAAACCAAACCATTTAATTTGAACTTTTTAGGTTCAGTTAAAAACCAAATAAATTGGATCCAATGAACACCCCTACACATAAGTTGTTGGACAGTATCATACAGAAAATCACACTCATACACACATACAGTAATACAAAGAATGGTAGTATGTTAAAAAAAAAGGTGTCACAAGGAAAAGCGCCACTATACCTGTTTGACCAAAGTCAACGCAGTGGTACCGCTATAATAGGTATCCATACTACGGGACCTCTCAAGCTCTTTATCAACAGTCTCACAAGCAGTGAGAGAAGAATGTCTCCACACATTGAATTGGTTTATAATTTCTTTTTCAGTAGGAGAAGAAGCGATGAGAGAGGATTCTTTTGCAACTGCCTCTTGCCAATGACAAAGGAGAGAGGCCGGGATAGCATCCCTTACATGCTTGGCTACATAGTGTCCCCATTGACCGTGGCCATCGAAAACCCCACAAAATATGGTGTCGTCTTGGCATCCAAATCCCTGTGCAACACAGTGCCTTTGGTAAATATTTGTTTAATTTTGGTATGAAGATGGGTTATGGAATATAAAAATCTCAGGGACCCTGATGTAATTTTCATTTTAGAGGCACAGAAAATATGTTTTATGGGAGAGGAATTTTTGCAAATTTGCAATTTTCAGGGCCATGTACAATTTAATAGGAAGACTTATTTGGTCAACTTTTTAATTATGTAGAGAATAAAATATTCAAATTGTGCCCCCCTCAAAAAGGAAAAACAAATAAATAAAAAAGAAGTGTGATGAATGACTTCTTACTTAGCAATTGGAAAAAAAAAAAGGATAGTTAAAAGATTTGGAGAGAACTATGATATATTAAAGAACAGAGGCAGAATTATAAAATGAAAGAAATGTCAAAAAGCATATATGATAGTGTGACTTTGTGAAATTTGAAAATTATGGGGACCTTGAGGTAAATTTTATTAGAGGCAGAAGAACCTTTCAGGTACAAAACTTTGACCCACTCAAAAAAGAAAAATAAATTAATGATAACAAAAGATCATTTTACTATGATGAATGACTATTTCAATTGAGCAATTGGAGTTATTTTTTTCACATTAGTCCCAATAAAAATTGCTCACAAATATATAATGTTTCAATAAAAAAAATGCTCTGTACCTGGTCCTATGTAATCAATTAAAGAAACTACTAAGAATAAATAATGAAAAATGGCAGCTGGCTTGGATCCTGCTTCATTTAATAAAAGTTGTGCAAAATAAAAAAAAATTAAAAAAAACCACTAAACTAATTTTTTTTTTTACTTATGGGTCCATTACAACAACAAATTTCAAAACAAACCAAGAGAAACTATCTAAAAAAAGACATACAAGATATAATTGGAATCTTGACATATCATTGATTTTTAAGTAATATTTCATCTAATCTCCAGAAATCTTGCTCTTGCCTACTTGCCTGACTCTTAAATAATTCTCGGTAGATTCCATAATAAATCTTCTTTTTTTTTCACTTGAACATGGCAAGGTGAAAAATCAATTTGTAGCATGTTGTTATGAAAAAAGAAGGCTTTCTTTTTCAAACTAAAACATTAAAATAATATATATTATGTCAAAGATTTTAAATTCTTATATGAAATCTACTTTATTATAGAAAAAAATAGGGATCAAATTATAAATTCATAATCAGCAGTGTAGTTGCAACCTACACTAACAACAATGTACTAATTAAGTACCAACCAACCACATATTTGTCCTTTAATTAGTTGTCAAATATACCAAAGTTAAGAGATTCTTTCTATGTTATATTATATTTCCAATTAGAAGAATTAACTTGTTGATATTCCAAAAAAAATGGTAGTTTATTGAAAATGGTAACCTTGATGAATATTATAAAAAAAATGAAAAAAAAAAAAAAAAACTAAGCCATCAGAAAAGTCAATATGATTTTTTTTGGCTTTTCCATGTCTTCTATAGATTAACAAAAAAAAATCAGATAGCCTTTCTTAAGATAAAATATGAAGTATATGAACATAAACTGGATAAAAGTGCAAATTCACATTTTTAACCTTCATCATTACCAAATTATTTCTCACAATAATATCCACAGAGAATAGAGGTCCAAATATGTGTAAGATTTTAGCAGAGCAACTTTTACTTCATGCAGTTCACGGACTATAGAATCAAAACAGCACTGCATAGAGTTCGTGCTCTGCATGAAGCCAAAACTACTCTATTAAAAAATTTACCCAAAAATTTGCAGCTGACATGGTTAGAGAGAGAGACAGAGAGACAGAGAGTACCTCCCAAACAATGGAGCGATCTTGGTTGACCCCTTTCTGACCCGTTTGAGTATAAACCGATACAAAACAATTGGACCTGGTACCATCAACCCAACCTGAAGATTTCAACACAATCTCTTTTCTCAATTCTTCTTCTTGTTGCCCCTTCTTCTCTTTCCTTGGAGAGATTGAATTCACCAACCCATTCAACAAGTAAGAAATTTGCCCCATCTTAGCAAACTTGTGGGTACAATTGAGGTAAAGATCTCAACTTTGGGTTAGAGATTCAAGCTTTCTCTCCCTAGAAAGTATAATTTACAACTCCTTGAGACATGGAGTTATGGGTTTCTCTCTCTCTTTGTCTCTGTTATGTAATTAATGTGAGATGAGACTGTTGTTGCTTGTGGTGACAAGTCTTTGGTGCTGTATATATCTTACCGTTGGTGTTGAAACCACGGAGAATGATAAAAAAAAGAAAAAAAATTATCTTCTTTTGCAGAGAACCCCCTCTAAAGTTAATAATTATAATTTAGTTCTTGGAGAAAACACGTGAGAAAAATCTCTTATATATAATATGCACAATTATTTATGTTGAACAGCTGGTTTATCATAATGTTCTTGATGGAATCAGAAATAGTAAACAAATTAGTTGAACGTTCAATAGGTAGGTTTAGGAGTGTCAATGTTATCTTTTTTATCTGTTTACCTGACTCGTATTATATCCGAAAATAGAAAAATATATTAGCTTATCAGGTATGGGTAAGTATAACAATTTATTTCCGATATCTTACATATTTTCATATAAGATGATTTTTAAAAATAAAATTATATATATAGATATATATTTGTATGAAGATGATACATAATATAATAAAGTTTTATATTTATTAAATTTTCATAATACATGATACAATAAAGTTTTATATTTTATTAAATTTTCATAATACAAATTAGTTGCATTCATTATTAAATTTTTTTCTTGTTTTAAAAAATATTTTATCAAAATAACAAATTGAAATGTCAATAACATTTTTTATCTCTTTATCCGACCCTTGCCGTATTAAAAAAGACGAATAGGAATAAAGATTTTTTTTCATTATCACAACAGGTACACAATGGATAAGATAATAAAAATATCTCTATCCGATCCGTATCGTACCCATTAACATCCCTAGTAAGTTGAAGAGGTTTTCTTTATTGGGTTTGAATTAAATCAACTTGAAAAGAAAGGACAAAGATTTTATTTACATATGTTTTTGACAATTTAATCAGCGACCATGTATTAAAAAAAAAGGTAAATTAATATAACAAGTACCAAATGAGACAACCAATATGACTACTTAATTATTTATAGATCTGTTCATCTGACTAATTAATTATTTCTAGATGCGGTTCAATTATTTCATACTTAGAGCATCTCCATCTCAAAAAAAATTGAGATTTATAATATGACGTGATGATTTTTATTCCAATTTCAAAGATGTATTCAATTTCTTATTTAGATTTCTATTCCACTTTAAAAAAATATATATTTCTAATCGTCATGCTAGCGAAACGATTTGCTCAAATTATTTCTAATTACCACGTGATTTTTTTAGAAACTCTAAAATTAATTTCAGAGATGTAAAGGTTTAAAAAAATTAGAAACTTTAATTTCTAAACATTAGTTGACAGTTATTTAGAAATTCATTTTAATTATTGGAATGGATATGCTATTAGTATTTTATTTTATTTTTTTCACTAAACTGAAAAATACGTTTAATTTTAAACATCATGTTGACAAATTTTTAAAATTCAATATAATTAATGTTGTCCTTTTTTAAAATGCTAGATAGACATGAAAATGTTATATTTTTTTTGTAAGGACTTTTGGAAAAGAAATTAAGCTCATCCGGGAATTTTTTTTAAAAACCATAAATAAAAAACAATATTTTATCAAACCAACTTGATTGCTTTGTTTTTACAAAAATCATAAGTACCGAAATGTTATTTCGGTCTAATTTTTTTTTTTTTTGAGACTAAAATGCCATTTATGTCCTAGCCATTTTTACAAATTTCGATAAAAAAAAATGATGGTAAAACTTGTGAAAACACCTCGAACCGAAATAGCATTTCGGTTCGGAAGAATCTTTTTTTTTTTTTTTTAGAAACGAAATACTATTTTGAATCAAGTTGGTTTGGTAAAATATTATTTCTTATTTATGTTTTTACAAAATTCCTCATACAACAAGCAAATCTAATAGCACTAGAAGACGGAATCGAATCGTCTACCTCCCTGGGGCAGGAAATTCCTGCTTCCAGAGTCACTGCAGAGTGGGTCACATTTTAACACTAAATTCTAAATCATTTTAACCCTAAACTCTTTAACAGTAATTGAGTTCATCCCGCAGTAACTCTAGAATAGAAATTTTCTGCACCCGGAGTGGAGATTTGATTTCCTAGAAGACTGTGTTATGATTGTAACAGTATTGGAAACAGTGCAAACAGGAAAAAAATATTTGAGGAAACTATTCATCCATTGCTTACCTTACACGTGTTAATCACAGAATTTTTGTGGGGTATTCAAAACAATTCTCCCTTGACCTAATTAAGTACACCCTTCTCATCCTAATGTCCTCAATTTAAAGCTATCTTTATATATAAGTAACATGAATATATCATATATTACAAGGATTTAACTTGGCCTCCATGTACATTTACATATAGAGGTTATGTTGAGTGGTTTGGATTAATTGTTGTACTTTGAAAATAAAGATGTGAATCAAATAAAAAAAATTACTTCATACAAATTTGAGATGTTATTAATAAATTATAATTGTACACATATACATAAAAATTAAACAAATTAAAAGATGATGACATACATATATAGATTTATACATATAGATCGATTTACATGTAACATAAATGCATAGTGATGTAACAAACAACAAACATGCATTGTAAAAATAAAAATAAAAATTAACTTTTTAGTTATTGAATTGATGGGAAAAACGAAAAAGAAGACAATTATTCACAAATTTAAGCAGTTAACTATTGATATCAACTCTTTTAGTAGTCGGCATTTGTGGCTCTTTGGCTCATTTAATTTCTAATTTGGTCAATATCTTAATTTTTATTTTCTATATGTATTTTAAAAGAATTACAAAACTATCCTGAGTTTTTAATATTTGATAATATATTATGTATGATTTTAAAACACATGTATTTAATAATCATTACTCAATAGCCATAGCACGCTATAGCAACACTACATGAACATAGCGTTATTTTTTAAGTATTTCACTATAATACGATAAATACTATTCAAACATTTAATTTAGAAAATCAGAAAAAAGAAAATCACAAGTATTAAATGAGACAGCAAATCTGAATGCATTGATGTTTAGATTCTGTTCATTAATTCATCTCATACTAAATGAATGCCTTCAATTATTAGAAGACTGTGTTATGACCTAAACAGTATTGGAAACAGTGCAAACAGGTTAAAAGTATTTGAGGAAACTATTCATTCATTGATTGCCTTACACGTGTTAATCACAGAATCTTTGTGGGCTATTCAAAAAATCAAAACATCCAATCTCCTCCATTAAAATTGATTTAATTAATGGACACCTCACACCGTTTTCATGGAAATGTCCACAATGTTCCAAATTCAAAGCTATCTTAATTTCTTTTTAGATAAGTAACATAATTACATCATATTTTTCTATGTCAATAAATTCATGATATATATGAAAGTTTAAACACACGTTTTCATTTGTACATTTATATACACAATCAATCCTCGATAGTTTTTTTTTTTGTTTTTTTGTAAATGGAGGGGGTGAGGGCTAGGGGTGGTCAAATGGTTCGGTTTATTTGATTTTTAATCGAATTGAAAAAATTCAGTTAAGATGGATCAGTTGTTCGATTTAAATGGATATATTCAGTTGAAATTTAAAATTATTTCAATTTAAATGGATTAGTTTGATTTAGACTTTTTTTTTGAAGGACAGTGTACCAAAGGCACTGTCAATTCATTGATATAAAAGAGTTATTTATAGAGATTATACCTAATTTTATTTATTTACACACAAGTAATTAATATTCCTAACTACAGTATCCGGTACCAATGTAGCGCCTCTTCCTTGGCCGAATTGACCAATGTCTGAACGGTTCTTTGCTGCTGGCTAAATAGTCTTCTATTGTGTTCTTTCCACAAGGCCCAGCACCCCTGCTACCCAGAGAGAATCCCACAGTTTTCTCATCTGAGATAGCATGTGTAATCTTGCATTCCACATTTCCACCATAGGTTCCAGGAGTATTCGTCTGCAAATCTGGCAATAGTTATGTGCCAGCCGCATAGAAGTTCCCTCCACAAGCTACTCGCATATGGACATGAGAAAAGGATGTGCTTTGCTGTCTCAACTCCATGGTCCCCGCATAGATGGCATCTCGCCGATACTTGGCAACCTCTCAATCTCAGCCTCTGTTGCATGAGCAATCTATTTTGCATTCCCACCCATATAAACATCCTTACCTTCAATGGGATTTTAAGTTTCCATATACTCACATTAGTTCTATTCCTTAGCCCTCTATCATGTAGCTTCAAGTATGGTTTATTTGTTGTTTAGTTCAATCAATGATTCCTTTTATTTTAGTTTGAATATTTTAGAACTTCTACCTATTATTTTGTATGGAATTAAATAATATATGTAATGTTATTTAATATTTATTTTTATAAAATTATTAATGTATTGTTGTATGTATTGAGTTTTGATTTTGATTTTTAATTTAATTTAACTGAATTATCAAACAAATTGAAATTTAATTTGTTTTAACGGTTCGGTTCTTATTTAGTTAGTCACGGTTTTTAAAAACCAAAATAAAATTTAGTTTGCATATTTTATTTCAATTTCAACTAAACCTACCGTTTGAACATTCCTATACTAATGAGGCCTTCAAGTTCTATTGATTACAACCAATGATTTAAATAATATTTATCGCGTCATAACGGCCGGGTTAAAAAAATTGCGCTATACCCGAATAGAGGCGCTAAATAGCGCGCTATAGCAGCGCTATTTGAACGTAGCGCCATAGCGTTTTTGAAAAAAAAAAAATACTATAGTGACGCTATAGCGCGCTATTTAAAACATTGATTACAACACAAGTGGTTTCATGTTACAAACACAATTTCAAACTAAATGAAATGAAAAGGAATAAAATGAATAATTCACATTTTATTATTATTTGTCCCTGTGTATTGTACCATGCAGCTGACAAACTCACTAGCTAGGTACCTCTATCGTGTCATGAATTGTACCGTTTTTATTTCTTCTCTAAAATGTTGTCTGTATCTTTCTCTCCATATGACATAGCTAATAATTCTGTCGTCTTCGGATCTGGCTGTGTAGCGTGTACTGATCTGACAATGGCATTGTAAGTCAGGGTCGAACTCAAGTGAGTTCACGGGGCAACAATCATGTTTGAAATATTTTTATAATTTTTGAAAATCAGTGTTTTTTGAATATTTTTAATTATTTTTTTATTTAATGAAAAATTGTGATTTTCAATTTTTTTTTTTTAAATGTAAAACTTAGTCTCCAATTATATATTAATATGAAGACCATGTAGAGAAGTTCAGATTAATTGTTTGAACTTTAAAAATAGAAATGTGAACGAGAAATAGAACATTATTTTTACTTTCCAAAGCATAATAGTCTACCTCTCTCTCTCTCTTTCTCTCTCTCTCTATATATATAGTGAATAATATGCATTCGGTAGCATATGATGGTGGCTGTTGATTTTACTGTTTTGTTAAGTCACCGTTGGATCAACAATTTTTAAAATGGCTTAATAAATAGTAAAAAAATTCAGAAAAATATAAAATTTGGTCTCCAAGCACATAATAATATGAATAACAAGATGAACGGTTCAGATCGACTTTTTGGATTTTGAAATTTCAAATTTGGACCATATGCATATCGGCCCATAAGTTACCGAATGCATATTAATCTCTCTCTCTCTCTCTCTCTCTTTCTATATATATATATATATATATATATATATAGGACGTGGCTACGGTGCTACGGGTAGCTAAGAGGCCTCCATGCTACGGCTCGGATTTTGAGTTTTCAAAATCCTAACGGTCGATCCGAACCGTTCATCTTGTTCTCCATATTAATATGTGATTGGAGACCAAATTTTACATTTTTCTGAATTTTTTTACTATTTATTAAGCCACTTTGAAAACCCCTGATCCAACGGTGGCTTAACCCAACAGTAAAATCAGAAACTACCGTTGGATCAGCGGTTTTCAAAGTGGCTTAATAAATAGTAAAAAAATTCAGAAAAATGTAAAATTTGGTCTCCAAGCACATATTAATATGGAGACCAAGATGAACGGTTCGGATCGACCATTAGGATTTTGAAAACTCGAAATCCGAGCCGTAGCACGGAGGCCTCTTAGCTACCCATAGCATATTAGCCAAAACCTATATATATATATATATGAGGAGGGATCAAATGACACCATTTTTTGGTGACATCGGATGACACCGTCTATTTTCAAAGTCCAAACAGTCGATCCAAACCGTTCAACTTGATGGATATGTTAAAATGTGCTTGCAGATCAAATTTTACATTTTTCTGAATTTTTTTTGGGTTTATTTAGAGGGGTTCAAAAATTCAACGTTCTGAATATAGCAATTTTGTTAAATACTTAATAAATAGAAAAAAAATTTAGAAAAATATAAAATTTGATTTCCAAGTTACTCTTAATATATTCATCATATTGAACAGTTTGGATCGACTATTTGGATTTTGAAATTTCAAAAATGGACATTGTCACACAGTGTCACCAAAATAGTGGTGTAATCCGATCCCTCCTCTATATATATATATATATATATATATAATTAAAAGACAACAACTTCAACAATGACACAAAATATTTTTTACAATAGGAAATTAATTAGATGAAAATTATTTACATATTTATTAGAGTTATAACTGGTATATATTTAATTTATCTATTATGTAAAATAAATTAAAATGTTTATCAAGTCACATGAAAATTATTTTGAAGCTTCCACAAATCATAAACCCAAACCACATTCAAGCACCACATGGACAAATATTAACTCCTAATTTTGCAATTAATTTTCATTTGATTCTGTCTTTTTCTTTCATTTAAACTAATAAAATTTGGAGACTAGATTCCTACTTTTATTAAAAAAATAATAATAATAAGAGTGAGTCTATGGTACTATGCATATTACAATTTGTTACCATGCTACGGCTCTATATTCGAGTTTTCAAATTCTAACAGTCGATCCGAGCCGTTTATCTTGTTCTCCATATTAATTTGTGTTTGGAGACTAAATTTTACATTTTAAAAAAAAAATTACTATTTTTTTAGATTTATTGAAAATCACTGTTTTTGGATGGTCCAGAATTTTCAGATCAAGTGATTTTCTAAATATTTAAAAAATAGTAAATTTTTTTCAAAAAATGTAAAATTTGGTCTCCAAACACATATTAATATGGAGAACAAGATAAACGGTTCGAATCGACTATTAAAATTTAAAAACTTGAATATAGAATCGTAACATGATAACAACGTGTAATATGCATAGTAGTATAGACTCACTCAAAAAATAACCTAAAAAACCCAAATTTCTATGTCTATGGAACATTTCAATGGGGACTGTAGTGGGATGAAACAACTTTTTGTTATTGACATGACATGGTCAATGGGGGCCACTTCCAAGTCAAATATTGTGCACAATAAATGGGTTTGGATTCTCTTTGAAAATAGTGGTCAGTATTAGAGATGCTGGATTCTCTTTTGAAAATCTAAGTGGCACTAATTGTGGTTCACACTTCCATCAAATTCATCACATGTTTTATTTTGTCAAGTATATTATATGTTTTGAGTAGGATTAAAATGAGTATATGCAAATGCTTGAGTTTAAAATTAAAAAAAAAAAAAAAAAAACCATGTACCTAGATGCAATAAGTAAATTTGGACCGTTCTTTTAACTTGGCACGGATCTCAAAGTGAATATTTATATGGGAACCAGATTGAGTTTGACCAGCTATAATTAATCTCAACCGTCTATTTATTTATTGTGATGAATTTTATATGTTTTAGGATGAAAATGAGTATATGCATATGATTGAATTAAAAAATTAAAAAATAACCCATGTACCTAGATGCAATAAGTAAATTTGGACCGTTCTTTTAACTTGGCACGAATCTCAAAGCGAACCTTTATAGTTTCTATGGGAACCGGATTGAGTTTGACCAGCTGAAATTAATCTGAACCATCCGTTTATTTACTGCTTCCTATAATTAGGGGTGCAAACGGATCAGATAGTGGTAAAACCATATTTGTATCCATATTTTTTTTGAGATGAGTATTTGTATCCATATTTATTTTTCACATATAAATACTGATCAGATATTAAACGGATACAAATACGGATTATATATTAAATGGGTACAAATACAAATTGGATATTAACAGTTCGAATACGAATACGTATATAATTCGGATATCCAAGCGATAAGTAAATTTGGACCATTCTTTTAACTTGGCACGAATCTTCAAGCGGATCCTTATAGTTTCTGTGGGAACCGGATTGAGTTTGAACATCTGGAATTAATCTCAACCGTCTGTTTATTTATTGTATCCCTCCAATATACGAGAGAAAACACAGTCTATAAATCAGAATTTGGGTCAATTATATCCAAGATGGAATGTATGTGGTTCCTTTAATATTTGTACTAAACAGATCAGACGGTCCAGATCAAAATTCAAAATTTTTGTTACCTCAGGTGATATGAATTCAATTAAAATGCTTATCATTTTTATGCACCAATCATATCTCACCCAAATTTTATTAATATCCAAAATTAATAATTAATTTCAAAAACTACACACCCATTCGGGCAAAAATGTTTAAACTGGATTTTTTTTTAATAGTTTTAAACCTACTTTCCGTAAAAGAAAAATTACGGTTTCGATCTCTCCAAAACCACAATTTTTTTTTGGTTTTCTAAAACCACAAATAATATTCACAATTTTTGAAAACCATGAATATTATTTGCGGTTTTAGAGTTGCAAAACCAAAAAAACAGTAAAGTTTGATTTGACTACAAACGGCTATTTTGAGAATTTTTTTTATAAATCATAATTAGAAAATTCATTTTTATCAAACCAACATGATTATTATTATTATTTACAAAAATCATAAGGACCGAAATGACATTTCGGTCCCAAAAATAATACAGAAACAAAATGTCATTTCGATCCTTGTGATTTTTGTAAATAAATAAATAAAATTAATCATGTTGATTTGATAAAAATAATTTTTCTAATTATGATTTGATAAAAATTCCTATTCTGCGGCTCCGTACATGAGTGTGGTACAGTCATCCTTTGGCATTATTATTTGGCTCCTCGCGTGATGCCTTTTTTCAGATTTGAAGCCACAGAGTGAAACGTCTCTTCATGTCGGCATTATTAAATATATTTTTAAGCTCTTCGTTTCAACCGAAATTTTTAAAAATATCATATTAAAAAAAAATCAAATAATTATATTTTAAAAAAAAAAAAAATTTTGATACGGCTGTATCTCCTAAATACGGTCAATTTTCTGGAAACTGCATGTAGAAGATGCAGACCATTACTAGAGGCCGCATCTAAGAGATGCAGCCACCTCTTTTTCTTTTTCTTTTTTCAAGGGAAAAAAAAAGAGTGGCCACATCTAGAGGATGTGGTTACCTGTTAATGATTCACATAGGGGCCGGCTGTGTCAAAATTCAAAATTTTCAGAAAACATGATTATTTGTTTTTTTTTTTTTGGATATGGTATATTTAAAATTTTTGGCCATTTGAAGCCACATACTATACAACAAAAATCCTTCCACCTAAAATCTAAGTTCGCAAAAAAAATTTCATTTTCAGAACCGTGAATTTAAAATCGTAATTTTTTTTTTTTGCGATTTTGGGAAGGTTGAAACCATAAATAAAATTTACAAAAAGTAAATCCAAAATCGCAATTTTTTTTACAGTTTGGACATTCTTTTAATTTTCGTACAAAAGGTTGTATAATTTGAAATTAATTACTCATTTTGGATATTAATAAAAAAATTGACATAACTCACACCTTCATTTACATTTGTAAAGTCCAAACAGTCGATTCAAACTGCACAACATGATATTCATATTTAAATGTAGTTGGAGACCAAATTTATTATATATTTTTATTTTTATTTTTTACTTCTTTTAGATAGGTACAAAATTAATATTTTTGAATGGTCCACAATCTTTTGATAAACAAGAAAAACAATGATTTGTACCTACCTAAAAAATATGTTAAAAGTTCCAAATTTTATATATATATATAGGCTAATGTGCTTTTGGTAGCATATGGGCCGACATACACACGGCCTAAATTTGAAATTTCAAAATCCAAACGGTTGATCCGGACAGTTCATCTTCTTCTCCATATTAATATCTGCTTGGAGACCAAATTTTATATTTTTTGAATTTTTTTTACTATTTATTAAGTATTTTACAAAATTGTTGATCCAACGGTGATTACACAAAACAGTAAAACCATTGGATTAACAATATTCAAAGTGGCTTAATAAATAGTAAAAAAATTAAAAAAAAAATACAAAATTTGGTCTCCAAGCAGATATTAATATGGAGAATAAGATGAACGGTTCAGATCAACCGTTTGAATTTTGAAATTTTAAATTTGGACCGTGTGTATTTCGGTTCATATGCTACTGAAAACACATTAGCCTATCTCTCTCTATATATATATATATAATTTGGTCTCTAACGTATAGTCTCACAGACAAAATAAGTTAATTCACCTGAAAAATAATTAAATTTATTAATTCTACAGTAACTCAGTTTTTACTACATCTTAAAAGGTAATTCTTGTTTGACAGCCTCTTATTCCTCAATTTAAGATCCAACTAAACATAAACATGAAAACAAAAATTATTGAGGTGTTGGATAGAATTAAATTTTTGAATTGAGATTATTGTTGAGTTTAATTAATACCCTCCTTTCTTGACTAAGTGTTATGTTACACATAACACCACATGGCTAATAGTTACAAAAGATCTAGATAGTTGGTAAAGTTGTTACTATCATGATAGGTCAAATGTTCCAAATTTACAATCTTATCTTTCATCAACTACTAAATTAAGTATAGTTTAGTGTTAGATTAGTGCCCACTAATAATCATTAAGGGGTTGTTAATTGGATGATAAAACCACAATTGGCACTATGAATTTGTTCATGTCTCATTCATTCATTGACTGTCATTAGCTTTTTTGAAATATTAATTTTTTTACAGCCGACTTATTGATAAGCATAAATTTTATACACAATCGATCTAGATTTTATCATAAAATAACCTTAAATATCTTGTATTTTTAATATAAAGTGATTTAAATACACCTAGAATCAAGTTACTTCGGTTGTTTGGCTTTTCATTGCAAGAAATGATGAAAAATGGCGAAAATATCCCTCAGTGCGGATCAATCTACCCGTAGTGCGGATTAGCCAAGCCACACTGAGTACTTAGCCGCATTTCCAATATCCAAGCATTGCACAGGAAAAAGTCCGAGCGTAGTGCGGATTGATACCAACCCGCAGTGCGAATTAGTCAAGCCGCACTCAACACTTTTCCGAAATGCTAGGAAAAAGTCCAAGCGTAGTGCGGATTGATACCAACCCGCAGTGCGGATTAGTCAAGCCATACTCAACACTTAGCCGATTTTAGAGACTTCAGAGAAGCAGTTTTAACTCGCAGTGCGGGTCAGCAATCCGCATTCAACTAATTCACAGGAGCTAAATAAGGAAACTTGGACCAGTGCGGATTGGGTAAGCCGCACTGGACCCGCAGAAAGCCAAAAATTACACGGTTTTGACAGTTTTTCTATTTTTGGCACCTCTTGGACGTGTATTGCAGTTAAATATGGACAGGAAATCCTGGGAAACAATCCAAATATAGCGCCCACTAACTCCACTTTTTAGGCTCTGAATTGGACATGATCCTTGGCTATAAAAGAGGGGGTTTACTCTCCATTCAACATCCTTGATTCCTTCATTCTCTCTCTACACACACACACAATTCTTAGCGATAAATTCTGGAGAAAAGAAAAGCTTTCAAGCAAGGAGAATAAGGGTTTCCTGAGCAAGAAATCAACAAGATAGAGGTTTTTGATTTGTCAAAGGGTGTAATTACTTCCTTTATTTCATTTCTTCTTACTTTGCCAATTTTTGTAATTGATCTCTCCATGAGAAAGTAGTTCTCTCTTTAGGAATTTAGGTCAATGCATGAACTTGTTTAATTCTATTTTATTCGGTTATTTGTTTTTATTATGATTGTTTTATGGGATTTGATGTTAATTTTTGTGATTTAATCATTTGTGTTAATTACATAATTAGTACTTGAATTGTAGTATCCCGTTTTGGATTCGAAAGAACCAAAATTGACTATGATCAATAGGATAGTACCAAATTATGAATGCAAATACCCTAGGTTTAGGTTAAGATTGTAACCAATTTAATCTAAGCCGGAACTATAGAAATTAAGGTTAGGAACTTGGTGAGGAACCTAATCGAGAAGCCAAATCCTAATTAGGACATCTCACTTTGAATCGGGTATTGGTATGATGGACTTAATTGCGAAGTACCAATATTTGAGGAGAAGAGAGACTACAAGCGCTCAATGGGTCTAGGTAGCTAGGGTGAGGAACCTAATCGAGAAGTCCGAATTACCTAGGCACGTTGTTAATTGACGAAAGTAACCCTTAATAACATATTAGGTTAGAAACCTTGTCAAATCATACATGAATTCAAACAAATACCGAATTAATAGAGTTAGCAAGGGATTGTAGACCGAATACCCCTAAATTTTCTCATCATAAAAGCAAACCAATTCCTTTCTTTTACTTTTATTTACAATTATTGTTTCAAACTCCTTTCTTTTGGGTATTGAACCCAACCTTAGGAATTGTTAGAACAAACCCCCCAATTTACTTTTATTGCACTTTACTTTATTTTATTTTCTAAAATTTATTACTAAAGTTTGAACTAAGTTTTTATCGTACTCCCTGTGGATCGATACCTAAAATATTACTTTGATAGAATTATGCACTTGCAATTTAACTTAAATGCGTATTAAAGGTTTAAAAGGTACATCTTATTGTACTGAAACTTTGCACCATACCTTTTGGACGCATCACTTATCTCAAAGCGTGACCAAAAAAAAATATATATATATTCTCTCAATTTCTTGTTTGACACAAATACACTCAAGCTTCTTTTTTCATTATTTTATTGTATATTTGCCATCATTCTCATCACTATTTTTTACTTTTTCACGCCAGAGACCTTCAGTAATTTATATATTTTCAAACTACCAATAACAAATTTAAGCATGTAAGAATGATATGCTGCTAATTTACTAAGGTGCAAACGGTTTTTATTTTTTTAGATATAAATACATAATAGATATTGATGATGGATATGGATATGGATATGATATTAAATATCTATTATTTAAATATAGATAATTAAAATTTAAGATTATATTTGTATTTATATTCGTACGGATATTTAGATATTAAATATCAGTATTCAATTTACGAATACGGATCCGGATATAATCGAATAATATCCGATCCGTTTGCTCGCCTACGTTTACCCTAAGAATTTTTTACTGCCGACTTAACTATTATTTTTAACTATTATTAACCTAAGATATCAGATGTTTGTATTTAACTATTATTTTTTCACTGCCGACTTATCTCAAAGTGTGCAAAATAACTATTATTATATTCTCTCTATTTCTTTTTTGACACATACACTCAAGCTTTTTTTTTATTTTTTATTTCTCATCATTCTCATCACTATTTTTTTTTTACTTTTTCATGCCAGAGACCTTCAGTAATTTATATATTTTCAAAATATTAGTAACAAATTTAAGCACGTAAGAATTTTATGTTGCTAGTTTGGAATAGATCTGCTGAAATTCTTCCTGAGTAAACAATTTCTGAAATTTCTGCTTTTCCGAATTCATCTGTTTAATATTTTTCATGTACAAATCTCAAAGCAACTTTTTTGTGCACGAATCTCAAAAAAGTTGGACGATTGGATTTCAGAGTTATTGTTCGCGATTGAAAATTTTAGCATATTTGTATCCAACTTGTTTACCCTAAGAAGTTTTTGTTGCATTAATTATGGTTATTTAATTAATATATATCATTGGGGGCTTTCAAAACATTATATTTATCATTATATGTTTTTTCTATTATTTGTGAACAACGTGTTTTAAATTTTGATTTTTTAGATGGTAGAATTTGTCACGTTCCAAATAAAAAAAAAAGGACCACAAAACCTAATCTTTGACTAGGTTAGGAAATTGGAAGAGGGGGGTTTTCAATGGTCATCAGACTCAAAAGTGGTTCCAACAGGTTCTCTTGCCATCAGATCTGTTTTAGGATTCGTGTATACGAATTTTAAAACAGACGCGAAATTGCGGGCACAAATCTGACAGTGAGAGAACCCGTTGGAATCACTTTGAATCCAATGACCATCAAACACCCCCCTCTCCCAGGAAATTATTGTTTTCTCAAGATACCTTCAGATGCCATTATTAAATACTTCAATTAATATGGTTATTAAACAAATAATTGTTTTGTTTTTACCCTTTTCACACAAAATTTTCATTTTTTGGATGGAATCAAAATATTTTCAGTACATATTTGATTTCAGCATGTGTAATTCTGCATTTCGGCTTTCATAAATTGTTTAAAATTTTTTTTTTATTGTAAGTCAATGATATATATGTTATTTGTTTGCAAAATTCTCTCCTTTAAAAATGTTTTTTTTTTCTTCTATGTTCTGGAATGTGTCGCTTTTGAAAATGAAAGAACATAAAATAAGAATTTGTGGGTTTCCTTTCCTCTTTAATTTCAAGTAATGTTATAAAAAAAGTCAAGATTCAATCTAAGCGTAATTTCTGGATGAATTCTACTGGAAATTATTCATTTTTAAATAACTACTTAGACTTTCATTTCTTTTAACACCTAGAACTCACCTTTCATTTTGACCAAATTCATATATTATTTTGTTGATTCAATCTATTGAAAATAAATTACGCTAATAAAATTTAGTGGTAAGCAAATTCCTATTTCACTTTTAATATCTTTATGGTTAATTTCAGTAGTATAATATGTTTTACATGGTACCATTTTGTATAAAACCATGCATGTTTTTAGTTTTTAATTGCTTGTTGTTTTTCTAGGTAAAAAAATATAGTGTTATAGAACTGCCATAATTATTTGTGATTTAAAGAAAAATGTTAAGATTGGACTTTGTTATTTTGGAAAGAAGATAAAGTAAAACTTGCAAACCTATTTTATTATTTTATATTTTAATATTTGAAAATAAAATAAAATGGATAAGTTAGAGATAAATCACTCTATATACAAAGGACTTGAATTTAAAGGGTTGGGCCAAAAATTTCTCATATAAAAAATAAAAAAATTGGAAATAAGTCATTGGTCCAAATACTCATAGAGAAAAAAAAATAGAAAGGTCATGCATGCACTAAGCTACGAAATTATGTTTTAGAGAATGTCAAATTTTGATTTTCACTTCACAAAAAATGGGAAGAATTTTAAACATACCCTTCAGATATCTTGAAATTACGAATTTATTCTTTTAAAATTCATAATATCATATTTACCCTTCTAAAATTTAAAAACTCACAAATTTACTAAATTTATTGCATTTTCTATTGAAATTCATAATAAATTTATAAATTTTTCATTTTACCCTTTATTAAATAAAATATATGTAGAATGTGTAAGAGAAATGTTTAAGCTTGTAATTAGTTGATTTGTGAGGATAGATGACTAATTTCAAGGTATATACTATATATACGTAACAAGTATAAAATAAACAATTTGCCCTCAAAAACTAGCAAATTAAAAGACTTAACATTTTTGTGTGAAAGATTGCAGATTTGAAACCCGGAAGGATGAATCTCTTGTTGATATTTAAGAGGTGAGTGGCTTAACATCCAACAAATGAGTTTAATTGAAAAGACTAAACATTTTATCATACATATTACATATATATTTATTTCACTAAAGGATAAAATGAAATTTTAAAATGAGTTTAATTGAAAAGACAACAAATTGAGTTCAATTGTCAAATTTTGACATTTACAAGGGTAAATGTGAAACTACAAAGAAAATAAACATAATTTCAAGATTTTTAGAGGTATACATAAAATTGCCCCAAAAGAACTGAGGCCACAACAAGTGATGTTGATTTGTTGTACCATTTGACTTGATAGTTACTTTTTAAAGGTCTAATTAATAATTATTGTTTTTTTTATGGACCCATCAAATATTTGTTACATCAACATGTGAGTGTACATGTCCTTGTCAAATTAATAGTTGTTGAACTTCAAACCTAATGACTAAGGTCACTAGATTTCCATGCATAAAAATTTAAAAGTGAAAAAAATGACCACACATAGAAAGACAAAAAATTGGGGGGGGGGGGGGTAGGTAGCCCCCACCACCATTTACCAAAATTATTACAAAGAACAAGGACAGCAAAATATCAATGGTTGGGGTAACTTATGGCCAAGAATAAAAGGCCGGTATGTAACAACTAAATAATAAAAAATTCCCAAGGAATAAAATTCCAATGACATGTGGCTCTAATTTATTTTTAGTGATTGTCTAAACAAAAAATCTTTATCACTGTGACTAATAATACACCACCATTCATGCTTCAATATTCCTCAATTTGATTTGACTTTCTTTGTAATTAGACTTCAAAGAACAATCCAAATATAGATCTCATATTGGCAGTGAAATGTTTTTGTTGAAAAATATATAATTGAAGGTTTTTAAAAATAAGTTCAATTAATAAATCTGATAGTCAATGGTTGGTTGACTCTTGAATACTAGAAATAGCCCCAAAATGATTAGCACTAATAATTTTGGAGATACTTATTTTCAGTATATATTTTACAAACAAATAAATGAAATAAACGTATTATAAAATTATTCTGAATTTTTTTTTTTGTGAGTTTCATAAATTATTTCAGAATTATAGTTAGCATAATTTTGTATAACAAAGACTAGTTATGGGTGCAAGCTTTTAGTTATATATTGATATTTACCAGAGAGTTTTTATTCATATTTCGAACTCTCGTAACTTTTCACATAGAAAGCATTAGTATTATTTATTTATTTATTTATATATTTGAAAAACAATTAGTATGAATACCTGATAATATAAATAAGTGATCTACATATGATTCAAAAAGTTTAATAAAAGGTAATCAATTTTTTAATCTAATTGATAAGACAATATTTTATGTGTGAGAAATCATAAATTTAAAATTCAAATGACATCAATATCTAATTATTGTGATATCAATATATAAGTAAGTATTCTTAAAAAAAAAGTGTTCAATAAATAGTAAGAATCCTTGATAAAGATGTTCAATAAAATTCATACAATTTTGGAGAGGGTCCACTATAATTAGTGGGGTTTCCACCAAACCCCATGACATATCCACCAATCATAGAAAAGAAATGGATCTGAATTAATTAAATCATATCAGATACCACCAAAGAATATTTACTTTCCACATCAGAGATTGTCTTTGGCAAACAAAACCAGGTCAGGAGTCAAAACAATGTGCTATGCTTGTTCTTTTGGGGCAATAGCTATAAACGGGTCAGATATTCTCTGACCGAATTTGAATCCGTATTCAAAAATTAGATACGATCTGAATAACCAGGCCAGGAGTCAAAACAATGTGCTATGCTTGTTCTTTCGAGGCAATAGCTATAAACAGGTCAGATATTCTCTGACCGAATTTGAATCCGTATTCAAAAATTAGATACGATCTGAATAACCAGGTCAGGAGTCAAAACAATGTGCTATGCTTGTTCTTTCGAGGCAATAGCTATAAACAGGTCAGATATTCTCTGACCGAATTTGAATCTGTATTCAAAAATTAGATACAATCCGAATAATAGATATATATTAAATAATTTAGCATATATTATGAAAAAAATTATGTTATTCATCACTACAATTAGATAAATATTATACATTTTGGTATTTTTAATAATATTTATGTGTTTTCTAATAAATAATAGTGTTGAAAATGAATATTCAATCCGAATCCGTATCCAGTTTAATGTCCAATCTGGATCCTATCAAAATTATTATTATATAATTGTCATAATACATTGAAAGAAAAAGAAAAAATAGAGAATTAATTTTTAATCTAGTAGTTAGAATAATATTCTCTTTTTTATAGGAAGCGCCATGTTTGAAATTCAAAAGATCCTTGGTAAATATTTAAATTTACAAAGTTTTATTCCTATTTTATTTAAAGAAATAGAGATGGAGAGAATAAAGTGCAATTAATGGTGCTTCTCTTCACAATATCCATTGCTTTAGCATCTGATATGGTCATTTATTATACTAATTGTTTCGTTTTAAATATTTTTAAAATATATTCTCACTTTTTTTTCTAAACGGAAAGTATCTAGTTCTTCATGCCAATTTTATACCAAGTTAGATAAATATATATTAGTCTAAGTTGACCACATACTTAAGTTACAGGTGTCAGCTTCTATGATACAGGTCAGTTGAAAATATTTTTGTACCGTAAACCATCTGAAATTGGCATCATCAGATTGTACCGTTACACATTAAACATTGGTCTTATATATGTATCCTACTTTCACATTGTTCAGCTTTTTTTTTTTTTTTTTTTCGCGATGATACTTTTTGCAAGAAAGTATAGTTATAAATATGTTTTTTTTTCTTGCAAAAAGTGTCCACTCTGTTGTTGTGTTGGAAGCTTACATTATCTAAGTATAAATTGAAAAATATAACAAACTGATAAATATATATTACTTTAAACACATGACATAATATTATTTATTTTGAGTAAAGTTGAAGGTCAAGCCACGCACCCAACTATTTAATACTCTTATTATTATAACAAATGATTTCTGTTATCTAGATTTCGAATTCATGACCTTTTACACAGAGGCTATGTGTCTTTGCCACTAAACCAAAGACTAGTTCTCATGTGCATGTTATTATGAAATATAAACAATTTTTAACTACTGGTATTATTATTTTAAAAAATATATAAATTATTAGATAAATAAAAAATAATAAAATCTTGTAAAATCAAACTTATCATAAATTATTAACTAAAAAAACTCTATAAAATATTCAATAAATCAATCTCATAATAATATAATAAAAGTTTATGGTTATATGTATGAAAAAATAAGTTGTTATTCACAATTTAAAATTATTCAAACCTTATGAAACAACGGGTGAGAAATAGTTCTTAACTATATATACTTTTAATACATAATATAAAGATTTCTTTACCCACATCCTTAATTATTTATCTCTCTCACAAACAAAAAATCTTACTCATATTTATTTTACCAAATAAAATTAACGGGTAAATGAATTTTGTTGAAACCCATAATGAGATCCAAAGTGTTGGTGACCCACCACACATAATGAAATTCCACAAAGGTCACAACCGACTTGGGTTCTAAATCTGGTACTGCTGTAACTATTTTTTTTCTCCCTTCTTCTTTTTTTATTTTTTTATTTTTTATAGGGTTTCGAATTCTCTTTTATTTTCATCTGTTTTTATAAGACTCAGGATGTTCAAATACTTTGCAAGAGGTGGGCTACGGTGAGTTGCGAAGTAAAACTTCTATTTTACTTCACACTCATATTTTACGATTTTAAAGTTCAAAATGTCGATCTGAACCGTTCATCTTATTCTCCATATTGAAATGTGCTTGGAGACCAAATTTTACATTTTTTGGAATTTTTTTACTATTTATTAAGCAATTTTGAAAGTCGCTGATTTGATGATCCAGAAAATTTTACTGTTTTTTACTGTTCACAGCAAAACAGCAGTTTTCAAAAATGCTTAATAAATAGTAAAAAAATTTCAAAAAAATGTAAAATTTAGTTTCCAAACACATTTCAATATGGATTAAAGATTTAACGGTTCGGATCAGTCGTTTGGACTTTTAAAATAAAAATACGACGTAAAATAGAAACGCGTTTTACTTAGCAACTCACCGTAACCTATCTCTACTTTGCAATACCATAACAGTGATACGTTATATCATCATCGGCTTTTAAAAGAAGGGCTGATATTCTGCTCCAGTTGTGAACAAAATCTAATTCATTAAAATCAAAACCCAAATCCTCCAAAAATTATCCAATTCCAGTTTTTGTTTTTAGATACCTTTCTAATTCATCTAAGGTTGTACCTTTTGAAGGACCAGTGTCATGAATTCCCCAATAGATAAAGTCTGCTACAGAAGCAAATCTGATCCCAAATAAACAGTGTACACGTCATTAGAGCCCCGCAAAAATCTTGGTATACTGTAGCAACTTATTCTTATTGACCTTCCTATCTTTTGGACTAACCCCCCCTAGATAGTTAACCATAGCTCTAATATTATCGTGGCTAAACTTGCATTTATTGATTTGAACATTCTCATCAGTGAGGTCTCCATAATTAGTACTAATTTGCAAGTCACCAACCTCAGAGATCACAAATGATTTATGTTTGACACTGTTGTTAGCTAACTTCCACCAATCCCATGCGTTATTGCAAAAAGCAATGAGATATCCATATCACTACCTAATTGCGAAACCAGCAGAAGAGTTATTGTCGACTTTAAATTCAAGAACTAATATATATTCTTTTTGCTCAAATAAATTATAGATAAATTGTGATTGGTTTTGCCGGTTGCTACTTGCTAGCAACTTCCTGTATCTATTCTGAAATTGATTATACAAAGATAAATCACGAATATCAAATACTAAATCTACATCACTTTTCATGAGTTGAATGTGATTGTATGTGTATTTGAGCAGCATAATTGTCCCGTTACAAATTGAAATAAGTAATTAGGCCATAGTGACAAAACTTATCATAAATTATTAACTAAAAACCTATATAAAATATTGAATAAATCAATCTCGTAATAATATAATAAAAGTTAATAATTATATGTATGAAAAAATAAGTTATTCATAATTTAATATTATTCATTATCTTATGAAACAACAGGCAAGAAATAGTTCTTAACTATAGTTTTACTATATAAATTAACGATTTCTTTACCCACATTCTTATCTATTTCTCTCAAAAACAAACAAATTTTTACTCATATTCATCTTATCAAATAGAGGAGGGTTCAAATGCACCCAAATTTTTGTACACCAAAATGCACCCTATCATTTTTCTCCGTTTTCAAAGTTGGAATAGTCAATCCGAACGTTAGATGCAATCTACATATTAAGATGTGCTTGGAGACCAAATTTTACATTTTTTTGGAATTTTTTTACTATTTATTAAGCCACTTTGAAAACCGCTGATCCAATAGTCCAGAAAATGTAAAATCAGCGATTTTCAAAGTGACTTAATAAATAGTAAAAAAATTCCAAAAAAATATAAAATTTGGTCTCCAAACACATTTTAATATATAGATCGCAACTAACGGTTCGGATTGACTATTCAAACTTTGAAAACGGAGAAAAGGTATTTGAAAGATAGGGTGCATCTGAGTGCATTTCAACCCTCTATCAAATATTATAGGATAAAATTAACGGGTAAATGAATTTTGTCGAAATCCGTAACAAGATCCAAAGTGTTGGTGACTCACTGCACATAATGAAACTCCACAAAGGCCACAGAGAACTTTGGTTCGACATGTGGTACCGTCGTACTTAATGTACAATCTAATTTGATTCAGTGCACTGCATCTATTGAAGAATGTCTTTTAGAATACTTAAAACTTTTAAGGTACAAAAGTTATCCAAGTTGATAAATTGGTTGAATCCTACATTTGTAGAAAGCCACTAGCTAGACTTTGCTTTCAGAAAACAAAATCAAAACTATGACAAGAGTATGACATTGATCCACCAATTCCACATGGGATGGCATGGATTTTCATTAATTTTGTGTAGAAAGAAAGAAAGAAAAGGAAGGTGCATGCTTCAAGTATTAGTATACATTTAAAGTGTGATTAATTGACTAATTATAATATTATAATGCCATACTAATATGATATTTTTTTGTAAAACAAAAGTTTAGGCCAACTAGAAATCCTCAGATAAATCTATAGCTAGCACAAGGTCATCAAAATTCTGAGTAGTTTGTAACAAATTAAGCTTCTTTCTTTTAAGAATATGATCATACACATTTGAAAAATATCTTAAAAACTTAAATTAGATGCAGAAGTTTAAAATTAAAATAACTTTAAATTAATATCATATTTTTACGGGAAAAAAAAATTAATTGATACAAGCCAAATTTGGTTTCTAAGTTGAATTTGTGACAATAACATGCATGCCAATTTTTCTGTTAAGCTAATTATTTTTTTGTTAAATATAATATCATATTTTCAACTCTTTAAATTGTTTTTCTACTAAACCCATGAAATAAAATATCATATTAATTCTAGTTAATATATATACATCAAATTTATGGTATAATTAATATGCTTCCTTAAATAAAATTATTTTTCTCTACTTAATTTTAATTTCTCCAATAAAATTGATCAAAAAATAATTTCTACTTATGGTATAATCAATATTTTCAATTATGCTATGTATAATATAAGAGGAGGGATCAAGTTACAACAATTTTTGAGTTACAACAAGTATTTTCTACATTTTTAAAGTCCAAATCGTCGATCCAAATTGTTAGATGTGATCTCTACAATAAATTGTGCTTGGAGACCAAATTTTATATTTTTTGGAATTTTTTTACTATTTATTAAGATAAGTACAAAATTCAATGGTCTGAATTTGACTAGTTTTTGTACCCATCTTAATAAATAGTAAAAAAATTTCAAAAAATGTAAAATTTGGTTTCCAACCACATTTTATTGTAGAGATCACATCTAATAGTTTGGATTGACGATTTGGATTTCGAAAATATAGATAATGCTTGTTGTAACTTATTGTAACTCAAAAAATTATTGTAACTTGATCCCTCCTCATAATATAATCAATATTTAAGTTAAACTTGTTGAGTTCACTCCCTTTTTACTTATGGTATAATAAAAAAATTATGGTAGAATAAAAAATCTACTTATGGTATAAACTTATTTTAATTTCTATTTATGGTATAATCAATATTGCCTCCAACTCCAATAAATGGTGATATAAACTCAAAAAATAATTAGTTGTACCCACCAGGCCACATGATTAAAGTTAAAATTAAATGGTGGGGATTCCACACTTCCACTTGATCCAATGATACATATAGGCCATATCATATCAGATAGCCACCAATCCTACAAAATAAGAAAAATCAACATCATGTCATGTCAGACCTCCAATTCAGAATTTTTATTTTTATGTATAAATAGAATTTGGTTTACTTTATGTATCAAAAGAGATCTTCAAATTTTTGCCATACACAATTAAAAATAAAAAGGGTCTCTTTACATTAATTTTAAAAGAAACTAAGTAATGCTTAAGTGCTAAGGTTTCATTAAATTTTGAATTTTATATGATTAAATTTGAAGACGTACAATCCTTTAGAAAATGAGTAAAGAAATGGAATTAACAATTCAGTTCTCTGTGAGATCAATTTTTTTCTATCTATCTCCTTTTTGAAAAAATATTCAATATATATATATATATCTAAAGAGAACAATGGCACTAACTCATTTGAGCTTTCTACGTCAGCTTCTGTCTGCAAATAT
Source organism: Carex pumila (assembly GCA_033356055.1). Classification (NCBI taxonomy): domain Eukaryota; kingdom Viridiplantae; phylum Streptophyta; class Magnoliopsida; order Poales; family Cyperaceae; genus Carex; species Carex pumila. The sequence goes on along the minus strand of JARJHM010000137.1, from coordinate 35,038 downwards.
ATAAACCACCATAAATCATTCCATAGAGCTCAATGAAACTATGTGCCATGCTTTGTTTATGTGCTCAGATAAATCAAATTTATGCTAATTAATTATGTTAATTTGTCAGTTTGTCAATGGCGCTTTGTGGGGTTAAAAAATTTAACATGCCATGCATTATGATCTGTTTCCATATATCATTTCTGCATGCGCCATGTCATCGCTGCATGGATAATACATTAGCACAATAATCAAGTATAAATGGAGAAAAAAAAGTAGCTTAATTGGTTCAAATACATAATTAAAATAGTACAAAGTAGCTTAATTGAATTAAAGATGGGACAGTATCCGTGTGGGATATTACTGTTGGTATACCGTCGTGGATACTACTGTTGCTATTAGAAAAAACACCTTTATGTCGGCATATCCTCACGAATAGTCACTTTTTATCCTCGTAGATACCGTTCCATTCTTGTACATGTCTCTGTCATTGGTTTCCCATTTTTTTCCTTATCTAAAAAACCAATATTATAATCATGTTGTATACAAGTACATTTTGATATTGAAATCATGCTGAAGGATTTATATTGAATATTTGAACATTGTAACAAGAATATCTTATGTTTTTTTTTTATATCCTAGTATATCTCATGTTTAATATTTTTGTTTTACAAAATTTAAACTATTGATCTAAACTAGTGAATAGGATATTCATACAAAAATATACTTGGAGATGAAATTTTATAATTTTTCTAATATTTTTTAAAATATGTACAAAATTATTGTTTTTGGACCGTTCAAAAACAATAATTTTCTATCTATCTAAAAAAAATATTATTTTTTTCCAAAAATTATAAACTTTGGTTTCCAAAGATATTTTTGGAAAATAATATTGATTCATAGTACGGATAATGTCTTACACGTCAGAAATACACACTATTTAATAAAAATGATTCCCAACAATTTTTACATAGATAAGTTTTACATATATACACACTATTTAATAAAGATGTTTTGACATTTAAGTTTTTCATTTAAATGGGAAGTGTTTGATGTAGGGGTGAAAACATAGCGGATATGGAGCGAATAGTGGTAAAATTATATCCATATCTCTTTTTTTATTTACCGGATACGGATACGGAATGGATATCAGCATGTGTAATAAATATATAGAGAATGCATGCATGCATCTAATTTAAAGAGATAATGAAGAAGTGAGTAATAAATATATAGAGAATATATATAATACTGTAGAACTCTAAAATTACTATTAAGTTGTTATTATCTTTACAGAAATTAGCTAGTTTATTCTTTTCTAATTAATTTTCTGTATTTCAATTTCTTTTTAACTACTATATGTGTTTGCAATTATTTTTAGATATACTAATTTTTAACTTATTTTAGCTACATTAGTATAAAATCAAACAATAAAAAAATTATAAGTTTACAAGTTTTTTTTTTTAATGTATTTTAAAGCATTTTAGAGCTGTATTGAATGCAAAAACAATTTTTTTAAATAAAAGTATAAAGATGCAAAAGTAGATGGGTTTATTTTTGAGACCTGATCCAGAAGTCCACGTAGGATGGCTTGCTTGTATCTTTTTTGTTAGAAAGTAAGAAAGAAAGAAAGAAAGAAAGCGACGGTGCACGCTCCAGGTCCACGTGGGATGGCTTGGATGTTTAAAAGCGTGCTAATTATTGATTGAATATCAATTCATACGGTCGGCAGAAAACATGAAAATGAAAGTTGTGATATCAAAAATATCTCAACATGTATAGTACAACTAACTAATCTTACATTTTTTATAAGGCAAAAGTTTTGGATAAGGAGGGTTCCACAATAAATCCGACACTCAAATTATTAAAACGTGACATTACAACTACGGGTGTCTTCAATAATTTGGTTTTAAAAATATAACCAAACCGAATCGAACCAAATCGATTTAGCTTTGTAACCGAACTAAATAGAATTAAAGTTCTATTTCAATTTGTTCAGTTCAAACTGAAATATATTAGCTTTTTTTATTTAAAGCAATTGATTTATAATAAACCAAAGTATATTAAGAAATAAATCGAGGTATTACGAAATAAACTTGGATATTAAGAAATAAATCGAAGTATTTAAAGCAATTAATTAAGAAATAAATCGGGACGATCCAAATCAAATTCATAATATATGAAAGTTTGGTCAATTTGGTTTTGAAAATTTTCAAACTGAAGTTATGATTCGGTTTTAGAAAACAAACTGAACCAAACTATTAAACCAAAAAAGCTGAACTGTCTAATCCAAACTATTCAGTTCAAAACTGACTAAACCGAACCCAATGAACACTCCCATCAATGATATTATGAAAACGAAGATGAATTCTATCTTCTTCTCTCTGTTTTTTTTTTTTTCGATTTTAATGCCGCTTAAACTTAAAAATCTCTATCTTTAAATCAATATAAATTTGTTGAATATCTAATAATAATAATAATAATAATAATAAAATATCTAGAGTGAGGCTTTGGTGATAGAGATGAAGACAAACATTCAAATTATAGGAATCAAATATATAATGATTGATCATAATACATTTTCGTGCAAACAATAAGGTCAATTTTTCACTAAATTATATAAAAAATCATATATAAATATAACAGCTTTTAAAAAAAATGAGATTAATTGACCCACAACTTCTTGAATCTGCCTCTGTATGGTAATATGAATATTACACAATAGTCCATGCTATCAACTTGTATTTTTTTTTTTTATAATTCAAATAGTCAATTTGAACCGTTTAACATGACTCCATATGGAAATATACTTGTATACCAAATTATATATATATTTTAGATTTTTTTTACTATTTTTCAAATATGTAGAATATCATTTGTTTTGAAAATTATGGAACATTCAAAAGCTAATATTTTCTACCTATTTAAAAAAAAAGTAAAAAATTATTCTAAAATATGAAGTTTGGAAAATGACACTAATTATGTTTAATTATTTTTGAATTGATTATTTGAACTTTAAAAATAAAGATATGAATTATAGTACGGGCAAATCAAGTGATTACCATCTCCATATATCGAAATTCATACCTTACCGTTGATTTATGCAAAAATCAAATGTTACTATGTGCGCAACACCAAGCTGCGCATGATGGTTGTGGGACCCATAAGCTCCAAATTTAGCTCAAATTGAATTGAAAACAGAGGAAATTCATGCGCAAGCTGCACACGTGGTAACATATAAAATTTGCAGAAATCAATAGTAAAATCAGAATTTTGAAACATTGAGTAGGTACCTAAAAAAAAATTAGTAGCACGAGTTAATCTATAATATGCATAGTACCGTATTCTTAACTATATATCACATTTCATGTATTAACAAAAAATTAAATATATCGAATATCATTAAATAACCCAACTTTTTTTGAAAAGTTCAAATTCTTTGATAGACAAAGCACATGTATCACATTCTTTGATACAAGTCTAGAAAGTCCCATTTCTTATTCAACTTGATGTTATTGCACTTTTCAATGACAGTAACATTAAACACACACAGTATAAATTTAAATCATTGACAACAAATAAGAAAATGACACTTTTAACTAAAATTATAAACTAGAATTCTTGTCTGAGTCTCAGACTTGAAGCCAAAATAAATACAGCTTGGTGTACTTTTCTACTATATGAAAAATAATTCCAGAGAGAGAAAATGACAGATCAATCAAATTATGACTCTACACTTGAACCCACAAGAAAAAAACAAGCAAGAATTTGAATTGAATTTGTCATGTTTGGTATACGTGTTGTACCTGTTAATATCTCCTGTATAGTGACAGAATAATATCTCTCACATGATTTGAATGCTTAGCTGGAAAAAATCATCATAGTTTCTATATAAAAGTAAAATAATGTATATACAGAACTCATGCACATTACATTCAAATCAGCTTTGTAATGGAAGTACTGGTATTAACATGCTCTTTTTGCTGTCAGGATAGTAAATTTTTCTGTTTTCATGGGCCCACAACATGATTACTCATAATAAACCACAAATTTAACTGTAACTCATTCAGGTTGTAATTTCTCGGGTTTCATTACACACAAAAATGCTCATTCTTTTGCATGTTAACAAATCATTAAAAATTTAGTAGAATTACTCTAAATTTCTTTTAGATCTACTTGCATTTGATATATAGGATTCAAGTTTCCTACTGAGATGGAGAGATTGTCGGTATAGATTTAGATCTAGCCCATCTACCATCCTCCCCACACGAGCTTGCAATAGCACCTACAAAAATATTAAAATAAAACAACAATTTTGTAAATAAAAAGAAATTAAAGCATGACATTACAACCAGTAACCCTAGTTACTACGTGACAGAGAAAAAAAAAAAGTTAAGTAGAAGCTTAATTAATAAAAGATACATACATCATTGGTATTGAAACCAATTACCAGTTCACCAATGAACTGGTACAAAGATCCAGTACAGAATGCGAGGTCAGTCAAATGCCGGTTGTCGATTTTCAATCTGACATTTCCATCACTAATCTCAGCAATTCCAGTCTCAGCCTGATAAGATTCAAGCCTAGACAAAATAATAAAACAACTATTATTATAATTACCCTAATACACCAATACTGGTACATCAGTGCACATCGCCTGGTCAGTACTGGTACAGGGTGGTATGTTAATACTCAGAAGTTACAATTTACTAGAGGTAATTGTGTATTGTTTAAAAAAATGAAATGAAATGAAGAAAGAATAAAGGGGATGAGTGCTGTATTTGACCTTCCCGTAACTCGAAGGGATTGACCATGCTTGAAAAATGGAGAAGATGGTTCCAATTCTCGCAAAATTACGGGAACACCAGGCTTTATTCCAGAAGCAGCCATCTAAAAAAAGTAAGAAATTTTGTTAATTTGAGGAAAATTTCACTGGAGTTGGTTTTCAAAATTGAACTTAAATACTTCACCGTACTAATGATATCATGTCAAAGGGAGATTTCAAAAGAGAAAAGTAACCTGCGATTGGGATTTTGCGAGTGCGAGAGTGTAGAGAGAGAGAGAGGAGGCGATGGGGCGACAGAAACAGTATACGAATTGGAGAGACTGAAAGAGAGAGAAGGATTTGATGGCTCCTCTCCAGTAGTCCCTCGAATTAATAAAACATAAGGTAACTCAAATTTTGAATTGATGTGCGGACCGTCTGATCTGTCCAAACACTAATATTAAAGTGGCCCCTTGCATTCTACCTTCGGCTGGATTGGCCCTGATTCTTATCAGATGGTTCGTATTTAAACATAAAATTTGAGTTACTTCAAGGATGATCCCTACAGATCACGGATCACTCGGCCGAGGTCAAGCCAGGTTTGTTGCCATCAAAATCCAGAACCGTCCGATCTGTAACGGACAGTTGTGATCTGTAAGAAACCATCAAGTCCCAGCAACTGGAGAGATATCTTATTAAAATTGGGCCAATGGGCTGAGAAACTTGCGATTTACAAATGAGTTGGATAGCATTATAGGCTTTTCACACACTCTATCAAACGTAAACTATACTATTCTAATATACTATAGATCTATAATTAATAAACCAAGCCCACGTTCGATTTATCTTACTTTCTGGCCCGCTTCAACGAAACATAAAGTAACTTAAACTTTGAGTTTGGATAACAAGCGTCCGATCTTCTTTGCCACGAATATGGTCCGTTCATTCTATGTGATTCTGATCGGACAGTTCGAATCTAAACACAAGATTTGGGTTACTCTAGGCATCCGCAATCCATCACGCAAGGAGATTATGAGTTCTCTCCTCCGAGGAAATAAATCTGCTTTGAGAATAACAGTAACCTGTTATTCCGATCCCAACCGTTGGTCTTCATTGAAATTCGTACATGAAAAACTTGTTTCTTGGAGATTCTTCCATGGAAAAGTTTGAACGGTTCAGAATAAAAGAACATATTCCCTGTTATTCCTTGCGAATATAGAAGGTCCTAATTTTAATTTCAAGTAGAAAAATATAGGTCTCTGGTGATGCTGGCAGGGTTCTTTGATCCAAAATAGTGACAACTTAATAATTCGGGAAAAGGTTGGCGGGCTAAAAGTTTGTAATTTGGAAATAATTCGTGTATATTGAGAATATTTCGAATTATACATTGAGAGCAATAAAAAAAAAGAAAAATTCAGAAAAGAGAGCCCAAAAAAAAATCGCGAATAAATTGTAAAATTTGCAAAAAAATCGAATTTTTTTTTGGAAAACATAATAATATGTGGATTGATTTACCAACAATTCAAATCTGAATTATTCATGAATAATTCACGAATCTTGTTACAATGCTATTCAATTCCCATTGTTTCTCTTCTCTCTCAGTTAGAGCCTTGAGGAGCCTAATTATTGAGTTCACTAATCCAACGGGAAATTGCATCAGTTCTAACACTTGCAAGTAAGTATTACATCTTTTTGCTTTGAAATTGAAGGGGTATTAAGTATGATATTTTCTAAATTATTTTATTTATGAGTAGGATTAAAATGTCCAATTGTTTTCGTACTCCAATCATGCCTCACATTCGTATCTTTAGATTTTCAAAGACCAAATAGTCAATCTGAACCACTCAATATGATCCCCATGTTAAATTATTAGCTCGATTCTCAATGTGGCTGTCTCCTAGATTTCCTATACTTTTCCAAAAGCAACCCAAAGCTGCTACATGCATCATCGTAGACAGCACCTTTGCAAAAATAGACTTAAACAGAGAAGATGCAGCCATTGCTTCTTCACTTTTGCCATTACAAGCCACAACTACAGAAGTCTCTACATAGAAGATACTAATTATCAGTTTTTATTTATTTTTATTTTATTGAATTGTCAAAAAAATTAAATTATTGCGCCAATTCATTAGATCCAGGTACTAAGTATTAATTTATATCAGACGGGTTGTGTTCATCCTGAATTTTTAGTTACATTGTGTTTGTTTGTAGATGGCTTATAATATAGAAATTTGATGAGAATTTCAAACAATATTGTACCAGTACTGGTACCATATCCGTACTAGACAGAGAGAGAAGGAAAGGGGAATGAAGTCTCAAGTAATTAGAATAATTATAATATATATGGAAATACGGAATTAAGCTGTATTTGCAACAAATAAAATAAGCACATCTAAGTTGAACTGAGAAGAATTAATTAGCCCCATATCGGCATAAAAGAAACAGAGATGCTGACGTTACCGCTTTTCTTTCCTATTATCACCTACATTAACTTATCAACAGAAACAAAAGCTTATCGGATCACATTCACAAATTTAAGCAAAGCAAGTGCAAAAAAGAACAAGCAGCTGGGAAAAGATCTCTGAATTCAAATTAGCGCTTCTTAAGCTCTTAATTCTTTATTCTTAATCCTTTGTTGCCAAACAATCCCACAAGGATTACCAAGGTACTGGTATTAGTTGTTTCTATTTCGTGTAAGTTGGAGGAGAATGAAGAGAAATTGTCGGGTACTGGTTTTAGCAAGGTAACCATTGAATCACTAATTTCAATTGTATGGATTGCAGTATGAATTCTTGATTTTAACAAGGATTAATACTGGAATTGTACATTTAAAGAATCTGGAGGCAAGCCCAATAGATCTTTTATCTTACATTAAGCTGGATATTCAACTATCTGATATGCAATTGCCTTTACTTTTATAATTATAAAGGCTATGCTGTTCTTACCCGTGAGATCGCACAATTCTGTTCCCTATTGTGGCATTGAAATTGGTTGGATAGTTGGATATTGTAAGATTCTCTCTATTGCATATAAGTTTTTTTGTTTACCAGAAAGTGAATCTTTTAAACCAACAAGGTTTGCCGTATGTAGTGGTTAACAATGGACGATGGATGGATGGTCAGACTAATTTAAGAATCAAATTAACAACTGAAATGAAAAATACAAACATATATTATCATCTTGTTCAGTCTAAAAGATAATTGAAGTCGGTACCTGATTAATTAATTAAGAAAACACACAAGCTTACCAGAAGTACATAAAACAACCAAATAAAAGACGAGCCGATGGTAAAATGATATATAATTAACTAGATTTCACTTAATTGTTGAAGGCTAGCTTTGCAGTAGCACTTCCAGTTTCGACACGGTATTGTTCTCCAATCCCCATGTGAGCCATCAGCAGCCAGATGTGCGTCAGAAGTTCCCCTCCCTGACTCAATTGCTTGACATGGTAGTTTGTTTTGCAGCTGACCGCAGCATAGCTGAGCATCTCCACCCAAACTTTACTAATAAGACGCCACCTGTCGTCTTCTAGCATCAGATTCAGCTCCTTTGCTAGCTGGCATGCATCAAACAACACCGACTTGCATCTGTCTCCTTTTACGTGTATTGGGTCGACATCTGTCTCCACATTTAACAATGCTTCCCTTGCCTCTGCTTCAGTAAGCCCCTTCTTCTCTGCTCGAAAGAAAACCTTGGCTTCAGCGCAGGTATCCTGGAATCTTATCTTTCCAATCCCAGCTGGCATCATATATGGTTGCATGATTAGAAGGTACACCATATAGTTTGACATTATCAAACTAACAACTTTTTGGTCTGAGTACCCACTGATGTTCTCTACAACCCCTTGACCTGTCTCACAGTTTTCATTCGCATTATTGCCATTGATATGCTGTACAACCCTTTCACAAATCTTACATTTTCCATTAGCAACATCATGGATTTGCTCTACACCCCATTGACCGGTCTTACAGTCTTCATTCGCATTGCCATGGATGTGGAAGCAGAGATCCGTTGCAATGTGCCATAGGAGAATACTCTCGTCAAATTCCTTGTTGATGGTCCATCTCAAATGGCTGCATCCCTCCTCCTTTAGTGCTTTCTCTCCCTTGCAATATCTTAACTCCTTGAAACCAGCCGTGTCTCGTGCACTCTTTGATTTTTCCTTAAGTTCTTTAAATAAAAGAGCTTTTAAATGGCACGGTACGCCAACAGAGCCCACAAAAACAAAGTTATTCCATAACTCCCTCACCTTAAGAGCACCCAAAATCCTTCTAATCAAGGATTTGTCTTTGTCTCCAAAGGAAAGGCTTAGCAAGTTGTACTGCTTCATAGAATTTGACCACCTTGGTTTGCCCTTAAGAAAGATACATGACACCGCGCAGGAAATAACACCTGCCAGTTTGTTCAAGTTTAACCATCTCTTTCTTGAAAGTGCAACTATCATCCAATCAGATGTTGTGATTAGAATCAGGGAAGTCAATTCCATGAAGACAGCACTGCCCAATAAAATATAAGATATCACAATGTCTGCATTGACATAGCCTTGCTTCTCACAATTATGAAAGATGATGAAAGCAACGGAGATCATCCCAAGATAGATAAATCGTGAAATGCCACCCCATATACCATGGATATGAATTGCTTTGGTGTGAAACACATCATATAGGAATGAGAGCTCCATTTCTACCACTTTGAATGCATTAGATAAAGTACTGTTCCAGAAATAGGTTTGGCTGATTTCCCGATCTTCGAAGGTGAGCATGAGATCAACCACGATAGGCTTGAATCTCTTAAAGGACTCATAGGCTTCAACTAACAGTTGAACATCACTGTTATTACTGGAAAATTTGTGGTCGGAAGGCTGTGCTGCCTCATTCTTTTTTTTGACATATCCGCTTTGCCCGGCTTCCCTTCGCCAGACGTACTCCTGCATGAATTTAGCATAGTTTGGTCCAGGATCAGGATCCTTGACCAGAGAATCTCTCAGTTGATTCATGCTGGCAGAGAGAAGTGCCCAAGTTCTTTCTGCATATTTGACAAACCCAGTGATGAAAACAATGGCCACTGCTAGACTCAGCCTAGGGATGGAAAATAACCCCAGCACCACCATGAAAGCTATGGCAGTCTGAACTGCCAATCCATTAAGATGCCTCAACCAGAGCTCGTTGTCCTCGATAGAATACGATGTGATCATGTCAGACCCTCCGAGGTGGAGGAGAAGAAAAGGAGCCCAAAAGGTCGTCAGATTGCCACCGCTTTGTTCATTCTGTTTCTTGAGAATATAGCTGAGTGCCAAGATGGCGATATAATCAGCTGCCTGGTACAAACACCATAAAATTACAATCAGGGGTTTTCGAGCAGTGCGTTTTCTCCAGGGAGACAAGAAAACGAGGCCAAATTGCAAGCACAAGCTTGCCAGCACGAGGAATCTAATTTCTTCGGCATTCCAAAACCTCTTCCAGCTATCCTTTATGATTTCGATTTGCATGGTGGCTTAATTTTTGACCTCTCTATTCCAGCACAGTCTGGGATCAGATCCTCCTTAGCTACTTCACAAAAAGATGTTTCAGTTTGCAGCGGTATATAAATTAATATGCTTCCATATATTTATTTAAATTTTTATCTGAAAAATAGATGAATTACGCAATAATTAACTTCCTTTAATTTGCTCTGTACCTTATGCATAGAATGAAGCTCAATCCGGGGCGGCGGTGACACAGCCAAGTATGTGACTGTTGACAAATTAATAATGGCCGGATTCAATTCAATCAATTAGCTGGTTTAGAATTGTTTATTTTTTTGAATAATTATTAGTCTCCGCACTCCAGTATCCCTCAAAATCTCCAGAGCAATATTAGAGGAATGATGTACTATGGTTCCCACTAATTATATGGTCCCATTTTCTAGTTCCCGCACTTGTCTCCAAATCTAAAGATAATATATTAATACTTAAAAACAAGATATTAATACTTTGATGCGTAAGTTATTAGGATGATTCCTTTACCAATCCTCCAATCGTTCCCGCATCAACCTCTTTCTAATGAAGTAGTGGGGACCTGTAGCCCCGCATCAACCTTTCCTACTGGTCTCCGTGCTAATCTTCCTCTAACAAAAATAATTAACATAAATATTTCAGTGTATATGTATAAATATTTGCAATACTTGATATTTAATATTTTAAGGCACTATCCAATGACACATGTAAAAAATATTTGCACGACGAGGTATAAATATTTGCATGATGATGAACTTGAAAGTACGTTATCATGAATCTCATTTGAAAAAAAAAATTGCATAAAAGATGTTCATTGCTTTAGATTCACAAAATTCTCCACAGATCATCATAAATATAAATAAGATTGATTGGAGAAAAATAAAATCATTTCTAAAAATGTATGTGGTCCCCCATGTAGTTTGAGGATATGGTTGAGGAGAATTATTTACGTAAAAATTATTTACCTCATAGGTATAAATACGTCGGTGCATAGATACTAATACTTTAGAAAAATAATTTAGTGTTGAAGTTTTTATAGTCCTCCTAGATAATTATAGTAGTTATGGTGCAAGAATTTTGCAGATACTTGAGTGTGAGTGTTGTTATCAGCTTCCTTTTATTTTGTTTTATAATTTTCATTGTCATATATTCTAAGGTTAAATTTTCAGTCAACAAAGGGCCAAGTAAAATATTCCTTGAAGAAGAAAAAAAAATCATAACGTACGTATGCCTCATTTTTTAATTCACCGATTATAAATAAAATTATATCCTGCAATCGCCAGACAGCGTTATCTATATATTCATTGATCGGATGTTATGATATCTTCAAGTCTTTAGTCATGTTGGAGCATCTAGGTGTGGACAATATTTTTTGTTAAAATCTTTTTATTTGATTAATTTGAATATTTAGGTATACATCGTGGTCGTGGAGATTGTTTTGATGTTACAGCTGAGCTGTGAATCTACTCGAGAATTTTCAGCTGCTATTTTGCATGCATAGAAAGGAACTGCAACACTCTATCTTGGACATTGAATTTGATTAACCGGTCCAGAAGTATTGAATATTAACTTTATAGATTAAGTTATTTTCGACTTAAAATAGGATTTTTTTTTTTTTTTTTTTTTCCGTTTTAAATCACACGGTCTGAATGTGAGGAGCACAAGTCTGCTACCTAGACACAAATAGCAGCAGATGCGGCAATCTGCTCTAAAATTTGATTCCTTTTCTCTTCCTCCTTTTTTTCAAAATTCTTTTGTAACCTAGCTATGCCCATGGCCCATATATAGGCAATTTTTCAAAGTAAAGGTCCATCTGAATTGGACAGGGAGACTTAATTATTGTTAGAACAATTAATTAATAATATAGAAATGTGCTTGCACTGATTATATTGTCTCATTTCCCATGTGCAATGTGAACACTTTCCAAAAAGAGTTAACAACTTATTTGTTGCATCTTGATTACCAACTATATGATTTATTCATTGTTGTAGTGTTTTTATTATCTGTCGTGTAATATATATATAGCTACCATTGCTACATATATTGATAAAAACACCTACAGGGACACCTGAGATAACTTGTTACACGCTTAGCATCACAGAATTTGCTCAAGCAAAGAAGAGAGAGAAAGAAATTAAAGAAGAAGAGGAAATTAAACATATAGCAGCACAAATTGATTTGTCGAATTACGTGCTGCTTTCAAACATTTTTCTCTAGTTCTTTACTGCTTTCAAACATTTTTCTCTTCATATTTTTTCCTTTCTCATTCAACCTAGAGCAAGTAATGGCAAGCATGCTGATATTGGGCCTCATACCTCTCTTGCAACAACCTGGATCCATGTTCGAGATGGAGATAGAGCGCCTGAAATTGCTCAACTTTTTCACTGATACCCTTCCCAAGCTTGCTGATGCCGAATTACGTGCTGAAGCTAATCCTGATGTCAAAACCTGGATTGTTGATCTTAAAAAAATGGTGTATGAAGCTGACAACATAGTAGATGATTTCAGATATGCGAAGCTCCAGGCAGAAGCTGAGGCCAATGGTTGCCAGAATCAGAATGGTGACAGAGTAAGGGCTGGTCTCTTCCTCTTATCTTGTTTTAAGATTGGTAGCATTAATGGGAGTGGAGCGCAAGCACTGCAAGGAATTGAAAATAGAATTGGTAGTATTGTTAATAAAATTGATGACCTTGACCAAAGGATGAGAACTCTCAACTTTCAACCAGGTCAAGAGATAAATGTACCATCTCTAGAAAGGCCGCAACAGCTCAATTTCTCAAATCGGACAATGATTGTTGGAAGAGAAAAAGAAATTTTTGAATTTAAGGAACAAGTCCAAAGAAGTAGAAAAGCTATATTTCTGCCCTATACAAGACAAGCCAATTCCATTGTGGGTCCACAAGGAATAGGAAAGACTGCCTTGGCTCGATTTGTATGCAACAATGTTATCAAAATCTATTTTGATTGTGTAGTATGGGTTGATGTTGGATCTGAATTTAACATTGGTAAAATCACAAAATCCATAATTGATCAAGTAATAGGGAAAGACTGTTGCATATCCGAAGGTGATACAGATTTACTAGAGCTTCGCCTTTCTCAAGAACTATCTTACGGGAGGTGCCTTGTTGTATTGGATGATGTGCCTACTGTTTGTAAGGAACTGATATTGAAATTAATTAAGTTGATACTAAAAGTATGGTCAAATTGGTTAATAGTTACAAGCATTTTTCAAGAAGTTGGGCTGATGTTCGGAGGTGAGCATAGTCATGTACTAGGACCTTTGATGGCTAATGATGGATGGAATATGTTTTGTAAGAAAGCATTTTTGGATGATGCTAATGAAACTTGTCGAGAGATATTAGAAGAGATGGGCAAGAAAATTGTTGTAACATGTGGGGGATCACCTCTAGCCTTGAATATGATGGGTGCTCTGATGAGGTTCAAGAAACAGCCTAAAGAATGGCGACAAGTAATTAACCAATTGGAAAATTATATTGTTGATGGTGTCGCAACTGTTGAGAAAATTATCAAGGTGTGTTATGATAACTTGTGTTCCCAAGTTAAGCAATGCTTTGCATTTTGTTCTCTCTTTCCTAAGGGATATTACATGGACAAGGAGGTTTTGATCAAACTCTGGATGGCCAATGGTCTATTATTGCCTTCAGATGGATCAAGATCAATGCCTCCGGAAGAAAATGGTAACATTGTTTTCAACGAGCTTGCCTCGAGGCACTTCTTTGAGGATGTTAAACTCGTTCATGAAGATTCATACGGGAACAAATATGGATACCATAGTAGAGTAACATGCAAGATGCTGGACCTTATACATGAGCAGGCAGTAATTGCTGCAAGAGAATTTGCACTGCAAAACCCTTACCTGTTATCTATTTCTGGTGATTCACAAGTAGATATTCCTATATTGTTAGAACCCAATCCAGATACGCGTACCTTGTTGTTCCCAGGTGATCCCTTTATTAGAAATGTTAATTGTAGTGCAGTGCCCAGAGCAAACTCCTTGAGAGGGTTGCACTTGCACTCTGCTTTATTTCAGCTGGATCTTTTCGTACTGAAATATATGAGACACTTGAGATATCTCGATTTATCTGGAAGTAGAATCAAAGTATTACCCGAATCCACAAGCTTATTATATTTCCTACAAACTTTAAATCTCTCGAAATGTTTTCTCCTTTACCACCTTCCGGAAAATATGAAATATATGAGGAGCTTGAGGCATCTCTATATCCATAAATGCCCCAGGCTAAAGAAAATGCCAGCACATATTAGTCAGCTCAGTAACCTACAAACCCTTACAACTTACATTGTTGGAGAAGAAAAAACAGGCACCGGCATTGATCAAATAAAGGGCTTGCATCTCGGTGGTTTGCTTGAGTTGTATAACTTGCGTAAGGTGAAAACTGTAGCAATTGCAAAAGAGGCTGATTTGGTTTCAAAGACAAATTTGGATAGACTGACTTTAAATTGGGGTACTGAACCATTAGTCATGTTAAAAGGAAATAATGATTTGGGAGTATTAGAGGCTCTACAACCTCACACCCAGTTGAAAGTGTTAAAAGTACAGCAATATGGGGGCCGTGAATTCGCAGCTTGGCTTGCCAATCCAGTGGCAATGGGTTTCGTAAATTTTGTTGAACTTCATTTGATTGGTTGCTCACAATGTGAAACCCTTCCTGCAGTGTGGAAGTTGCCATCCCTTAGAGTTCTCTACTTGAAGCACATGCCGAGTTTGACTTGTATATCTCGTACCGATGATAAAGATAGCTCGGGGCAATTCTTCCCATGCCTCAAGAGGCTGGTATTGGTTGGTCTGAAGAAGTTGGAAAGGTGGCATGAAGAAGTAATTCATACAATAATAGGAGGTGGAGAAATAGAAGAAGAGAAGGAACGAGGAGGAGGAGCCTCGTGCTCAAACTTGGAAACTATTTTTGAAGAAGTCACAATATTCACCATGCTTGATCAATTAGAAATCACCAGCTGTCCCAATCTAAAAACCATGCCACGTGTTCCTCAACTCAAACACATAACCGCAAGTATAGAAAATTATAGGTTGCTCCAGGTTGTCACAAATATAATTTCTCAAAAAAATAGCTTAGTTGAAGAAGCCAACATTGCAAAATCAAGTAGTGCTAATAATGAGCCATTTCCAGCATTAAAAGAAGAGGTGAACAAGAGCAATGCCAATCAGGACTATACTGAGCTTAGAATATTGCGAATGGATTCAACTAACAGTTTTTTCATGCCTACAATATTACTGTATTCAGGTCTATGGAGATCATTTATTTGGCTTAAATATTTGGAAATTATTAATTGCGACACTCTTGTTTCCTGGCCTCTTGAATTTGGATACTTGAGAAGATTGATACGGCTGTCAATCCGAATGTGCCCAAATCTAACTGGCAAATTTCCTTCCCAGGAAAAAAATAACATATCGCTCTTTCCTGAGTTGAGAAAGCTAGAATTCTATGGATGCAGTTCTTTAAAAGAAATTCCGAAATGTGGAAATAAACTCAAAGTTTTGGAACTAGACGAGTGTGCTCAAGTCGAGTCGATTTCAGGCATAAAGCGGCTGGATATGTTGTATCTCTCATGCATAAGTTGGACTTCTTTGCCGAGTTGGTTACCAGAAATTAAAAACTTGAAAACTCTTTGGGTGTCTGAATGCCCAAGGGTGAAGGAACTACCTGGAGGTGAATGGCTCTCTTCTCTTAAAAAGCTTAACATTTCAAAGTGCCCCGACCTTGAAAAATTCTGCAAAGAGGGACCTTACTCTTCTATAATCTCACAACTTGTCAAAAGTACAGATAATTAACCATCCGCTACAAGGTACATAGCGCCTCCTTTCATGTGTATGTAAATATTTATTGATTAATTTCCTTTCTACAAAAAAATTGAGCCTTTATTGAACCATCTTATAACTAACAAGAGTTGATATTTTGGAAAAATGAATTTTCAGGCTTGACCAGAAAGCTTCCGACAAGGCTAATCAGTACTCCTCTCTGCTGGATGGTGCTTTAGAGAAGCTTGATAGGTTCCAATTAATGATGATTTTCAGTATCACTTATCATTATTTTTCTGTTATTTTTTTTTTTCGTTTTCTTGTTTCTTAAATAGCTTCCTCAAATAAGGTACCACACCTGTACTAATCACTTGATTTTCTACCTATCTAAAAATTTAGTAAAAAATTATAAAAAAATTTAAAATTTAGTTTGCAAATATGAAAATCATGTTGAATAGTTCAGATCAACTATTTTGACTTTGAAAATGAAAATATTGATCCGTAGTATAGACCAATCTGCGCTATGCTTAGTACCATAGCCTCACTCATTTTGTAAATTATTTACTTATATATGCACTAATTTGTTTCTTTTAATTTCTTTTCAATTGCTTGTTGTAGGGACAAATATGATCAATAGGATATATAGTTTCCTACAAGGCTAATCAGTACTCTCTGCTGGATGGTGCTTCTAGTTATAGGTATTCAATTAAACTAGGTAGGCCCCAATAAATGATGATTTTCTGTACCACTTATCATTATTTTCCTATTATTTTTTTTCATTTTATTGTTTCTTAAATTGATTCCGCATATGAGTACATACTTCATACCACACCAGGTACTAATCCAACATAGATTAACATATGTTTACCACAACTACTCTTTTGCAGTTTATATATCAAAGGCGTCAGCTGGTTTTTTCTTTTCTCCAAGATTTTTAGAAGAGCAGCGAGTGCCTCTTTAGGAAAAGTGAGTATGTTTACCTCCCATAGTTCCATATTTATTTCTCTTTGGAAAACTAGTAAAGCTATTGTATTTAACCAGGCAATATTTTTCATATACTAATTTGTAGTTTTTATATATCCAGCTTTAGTAAGGAAGGAATGAGCCATAAAGTGACCTTCTCACTGAGAAAAACACCTAAAATGTAGCACATCGAAACCGAGCATCACACGCATCGATTGAATAATACAAAGTCAGTAAGTTTCAAACAAATTAAGGGCGTATCAGTTGCTTACTTTGTAATAATTAATGTCTCTCAAGGATAAGTTAGAGGCAATTTAGATCTAATTATATATAATATGTTTATGTTCTCCAGCAGTACATTCTGATTGTTTAGGAGTATTTTTTTTTAAGAAAGTGGATAAAACCCACCGAGTTCATTATGAGAGATAAGTACTCATTCATACAAACAAAGCAGGTTGTGAGCTTAACTTTCAAAAAATTATTGAATTGACTTTATATGGGACATCTCAAACTGATTCGGGTTGTAATTTCTGAGTTTCAACACAAACAAACACACACAAAAACTCATTCTTTAGACAATTTAATAATTGCATTCAGCTTTTGCATGCAAAAATTAAAAATCAATCAAAATTTACAAGAATTACCCTAAATTTCTTTTAGATCTACTTGCATTTGATATATAGGATTCAAGTTTTTCTACTTAGGTGGAGAGATTGCTGATATAGGTTTAGATCTAGCCCACTACCATCCTCCCCACATGAGCTTGTAATAGTACCTACAAAAATATTAAAAATAAATAGTTTAGTAAATAAAAAGAAGACTATGATACTATAAATAGCACATATTGGTCTGTATACAGCTCAATATTTTTGTTTTCAATGTCCATTAGTCAATCTGAATCATTTAACATGATCTCGATATGTGTACTTGCATATTAAATTTTACATTTTTTAGAATTTGTTTACTATTTTTTTTATATAATGTTGAATGGCTCAGATTGATTGTTAGGACTTTGAAAATGAAGATACGTAATAATCCAAAATAACCGGAAAATTTTATACGCTTCTCTCCATATTGAAAATTTTTGTCGAAGCGTAGCGAGGCCTCTGGCTAGCTAGTTTATAGGAATTTAAGATAACAAAAATAACCGATCTATGTTATAAATTTCTATTTTGATATTTTTTTTAGGATAATTATAATTTCCACCATCTATCCATCCCCCATTTTATCCCCCAACTAACTTTTTATTTCAATTATAACTATAGCTACTATTTCTAACAACATTTATTTATTTTCTCTTTCTCCTTTTCTCTTCACCTCCATTTTTTCACTTTCGCTTCCATCTTCTTCTCTCATCTCCTTCTCCTACCTCTGCCTCCCTCTCCCACCTCCCTCTTCCACCTCCGCCTCTCACCTCCCTCTCTTACCTTCGCTTTCCACGCCTCACCTCACCTCCGCCTCTCACCTCCCTCTCTTACCTTCGCTTTCCACACCTCACCTCACCTCCGCCTCTACCTCCCTCTTCCACCTCCGCATCCTCCGCCTTCGTTTTTTCATCGATAAGCTCCTTTCCCTCTCCCACCTCCCACCCTCTCCCACCTCGAAATGGTAAATACAATAAACTCCCTCCCTCTTGTACTTTCGCCTCGATTTTTTCCCTCTATGCCTGCTGCTCCCGCTCCAGCGAATGTTCTGCCGGAGATCATCTGTCACTCCATCCCAATTAAGTACGCCTCTGCCAGGAATGAATATTTCAACGTGTATGAATGAATACTTTAATGTGTAGGAATGAATACTAGAGCACGTCTCTACCGGGTCAGATCCGTCACTGTCGATCGTATCAAAATAATTTTGTATATGTATATGCAATTAATCCCTTTCATGTTTATGTTCTCATTCCTCATGAAGTAGCGAGTTTTGCAAAAGACAGTTTTATTAATGGTGAATTAGGTCACTACGTATTAAATAAATAACATATAAATAAATTTTGAAAAAAAGAGAGAGATATATGAATGAATACTTCAATGTGTATAAATGAATATTTAATATCTTAGGTATGAATACTTGCGTGATAAGATATTAATACTTGTGCAACGGACAACTCGGAAGTATGTCATCATGGATCTCATTTGCAAGATAAAAATATTTAGAAAACATTCATGGTTTTAGATTTGCAAATTTCTTCACAGATCGTCAAAAATATTGGTTAGATTAAACGGAGAAAAAAAAACCCACCTCTAAAAACGTGTAAAAGATGGATGAGTGATGTTCCAGTTTTTATATTTGCACTTACACGACGAGAATTAATACTTTCTCGATAAGAGATGAATACTTGTGCAACGGACAACTCGAAAGTATGTCATCATGGATCTCATTTGAAAGATAAAATTGTGTAGAAAGCGTTCGTGGTTTTAGATTTGCAAAATTCTTCATAGATCGTCAGAAATATTAGTTAGATTGAACGGAGAAAAAAAATCACCTCTAAAAACGTGTAAAAGATGGATGAGTGATGTGTCCAGTTTTTATATTTGCACTTGCACGACGAGAATGAATACTTTCTCGATAAGGATGAATACTTGTACAACGGACAACTCAAAAGTATATCATAATGGATCTTATTTTAAAGATAAAATTATGTCAAAAACATTCGTGGTTTTAGATTTACAAAATTTCTCACCGATTGTCAGAAATATTGATTAGATTGAACAAAGAAGAAAAAATCTCACCTCTAAAAACGTGTCAATTTTTTTTTTAAATACTTGATATATTAAGTGTGAATACTTTATGTGTTATAGATTAATACTTTAGGTGTGAAAAAATCTCACCTCTAAAAAAGTGTCCAAAATAACCGGCAACTGGAGCCGTCTCTTATAATCGGTCCGTCTACTCTCATGCACTATTAATGAGAAATAAAATTGGGCCAATGGGCTGAGAAAGTTGAAATTGGGCCTTTCACACTCTCCATCTCTATGGTATAACAAAGCAAGCCCATGTCCGTTTTATCTTACTTTCTCTAATTATTCAATGATTTTTCTTCTCTCTCCGTGTTGTAGCGTCTGATCTGATGTGTCAAGTATATCCACCTATCAACTTACTAGTTCACTGCCAATGGGCCCCATCAAGTTCTATGAAACATAAATACGGAACTTCAGGTGAGTATCCATCCCTACGGTACCTCCAGCCAAAATCATTTTGATACCTATTTCAATCCCGGAGATCTGCTTTAAGATTCGTGTCAGTTTAAATCAGACGATACATATATTATTCTACACGGTATTGTACCGCAATGGATTTGAACTCCAAAATTTCACGCAACCCTCAAAAAAAGAATAAAAGAAAAAAAAAAAATGAAGTTCTCTCTTCCGATAATCAATCAGCCACTTTCAGTCGGAGAAAGAATCGATCGATTTCCCAAATGGCATCGCAACAATGGAATTGAAGGTTCTCTGATGATGCTGGCATGGCAATGGCAAGGGCAAGAGAAGTTCTGAATAACTACAGCTTGCGCAGGGTTGTTCTATCCCATTCCCGTTGGGGTATGTCTTCTCTTGGTTCGAGCCTTGAAGAATCCAATCATAGGGTAGATACAATGATTAATGATTCTAATAGTTCTATGGAGTTTACTGATCAAAAAGGAGATTGCATCAGTTCTAATACTTGCAAGTGAGTATTACATCCTTTTGGTATCTCAATTTTTAAGTCCAAACAATCGATTGAAATTGTACTTGTAGATCAAATCTTATATTTTTTTAGAATTTTTTTTACTATTTTTTTTGAGTAGGTTGAAAGAATCACTTGATAAAAAAAAATTAGTAAAAAAATTACGAAAAAAAATGCAAAATTTAGTTTCTAAATATACTTCATATGAAAATTTAGTTTGCTATGCATAGTATATAGGCCCCCTCATTTTGTAAATTATTGACTTATTTATGAACTAATTTGTTTCTTTTAACTTCTTTTATGATGCTTGTTGTAGGGATAACTATCAATGGAGAAGACAGGAAACCCTGTGCTCAAAGCAATTCTATAAAAACCTTTCCTTTGAAAGGAATCAAAAGACTGATTCTACAGGTGGTTTATCAGACACGCAAAGTCGTTTTTACACTACATCTAGCACCGATCGAGAAAAAATAAATTTTTCAAGACAGGTGCTAGGAGATACTTTTCTTTGCTCGATTATTTTTGCACTGTATCTATTTATCTCTAAAAGTATTATCTTTGACCAAGTTAACTATTCAGTACAATGGTAACAGCAATATACCATTGGTGTCGGGCACTTACAAAATCAAAACCATTTCAGATTAAAAACTGAAAAAAGAAAATCAAAATTTCAATTGCTGGTAAAAGTCAATTTCAGTTTATTTTTTCTTCAAAAACTTTTTTTTTTTTTAAATAATTGGAAGATGGTGGACTAAAATGCAACATTTGACAGTTTTATAGGGGGCTTCCTAAATATGTAAAGATAGTAGAAGTGGGACCGAGAGATGGGTTGCAAAATGAAAAAGGCATCGTACCGACATCTGTCAAGATTGAGCTAATAAAAAAGTTGGTTTCTTCTGGATTGTCAGTTATAGAGGCAACAAGCTTCGTTTCTCCTAAGTGGGTCCCTCAGGTCAGAACTGTGTTTTCTAGCAGTCAAATCCTTTTAATTTTTGTCTCGTGTATAAATGCAAATTTAATAATTGAGAATGATATTGTGTCACTTTTGGATATTTGAAGTATTGGAGATACTAAAATTACATTTTGTTGTAAAAAAATTACAATTGTATCTGCAAATTGGTAAATCCAGTGCTTAATTGATTTTTTTTTTTTAAATCACAGCTCGCTGATGCCAAGGATGTCATGGCAGCAATACAAAATGTTGATGGTGTCAATTTTCCCGTTTTGACTCCTAATCTCAAAGTAAATATTCGTAATAGTAATCTCTGTATTTTATTTGGGTATTTTACAAACAGTGGCAGGGTGACATTCTAAGGTTGTGGGGTCAATTGACACCAATGAAAATTAGAAAACTCTATTGTAAGGGAAACTTAAATAATAGAATAATTACTTAATTGACCCTGTTAGAATAATTATTTTGTTTTGGTTTCTTTTTATTTTATTCAGTTTGCTTACCGGCATCACTGATACACAATACTCACATTCTGAACTGCATTTTACAATTTATTTTTAATATTTCTCAATGGCTGTTAGTTTGTTGGATTAGGGATTTGAGGCTGCATTAGCATCAGGTGCCAAAGAAGTTGCAGTCTTTGCTGCTGCTTCTGAGTCATTTTCTCGGTCAAACATAAACTGTACCATTGATGAGAGTCTTCAGCGGTACCAAGATGTCACACTTGCTGCCAAACAGCATGCAATTCCTGTTCGTGGGTAAGCCACATCTCTCTCTCACACACACACAAACTGAGTTGTCATTATATGTCACAAAACAAGATATAGTGGAACTAAGTTGTTATAATATGTTAGGTATGTATCTTGTGTTGTCGGCTGCCCGGTAGAGGGGCCCGTACCTCCTTCAAAGGTGGCTTATGTGGCAAAAGCGCTTCATGAGATGGGTTGCTTTGAGATTTCTCTTGGTGATACCATTGGGGTTGGAACTCCTGGTACGCATAATACAATGCTTGTTTAATTTCAGATCCTTAACAGTGTGTGATGTTTTGACTATTTATGAGATCAAACTCGAAACAGCACTGAGCTATCACCTGAATAATTTTTGTACCCAAAAAAATGTTTATCTATGCAAAATCTCAATAGATGGTGTATTTTATTAGTATGCGGTTTACAATTGTATAGCATACAATATGCATAACATTATTTGTATTTAAAATTGTCTATTATAGAAATGGCATAGAGCATTAACAAGACTTCAAGATATCAAAGAAAAACAGTATTATTTTATTTATACTGAAAATGTTGTCACTGATTTCATATATTTACTTTTGTGAAACAGGTACAGTGGTTCCGATGCTAGAAGCTGTGATGGCTGTGGTACCATTAGAGAAATTGGGAGTGCATTTCCATGACACCTATGGCCAATCTCTTTCTAATATTCTCATCTCTCTCCAGGTGCTATATAGTCTTATAAATTTCTTATCTTCTTGTCCTTGTTAAATGGGGGTGCCATTCAACGGGTACGGAATGGGTCGGGTGAAAGTATTTTCATACCCTTACTCGTTAAGTTAACGTAAAAAAAAAAAAAAAAATCTACCCTTACCATACCTAATAAGCTAATGAAAGAAAACCTTATCCATATCTATCTTATCGAATACGATACGGGTCGGATAAACGGATAAAAGGGTGCCATTAAATAGGTTTATACAGTTATACAGGCCATGCATAAAACTATATCATATCATGCATCATCCCCATATAAAAGGGTAATGGGTAACCTTGTCCGTACCCGATAAGCTAACAAATATAACCTTACCCGTACCTGTCATATCGAATACTATATGAGTCGGGTAAATAGATAAAAGGCCCATTAACACTCCTATTGTTAAGGGTTTATTACTAATTTAAATATTAACTGTTCAACAGATGGGTATAAGCGTAGTAGACTCGTCAGTGGCCGGTTTGGGTGGGTGCCCATATGCAAAAGGTGCCTCGGGAAATGTGGCAACTGAGGATGTAGTGTACATGTTGAACGGATTAGGGATCAAAACCAATGTTGATTTGGGGAAGCTGATGTCAGCTGGTGAATTTATTTGCCGGCATTTGGGACGACAGTCAGGATCAAAGGCAGCTGTTGCTTTGAGCAGATCAACTGCCAATGCCTCGAAATTATGATTAAATGGTGTAATGCCGATAGATTGTAAACTGGTGAATAAAATTAGTTCAAAGCATGAAAAATTTGTAGTTACACATGAAATAAGTACTCTTGGAGGATTATGGTGCCAGTTTCAATTTAAATGGAACTGTTTTGTTTACTTGAGTTTTTTCTTTTCGTAAATAAAGTGAAATATTGTAAATAAAGTGGAATATATTTACTTGAGATTGGGGGTTATATTTGGAATATGGGGGGTTTGCTTTGAGTGCCAGAATGAAACAGACTACTCAGTTCTCATTCTAAACAGTCCAGTACTGTGTTGAATCTGAATTTTTGCTGGTACTGCCTGTTCATTTTCAGGCACTGAATACTTTTATCAGCATATAGATTCAAGTAAATGACGAGTCTATTTTATTTCTATACATAGGTTAATTACTTTTCCAAATATAGCCGTTCCACATGATATGCACATGGATGGTAAGAAATAGCAATACACTGTGAAATAACATGCACTGCAACTGTTGCACATGTTTTAAATTGGACTCTAATTTCCAAAAACTGTCATATCATATTATTATTTTATTTTTTTGCTTGATTCATATCATATTTAAAATAACATAATTTACTGTCTTTTATCATTTGTAAGTAAAGTGCTTTATAAAAAAAATAATACAAATGTAATTTAAGGTTTAATTGTTTTATTTACTTTTTTTTAATATTAAACTCTGTATTTGTTTTCTATATTCAAAAGATTCAGTGGTATTTAGCCGCCTTTTTAAAACAAAAATTCAGTAGTAAAGAATTTCCGTTTAAAAACTATTTTTGAGATGCTAGAATTCTTGAAATATATTGGGCCAGGTTTGCATAACTGGGCAAAATTTTAATTCTTTAAAAATAAAAATAGAATTATATTTTTAAAATTCTTTTGGGTTGGGAACTTGGATCTTGAATCCCAAGTTGGATTATTGTCGAATTTCGGATCATTCAAATCGTTATAAACCATAGCGGTTTTCTTAGATTTTGAATTTTGTCAAACCCGTTCATTATTGTCGATGAATATTTTATATTTTTCTATTAATAAAAAAGATTGGCTACTTGGCTTTGCTCCTTTGGGTTATCATTTGAGATGCAAAGTTTTTTTGCAATAATTAATTTCTGGTGGAAACTTATAAAATAAAAAAGTTCACAATGAATCTGACATGCTGACATGAACACCCCACAACGCCACGGGTCCGGATCCCCTAAAGTAACCCAATCTCTGGATTTTGAATGGAGACCGTTCGGTTCGAATCCATCAATTGAAATTGCTTCGCAATTCAGATTCATGTCTCAAGATACGTGCACTTTACTTCGAATAGATTATTTCGGATTCGAATCGGATGTTCTCAATTTAAAACTCAAAGATTGGGTTACTTCACTGGATCTGAACTCGAGAGAGGAGGCAGTGGTGTGATAAAATAGGAGAAATTATATAATGCATGTCGTAAGAAATAGTCAATTTCATTTTTCATGAGCAGAAAAGAACTCTATTCATCCGGCCGGATTCACGGGAATAAAGGAAAAAGCTTAGTCTAAGTTTTGTCGACATTGGGACGGCAATAAAGGAAAAAGCTTGTGAATCCAACATTATTTTCTATTAATACTTCCATTCCAATGAAGATGATTGTACGATCTCGGTGATTCACATTTGATGAAAGACTCAAACTTACTAAGCAGTTGGGCCATACAGGGAGGGGAGGACAGTGAACTTTTGAAAGAGAGTTTGGCTCGAGAAAGAAGCATTCGTTGCTTCGTCTATCCCAGAGAAATAGCCACTCATCAATGAAGCCAAAGCACATTGTCCCTTGCATCTGAGCTATTTCCTTTGCTTTTATACTTCAGTTGGTTGGGTCAATAAAGATTTGTGTAGTCTGGTTTGCTTGATAGCTACTTTGCATAAGCCACGGTTGGTAGAAAAAATTAGATGGGAACAAGCCTTCATGATTGATTGTTGTTATGTATGTGGGCCTGATTCTAGAAGTATGCGGGGGGTGGTAGCCTTCTGTGAGCGGTGTCTGAGGTTACGAAGCAAATCGCATAAAAATTATTTAACCGACGGCCCAAATTAGTCAAGTTGTCCATTAAGATGTGCGGTCCAGATTAGTCTGTTTTTGCGTCTTTTCAGTGGGTTTGTATTTTATATATGCATTAAATCTCTCTGTAATTTGTTGTAACTTACTTTGAGAAATAGTGAATTTTGTTTGACGAGCGGCCATAAGTTTTCTTCCCCTAGAGGGTTTCCCACGTAAAATCTGTGTATTCTATTTGTGATTTTTTTTCAATTTTCTTTATTTCTGTGTTGTGTGATTGCTCGATCTCTGGTACTCATATTCTCAACAATTGTAACCATTACTCATGAATGTAGGGCTGTAGGCTAGCCTTCTTCCTCCTCTAAATAAAGAAAGGATTGTTAACAAAAATGTAGATGAGAAACTTAGTTTCAGCTCATTTACATTCATAAGTTTCACTATATATACACTCTCATTTGCTCCAAGAACTTGAGTTCACTATCTTGAGTTTTTTTTTTTTTAATCATATATCAGCAGCTTATCTTTTTATATGCATGACATAATATGTATCACATGATATAATATCCAACATATGAGATTGATTTCAAATTTATATTTTATTTACAGCTTTAATTTGTTCAGAAACTTGTCCGCAGATACCTAAATATATTTTTTCTCTAGATTCCTACTTATTTTCTCTAACGGGATTTCATTGAATTTTTACAAAATAGCTAGTTTATAACTATCTAATTGTTAGCACACCATGCATGGACAGCAATATGTTGTCAAAAAGATCAATTAAGATCTATGTTTTGCACTATTGACCCGAAAAGGTTGTCTCAGAACCTTGTATTTGATAATTAACTAATTACTAGAAGAGGAGGGTTCAAATGCCTCCATGTTTTTGTACCTCCATCATATCTCCATCTCTCTTCATTATTTTCAAAGTTTAAACAGTCGATTCGAACTGTTTAACCTAACCTCCATACTAAAATATGTTTGGAGACCAAATTTTATATTTTTAGGAATTTTTTTACTATTTTTTTAGATAGGTACAAAAATACTGTTTTTAGATGGTTCAGATTTATTGATTTTGTACTTATCTAAAAAAATAGTAAAAAAATTCCTAAAAATATAAAATTTGGTCTCCAAACATATTTTAGTATAGAGGTTAGGTTGAGCGGTTCGGATCGACTGTTTGAACTGTGAAAATGATGGAGAGAGATGGAGACATGATGGAGACACAAAAACATGGAGGCATTTGAACCCTCCTCTTACCAGAAAACAGAATCTTGATAGTTGTGAGAAAAAGCAGTTTGAGTCTCGATCGAAAGTCGACGAAAAGAAGGCCGGGAATCTGAGATATGCTTCAACAGAAACTCATTAGGAATGAAGCATTGAGATAGTTGTGGTTAAAAAGAACGTGCCTTTAATTGTATAAGTTAAATATAATTGCTACAAAAAGAAAAATAGTTATGATAAAAATATAACCATTTTAGTTTCCTATATTAAAACACGAGAAAGCTGGTGCAAAAATAGATGTCCCAGTTGTAGAAAAACTGGTACATCTAAGATTAGAAAATGAAAAAGAAAAAAAAAATCATTTCTATCCTTCAGTCCAAAATATAGCATTGCTTTCTTTTTTTTAGTCAATATTCTTTTTATATTTTCTTTCTTTACGAAAAGCGATTCATTTTATTTTTAAATGTTTCTTCTGTCGAAATTTTTAATCATCTTATTTGACAATAATCCGGTTTCTAAAATAGAAATATATATATGGATGCTATATATTATTAACATGCCATATCAATTAGGAGTTCTAATTTTAATTAGAAGAACTTCCAATATATATATATTTCATTCTTCAAAATTTTGCAGGATATTCTTTTTTGCTTCTCTGAAACTGCAGATTATAATTTTACCTCGACATTGTCACCTAGCTCGCTTCTCTTTTGATCTAGTAAGAGGAATCAAGTGTTCTGGTTAGTTCATCTAATTATATCTCTTTTGTTCTTGTATTTCTTTAGTTCAATCTGTTATGCTTAAAGCACTATACAATTTTTCCTGCTTAAGTAAATTTCAATTGGAATGCTGAATTACCGAGTATTTTTCCCGATGGAAACGAACCATAAAATGAAAACGAAAATAATGTAATGCTACATATATTCTAGTTGTAAGATTTAGTATCCTTGTATTTCAGTTAAGCGAAGGATTTTGGTATTACCATGTTTAAATCTTCAATTTATTTTCTTATTTAGTATTATTTTTCGAGCCCTGTATGAACAAAAAATATTGTACAAATAGTTCTTCTGGTATGAGACAATGAACAAAAATAAGTACTATAATTTTTTTCAAACAAACTTGAATTTTTTTTAAAACCGTATGGGAATTGTTCTGATTCATCTTTACATAAACTTGGAATTAAAATTATGAAATATTAACAAAAGAGAAATAATGACACCCAACTCTCTGACGAATTAACTGTATGATAATCTTATGGAGAGAATATGTTTATTAATTACCTTATCAAAAGTATTATTTTGTTAACTTAACTTTTTTTGAACAGAAAATCAAGAAAGGCGAGCCTACATATATATATATATATATATATATATATAATCCTAGAAGAAAATGGTCACAAGTAAAAATGGACGCTCATTTCCATCTAACTTCTTTAATCAACCATGGATTGTTAAGAGTCACGGAGGAAAAGAGGATACAGTAACTTTTATCGATCCGATGGCAGCAAACATTGAAGAAAAGAAGACAGCATATGATATGAAAAGAAAGCTATGCTTCGGCTGCATCGATGAATGGCTATTTCTATGGGACAAAAAAAGCAGAGAATTTTTCTTTCTTGAGCTGAACTCTCTGTCGAAAGTTCACCTCCCACCTTTGCCGAGGGAGTACAAGCTGAGCAATATCAATACCAATTTTATTTTCTCATCATCTCCCAATCACTCTGATTGTACGGTCATATTCACTAGAGCGACATTAGAGCATGAGACTAATGGAGTACCGGAACCCTTTCTTATGTGTTGCCAGCTGCATGACAAGGAGTGGACTAAATTAATTCTTGATGATGATTTGGATCTTATAATCGGGGAAACATGTGTAATCTTCGACGGGAAACTATATGCATATAGTGTTGATCGTGTTACCGTGTTTGATGTCCCGTCCTTGCTGAAAGGTCGGATAGATTCGAGAACCATAAGGGGACCAACATTGGCTCTATATCCCCCAACTGACTTCGTTAGTACACATTTCATCAAATCATGTGGGCATATTTATTTGGTGAGAATGTACAGCTATCTTATGGGCCCAATCATCAACATGGATATCTACCGGTTAGACACTTCCTCCGATAAATGGTTGATGGTTGAGAGCATTGGCGAACGTGCCTTTTTCTTATCGCACAAGAGTTATGCTACATCAGTTTGTGCAATAGATGTTGGTGTGTCATGCAATTGTATATATTATGTGCCAAAATACTATCAAGGTGACAAAAAGATCTACAAGTTCTGTTTGGATGATCATACAATGACCTTCAGTTTGATATTAAAAGAGCAAATGCAATTTGACAAAATATTTTACTGGTTTGTGCCTAGAAGGTAAGAAATGCTACATAACTTTAGGTTTTTTAAGAAATTAATTTATTAATTATAAGTATTAAAGAGATAAGAATTTTCTTTTTCTCCATATTTCAAAGTTCCAAAGCTCTAAAAATTTTACCATCAAAATCATTTATCTTATTATATGCATTATAGGCCACGAAAGATGATTACGAAATCTTCTGAATCTCTGGCAGTAGTTCTAAATGAGGTATGATGTGTTTCTTTAGTCTTGTTCATAACAAAGAGAAATAAATGCATGTATATAATTGCTTTCTCATATGCTTAATTGCTTAATCATCTTATGAATCAATCATTTCACAGTATAGAGATTATGACGTACTTACGGAGGAGAAAATTACGAGCAATATCTCTAGATCATGGGATGATCTTCCTACAGATTTGTTCGAGTTACTTGTACCGCATGTGTCTTTGGTTGACTCCGTACGTCTTTTTGCAGTATGTAAGGCATGGAATTTGAGTTCAGATTCAAAACCAATGGCGAAAACATGGCCATGGCTCATGTACCATGAAATATTGGATGGCACATACAAGCTGCTTGACCCTTTAAGTGGGAAAGAGTACACAACAAAAATTAGATTGCCCTCATCTACATTCCCTACTCAAATGCTTTGTTCCAAACACGGTTGGGTTGTCGTGCTCGGTCATGATCATTCAATGTTCATGATCAACCCAATGACTCAACATGTAATTAAACTACCCTCTCTAGAAATAACTGATGAAGATCTCCATTATATCATATTTACATCAATTTCAACTTCATTAGATTACATTGTGATGGGAATTTGTCCTGATAGAAGTGATAATGCCATTATTGAAATCCATGTATGGCACATTGGGGAGGAGAAATGGACTGTCATTTATGATGACCAAATTCCTTTTTGTATTGCCAATACAAATCCTGTTTTTCTTCATGGGCAGCTATATTGCTTGGGAGAGGAAGGAGAGCTCGGGATTTTTAATCTAGTTGAAAAGACGTGGGCAATGCTCGATGAACCAGAATTGGTTAATCATGGGGATGATAATTATTTTATCAGTACCAAAGATTGCTTTCTGCTAGATTTGTGCGGTGATTTGGTATCAGTTTTCAAATACGATGATTTCGATGATGAAAGCTATTTAAATGATAAGACAATTGTATTCAAGTTGGATAGAGTGAAAATGGAATGGATAGAAGTAGAAGACCTTGAAGGTTGGACATTTTTTCTTGATCCGAGAAGTTCTTTTGCTAAGCCGTCGCCACACAAAAGCTGGTCGAACAAGATTTTCTTCACATCAATTTACTTGGGTACAACGAAGACGTGTGCATCGTATTGCATGAAAAGCAAGAGATATGAAGTGAACTTTTGTGATACAGCAAAGCCGTTGGACTGTGTTTGGATTGAACCAAACTTGGCTAGAAAATGTTTGATGAACGAACCTAGCTAGCTAGTGATGGCATGTACACAATTATATTGTTGCTTACCTTGTGTCCCCTTTTATTTTTCAAAATGTTTGTGGTACCAAATATTCTTCCATTAAATGTGTTTGAAAAATAAACACATGTATTAACTATTTTTAAAAGGATATCCTGTATATGAATTTCATGTTTTTTTTTTTTTCTATTATTGGTGTTGGTTGATTCGCAATTTGATAAGTTTTCGGAACGTATCGATTTATTCTCTTTGGAAAAGATCAAAATACACTCCATTAGTCAAAAATATAATTTCCACATTTATTTATAATTCAACAAAGTTTCACATGAGATATTTCTTTTCATGTGCATCCTCATCATGTGAGTTTATTTTGCGCTGTTTTTCACACTTAATTTCATAAGTCTCTACATTAAGTTCTATAGATCATTCCCCTCTCCAAATTTTCAGGGAAAATTATAACAAATCAGAGCCGTTGGATAAGGGAAAAAAATCACAGACTCTTTATGCAATCAGACGATTGAGAAAAATATCAAAATAAATACATGCTGGTGCTTAGCTAATTAAAGCTTCACCCCTTTTAGGAAATTCAGATCCAGTCAGGTACCTTACTTAGCTGAAGTTCTCACAACATTGCATTGATTTTTCAACGAACTTCACATATCTAATTATAAGAGAATCTGTTAAGGGAACCTCATAATAGTCTCTCAAGTAAAATCTCTCATAAATCTTCCAAACTCTAACTATCTTATCGGGACCACCTTCTAACAAATCACTAATGAATTTACAACTAGTGCGCACAAATATTGATATCTATCAAGTATTTATATCTAAGATATTAAGTTTTTTATAAAAAAATGGATATATCAACTCTTTTTCTCTCTCTCTTTCTCTTATCATGCACCCACTCATCTTTTACACGTTCTTAGAGTTGCATTTTTTTTTTCTATATATGTTCAATCTCGCCTATATTTCTCAATTAAAAAAATACCATCACAATTGTATGTATAAATGTATAATTTTCTAATACATAGGTACAAAATTATGTATTTCTTTTGTCTACGATTCATTCAAAATAATGTTAATGCGTACAAATTAAGTGCATTAAGCAAGATAATATAATTTTTCATACATTTTAAATGAAAAATCACTCATTTATTTTCTTTCATCATGCACTTTGTATTCTTTTGCATGCTTTTTGATCCTTCTAACTAACTAGTTTAACTATTATAAATATCATGTCAGAAAAATAATATCATATGAGTTAAAAAAATATATAATATAATATTTAGATATTAGATATTAGAGAAAACCAATTAACTATAAAATTAAAAATATTTCTAATAAGTAGAATATAATTTTTGTTATTAACAACTTAATATTAGTTATAATTATATTTTTTTTATCAAAAAAATCACAACATAATTACAACTGTGTTTATTGAAAAAAATAATCATAACACAATCACATCAGTTTGTGCAATAGATGTTAGTGTGTCGTGCAATTGGATATATTATGTACCACAATATTATCAAGATAACAAAATGATCTACAAATTATGTTTGAATAATCATACAATGACCTTCAGTTTGATATTAACGGAACAAATGTAACAGGCATAACAACAAATTTTATTAGTTTGTGCTCAGAAGGTGAGAAATGCTAATTATTTTTAATTAGGTTGTTTAAGAATTTAATTTATTAATACAAAGTATTGAAACAATATAATTTTTTTTTCATATTTCAAAATTAATTCCAACGCTCTAAGAATTTTGTTATCACAATCATTAATCTTATTATATGTATCTTAGGTCACAAAAGATGTAATTCGTCAGTTTTTTTCATAACAGAGAGAAATAAATGCATCTATATAATTACTTTTGCATATGCTTAACTTCTTAATTATCTTCTGAATTAATCATTTGAAAGTATAGAAATATAATGAGGTACTTATGGTGGAAAAATTACGAGTTATAACAATGGATAATCTTCCTATGAATTTGTTGGAATTACTTCTACCGCATGTGTCTTTGGTTGGCTCGTCACAAAACATAACTCACATTAATTGACCACTATATTTTATTTGATGTTAATTAAAAAAA
This sequence comes from Carex pumila, assembly GCA_033356055.1. Taxonomy (NCBI): domain Eukaryota; kingdom Viridiplantae; phylum Streptophyta; class Magnoliopsida; order Poales; family Cyperaceae; genus Carex; species Carex pumila. The sequence continues at coordinate 2,084 of JARJHM010000137.1, read as the reverse complement.
TGTCGTCACACATTTAAACTAAAAACTTAATTAAACAACTACTCAATTTCTTCTTCTCCTCAATAAATTAAATAATAAGTACTCAATTTCAACAAATTCACCTCATATGAAAAAAAATATTTAAATGCCCAGATCGTTGAGATTCTCGGCGGTCCACTTCTTTTCTCAACCACTGAGAACATCGAGAATCTTAACGGTCCAAAAATAAGTGAATTGTTGCAGTCTGGGCATTTTTATAATTCCCACAAAATTGTGGGCATTTCTATTATTTTTTTTGTTAATATTGGATATTAATAAAAAATCTCGGCTCAAAGTGTAATGATATATTGTTTAAAAATACTTCTTTATAAGTGTTAATTATAAATCCTTATAATAAAAAATCCAGTCTACAGGCCATTCAGAGATCTGGATCTTATTCTATTATATTATGTTAAAAGAACTCCATGATCGCCTTATTGCTTTATAAAAAAAACAAAAAAAAAAAAAAAAAAAAATGTAGTATACTGTACAGTCACTGACATGCTGACCCCAGTAACAGTGTAATACACAAGTGCTACCGTAATATAAACCGGACTGATCAAGCGTCTTATTTTAAATATTCTCCGGGGACTATAGAGTGTGTTTAATTGGATGTAATCTTCAAAATAGCAAAAATAGTGATAATTTAGAATTAGCGCTATTTCATTGTTTGAATGAGTTAGCAAAAATAACGCTAATTTAAAAATAATTTTATTCTTAGAGTGATTCTAATATAAAATAGTTCTAATCCAATATTATTTTTGACGTTAAAAAAAAAGTACCTATGGGAATTACAAAAAGTATTACAAACCACTGACAGGTCGGACACACACCACATTTTTATTTTATTTTTTAAATAACTTGTTTTGTCGTAGCATGAAACACAACATCAGGCTGTTATGCATGTGAAACTGGAAGTAATGACTTGTCAATTAATTAATTCCACCTGTTACTATTTGTAAATGTATATTTTTCTAAGAGTGAGTCTATGCTACTATGCATATTACAATTTGGTCTATAATACGGCTCAATAATTGACTTTTCAAAATTTAAACGGTCGATCCTAACTGTTCATCTTGTTTTCCATATTAATTTGTGTTTGGAGACCAAATTTTACATTTTTTTTATTTTTTTTATTTTTTTAGATTTATTAAAAATTACTGTTTTTGGATGGTCCAGAATTTTCAGATTAAGTGATTTTCTAAATATCTAAAAAAATGATAAATTTTTTTCAAAAAATGTAAAATTTAGTCTCTAAACACATATTAATATGGAGAATAAGATGAATGGTTTGAATTGACCATTAGAATTTTAAAATCTCGAATATTGAGCCGTAGACGGACCAACCCATGATATGCATAGTACCATAGATTCACTCTAGGTACAAAATTATGTATTTCTTTTGTCTACGATTTATTCAAAGATAATGTTATTTTAAGTGCATTAAGCGAGAGAAGATAATTCGTCATCCATTTTAAATGAAGAATCACTCATTTATTTTCCTTCATCATGCACTTTTTATTCTTTTGCATGTTTTTTGAGACATTTAAATAACTAGTTTAACTATTATAAATATATATGTTTAAAAAAAAACTATTATAAATATCACGTGAGAAAAATAATAACAACATATGAGTTTAAAAAAATATAACATAATATTTATATATTAGATATTAGAGAAAACCAATTATTCATAAAAAAGAAATATTTCTAGTTTGGACAATATAATTGATACCTCGCATATTTAGCCTATATTTGACTTGATTTCGTACCAAATTCACGTTCTAAATTGTCAAAATCACGTGCATTTCATTGATATATCTTTAGAATTTGGTACTGCTGAGAGTTTGTTTGTTTTCTGCAGGATTGGAGCAAAATACACGAAGAAACGGCGTTTTTGGACTCTCTGGTACGGCCCTTACCAGGCTTGGTACGGCCCTTACCAGACTTGGTACGGCCCTTACCAGATTTGGTACGGCCCTTACCAGGCTTAGCCGATCCAGCCTCCCTTCCATCTTGTACGGCCTACCCGTACCACCTTGGTACGGGCCGTACATAGGTGCGCC